>FR990001.1:13485000-14085000 GCA_905404265.1 Fabriciana adippe
TTTAATGCCAATTTTTATATGAAGGCTGACAAACCAAAATTCGCTTTTATTAGTAACACAAAAAATTCTGGCTCTAAAATCCAATTCTAACGTATTGGGCTTGTCAAATCAAACAAAATAAGCCCAAATTCAAAGTATCTACTATTAGCCGTTGAAGAGTTCCACCTTTCCACCTTCTGACCTTACCATCAGATCAGGTCGACGATACCGAATCACTGTAGGTACTATCAACGGAAATAGAAACACTTGAAAATTTTCAAGGCAATATGACAGAAGTAGGTTAAATTCATCATTAGCTAGTTTTCCACCCTTAGGGGTATTTTTTTTTCAAATTAAAATGGGACCAACTTGAACGTATACACTTTCAATCAAAACAGAAATTGTCTAAATCGGTTAGTAAATAAAGAAGTTCTGAGGTAACAAACATAAAAAAAATACAGCCAAATTGAGAACCTCCTCCTTTTTGAAGAAGTCGGTTGAAAATAAACGACTGATACAAAAATCTCTTTTTACTAATCTTACCGACATATACAGATACATATAAAAGTTTAAAAGCTGGAGCTGTTTGTTTTTTTGTTTACTTAAAAGCATCAATGTCTAGTTAAGAGCGTGTCTTGTCTAGTGTCTAGTTTTAGGTAAGTTATAAATATCTTAATAATGGCAACACTAAATATAGGTTACTAATCAATAAAGTTTCTAATATAATAATTATAATAATAACAGCAAAAAATTATATGAATAATATTCCATATTTTCAAGTATAAAAGTAATTATAAAAATGTTCAAAATTAAAATTAAGAAGTATTGTTAGGTACTTTGGTGCCAATTTTCAAATTTTTTGAATTCATTTTGTTATTTTGTGGGTAGGCGGTCTGTAACAATTACCTTTGAGACATCTAACACCTTAGTCTCTCCCGTGACTATGATTGCTGCAACGCATTCGAAACGTCGGGAACCAAAAATAAAAATAAATCTGCGAAAATAACCGAAAAGATAGTTTTATTTAAAACTAGCGACTCACCGTCGCTTCGTTTCGGGTTCATCCCTAGATATAAATAAATCTATCCCACGGGAACCGTATATTTTTCCGAGGTGATATATAGCCTATAGCCTTCCCTGAGGAAGGCTCGTTAACTGATTAACGAGCTATCTAATGCAAAAAGAATTTTTCAAATCGAATTAGTAGTTCCTGAGATTAGCGCGTTCAACCAAACAAACAAACTCTTCAGTTTTATAATATTAAGTATAGATTTCTCACATTAATAATAAAATAATTATTTGAATACTAGCGAATTCGTTACGCTCAATGACTCACGATGTACATAATATGTAGATAAACTTAAAAAGTACAACCTTATTTAAATACATTTGACCCAAACCGCTAGAGCCGTTTCCGAGATACAAGAAATAAATTTATTTATACTACATAGTACGTATGTACAAGAATTGCTCATTTTATAGTATACTAGCGACTCACGCTCGCTTCGCTCGCGTTCGTCCCTAGGTACGTTTTCACGGTTAGCTATGTTTATACATAAATAGTAGCTTGCTACTCCTAAGATATTCATTTAAATTATATAGCGATTTACCCGCTCTCTGCTCGGGTGCGTACGCCGTACGAGGATTTTGTTCACAATTTTATGGGTTTTAATTTTTTTTCGCGGAACCCTGATTCTTTTTCTAAAACAAAAGTAGCCTAAGTTACTCCTTATAACATCAGCTATCTGCCAGTAAAAGTCCCGTCAAAATCGGTCTAGTCGTTTCGGAGATTAGTCAGAACAAACAGACAGACAGACAGTCAGACAGACAGACAGACAAAAATTGTAAAAAATGTTGTTTTGGTATATGTACCGTGTATACATCCATATGCATTTAGTAAAAAGCGGTTATTTTTATATTACAAACAGATACTCTCATTTTATTTATCTGTATAGATTATAAGATTAAAAAAAAATTTTTTTGTAAGAACTAAGATCTCACGTGTAAAATGTAACCTTAGAAAGTTAATTTAAATAATAGCGCGTTTTAAATAATTAAAAGTTTCTGCTTCACAGATCTTGACCTCCTCATAACATTTCACAGCTGTGACAAAAGCGCTGAGGTGACCAAGCAAGTTTTGGACTTGCATTATACACTGCGAACTTTATTCACCGCTCTTTTCAAAGACCGAGTGATCGACCAGAGGATTATAAATACGATGAATATGGCGTGAGTAAAAATTGTATTATATACTAGCTTACTCTCGATTCGCTTGGGTGTATCTGGGTTCGATTTTGTTCACAATTTCATAAGTTTTAATTTTTTTACGCGGAACCCTAATTCTTTTTCTTAAATAAAAGTCGAGCCTAAGTTATCTACTCCTTATAACATGAGTCAGTGAAAGTGCCGTCAAAATCGGTTCAGCCGTTATGGACATACAATATTTTTTTTTTTAAAGTACCTACCGTATAAACTTTATATGCATTTGGTAAAAAGCTGTTATTTTCACATTACAAACAGACACTTCAATATATATGTATAGAGTATAGATGTAGAGACCTGTCTCAACTTTGTGCATGTTACTTAAATACGTATAAATATTAAATCTCGAGCTTCGATATCATCCCAAATCCAATCAAAATGGATTCAGTTGTTTGATCGTGAGTTTGAGATAGATATAAAGGCTATTTCTTAATTTTACACCATTTTTAGTTCGTTCTCATTTCAATTCAATTTGTCAAAATATTATTAAGTCACCATAATTTTTGCCCTGTGCGGGAATCAAACCCCACATAAAACCTTTTATCTATTAAAACTAGAATAGAGAGAGTACCTAAATAATACGCTTCTTAATTTTTCATTGGTTTCAGTCTCATCGCGCCTCTCCCGATGCCGACTGTGAATGGATACAGAGCGGTCTATGGCCGTCTTCTCGATAATGATGTGAAAAAATTCAGTTTCCCCGATGTTGTTCGTACTTTTATGATAATCTTTGATTTATGGCAATATGAAGAAGGAACATGGCCTGGGTATGGTTTTAATCACTACATAGTATAAAACAAAGTCGCTTCCCGCTGTCTGTCCCTATATATGCTTAGATCTTTAAAACTACGGATTTTGATGCGGGTTTTTTTAATAGTTAGAGTGATTCAAGAGGAAGGTTTATATGTATAGTACATGCATAATATTAGTAGAGAAACACTGTTAATTTTAGAGGTTTCTAATATGATGTCGTAAATAAACACATTTTTTTCCGCTTACATTGCAAACGCTAGCAGTAGGGTTCACCCTACGAGATAGATCTAAATAGTGTACTACAGAATTGTACACCTTAAAAAGGTCTACAAAAAAGTCCGCGATGGCATATGTCCCGACATGTCTATCTCTTAAGGATAACATACTATATCCATTTTATGATATCCAAGCTAGGGACGAACCCGAGCAAAACGAGGGTGAGTCGCTAGTAATTAGATAAAGACAAAACAGTTCAGTACATTTTTCTCCTCTGTTTGTCAAACGATTTTCTTTTATTTTTGTTTAGAATAGGTGTTGTCAAGCTTTTATCAATAAAAAAAATGTTTTAATATTTAGATAGGTAAATTCTATTCATATTTGTTTTCTTCCAATTTTCAATAATAAATAAATAAATGAATATGTTGGGACATTAACACACAGCACCATCCAGTTCCATGGTAAGCTACGAGGCCCGTGTTATGGATACTAGATAGTTGATACACTACACATATATAACTTTAAATACATACATATTATAAATATAAACACCCATAACTGGAGTACAAACATTCGTACTCATCACACAAATGAATGCCCTCAGCGGGACTCGAACCCGCGACCGCTGGCACAGCAAGTAGTGTCACTACAAACTGAGCCAAATGCCTACCGTCGGGGCGTCGTGGTTGAGTGCTCAAGTGAACCTGCGATGCTCCATTCAGATGGGGAAGGTTCCGTTGGGTTTTAGTGGGTAGAACTGACTTTGCCGGTGTGTCCCTCACCTCGTGCCTAAATACATTTCACAACGTTAAAAAAATGGGGTTAACTGGAAGAGATCTTTTTCAGAGATAAGTTCACGTTTGTTAACTAAGATTATTGTTTTTTTTTCTGTATTACATTTAAAGTGCAAAAAGAATATAATAGTTACTAATAATTTTATAAACCGATAACAGCCACAGCGCCAAAGAAGTTTTACTTCAACCACACGTAAAGATTACACACATATTTTTTATTTGAGATATTATGTATTACATATTTACAGATCTCATGTTTTTTTAAATATTAAATGCCTTAGTATTTTATTTGATTTCATTTTAGTTTCGTAATCATAATAGACATGGACAGTACAACTATTGGACACATCACTAGATTGGATGTGATGACGATACGACAACTCCTGTACTTTCTTCAGGTAATTATGTTATAAATAGCGACTCACCCTAGCTTCACTCGGGTTCGTCCCTACGTTGATTCCCCATACAAACTTTCATCCTTATTTTCACCCTCTTAAGGGATGATTTCCGGGATAAAAAGTATCTTATGTCCTTTCTAGGATCTCAAACTATCTTCTAACCAAATTTCACCTAAATCGGTTCAGTAGATCCAGTGATTACCCCCTACATCGTCACAAACTCACAAACTTTACCTTTTTATAATGTTAGTATAGATGAGTATCGAAGATATTTCCTTAAACAAATAATCGTTAAATCACTAAACTACAGAGTTTGCAGAAAGCAGTTCTTCGGTGATTCAATAATTATCATCTACTGAGATTGGTCTAATTTGTTTGTCGGGTATGTGTCTATTCCATAAAGATACAAATAGTCCATGAAACATTTTAGAAACTAAAACAATCAATGTAATCAAGCCTGATTTATGTTGTTGAATCATCGAAAATTGGACTTTTTGAATACGCGTTTTATATAGCTGAAGCGGCAGTCATTTACTGATTTTATGGTCCAATCATAAAAATCATTTTTATAACCAACTAGCGGCTTACCCTCGCTTCGCTCGGGTTTACCTCTAGACAAACAAAAATAAATCTATCCCACGGGAACCGTACATTTTTCGGGAATAAAAAGTAGCCTATTTATTACTCTGATGTGTGAACTATATTATTGTAAAGTTTCATTAAAATCTAATTAGTAGTATTTGTGTTTTAAGCTGTATAATTTACTATAGTTTTTTAATTATCCCACGGGAACTCTTTAATTTTCCAGGATATTAAAAATAAAATATTAAATGTTGACCGGGGATATAAGGTACCACCATACAAAATTTTATTTAAATCGGTCGAACCATTTTCGAAGATTAGCCCGTACAGACCATTAGTTACAAAAAATGTGATAAATGAAGAACCGCTCGACCGATTTTGTGCAAACTTCACGTAAACCATCTACTAAATAGTCCAAACAAAACCTAAACATTTGGTTTGCATAGGTGAGCCCGTTCTTGAGTTATAAAATGTCAACGAAAAGTGGCATTGATTTTTATATATATAGATTTTAAACTAAACTATTCTTCAGATATTGTCTCTCTTCTCTTCCTCCAGCCTCAGTCTCTTTAAAGACCATGTTTGCTGTAAAGCATTTGAAACTTTGAGAGCAAAAATTCAAAATAAAACCACGACAAAATGCGAAATGAAAATTTAATTTAATATTCGCATAAATCTAAAAAAAAAACAGCAAATTAACGAACCATAACTTGTTTTAATTAAGTTTTGTATAGTTTCATTCAATGTTTTTTTTTTTCAAGTATTTTGTTGAACTACACAATTTTAATATTTTCAGGAATGCATGTTAGTAAGATTAAAGGAGGTCCACTTTTTAAATGCTCCTCCTTTCATGGATAAGTTGATGATGTTATTGAGACCATTCATGAAAAAGGAACTAATGGATATGATCACAATACACGAAACTGGTTCAAAAAAAATATTCAATTATGTGCCTTTGAAAGCTTTTCCGAAGGAATTTGGTGGAGAATACAAGGACAGGATAACTTTAAGAGGTAATCTTAATACTTTTATGTTTAAACAGCTTTTTAGTAAATTAAATTGAAAACAGAAACAAATCTTGCTATACATGATCTTCTGTATTTATAATATAATTGTGAAAGTAACTTTGTCGGTTTGTATGTTACTTTTTAACGCATTCTGATTTTATATAATTTTGATAATAGAATACGACGTAATCTGGGGACTTACCAAGCGAGTGAGGTTACGAGAAAAACATAGTATTTCTTAGATGTTATACCTTATTATTACGTTTCATTAAAACTTAAAATATTTCACATTCATCATAATTTTTTATTAATACATATTCTACAATACAATGATTAAACATTTGTGGAAGTTATAAATATAGGAAAAAAAAACTAATCAAAAAGATTTGTTACTTTGATGTAAATGATGATAATATTATTTTTCAGACGAAATTATTCGTCGCGTCGAAAGTAATAAAGAATTTTATAAAGACGAAAACCTTCGTCGAGTTAACGAAGCCTTGCGACCTGATGGAAAGAAAACGACTGTTGAAGATTTGTTTGGTATACAAGGCAGTTTTAAGAAGTTGGATATTGATTGATTATACATCAATTTTTTTTCAATTAATTTTACTACAGTTAGCCAAAATAGAGCAATTGCTTTTTGAATGTAAGATATCTAATAAAACTTCAAGATATTGTTTGTTTTTTATTTTTTTTTCATCTCAATCTTTTTCTTATCATCAAAATTCTTATCATCAAAATTAAGTAAGTCAAAATTTATGTTTTTGTTACATAAGGACGTAACATTTGTATTTTAAACTAACGTTTTTCCGCTGCGAAACCCGCGTAGTTTACTTATTTGTAATTTCCCAGCTCTGATATAAATTAACATTTAAGCTTTCTTCAATAAATAGTTAATAAAATGCAAATAGGTTTTTCAAATCAAAGTGTCAAATCAAACAAGCAAAAAGACCTGTAAGCTTAAATTTAAGTACTCGAAAACTTCGAATCGAAAACATTTATTTATATATCAAAACTAGCGGTTAACCCTCGCTTTGCTCGGGTTCGCCTCTAGGAAAACAAAAACAAATCTATCCCACGGGAACTGTACATTTTTCCGGTATAAGTCATCAGCATGCCAAATTTAACTAAATTAGGTGCATAAGTTGTTGTGTACTAAGCTGTATAAGTTACTATAGCTTTTTACTATCCCTCGGGAACTCTTTAATTTTCCGGGATGAAAAGTATCTAAAATGTTGACCGGAGATATAAGGTACCACCATGCAAAATTTCATTTAAATCGGTTCAACAGTTTTGAACACGTACAAACAGACAGAGAAATAAAAAAAATGCAAAAATCTGGATTTGTTCTATTTCTCTTCTTACTCGGTTTTAGCATTTTTTTCTATGTACAGCAATTCAACCTCTACAGTTTTATTATATGTATAGATTTCATCAGGATTACTATATTCACCATTGCAGCCATTTTAAGACTGAGCCACAAGGTGGCTTTGTGGTAGGTAGCATGCCCTGATGTATTTTTGTCTAGGGTCTAGTCTAACCCGAAACGAAGCGAGGGTGAGTCGCTAGTTCTAAAATAAATTGAAATAATAAAGCTTCAAAAATTCTCTCAATTAAAAATATTTTAAAGATACATTGAGTAGTTTTGGAGATATGAAATATTTTACGGTTCACGCGTTTGGCCACAAAAAAATTGTTTCGCGTAGTAACTATGAAATTAAAAAAAAAAACAATCATAAGGACTGCCGACAGAAGTGAAAACTTAAAACTATAAACAAACAGTTGTCATTTTTGGATATTCGAATTGTTTGATCTTAAATTAAAATTTGTAAATTAAAACTGTTCACATTTATCTGGTTGTGACATCTATCGGCACTCTGAGTGTAAGCGTTAACACGTCGCGTGACCATGTCGATGACGACTTGCATGAATTTACTGCCCGTACAAACAAACCTGCCTATACAAAAGTTTTTACTTCAAAAATATTTAAGAAATTTTATTTCATTTAAAACCTAAGAAATCACAATGTGAATTCAAATTTCAATATTTCAGAAAGATATCATATTTTTATATATATGTATATAAAATACATGAATCCAATAGTGTAATCTATACTAATATTATAAAGAGGAAATATTTGTTTGTTTGTTTGTACCGAATAGGCTCCGAAACTACTGAACCGATTGAGATGAAATTTCGTAAGAAGATAGTTTGAGACCCTGGGAAGGACATGGAATACTTTTTATATCGAAAATCTTACCTTAAGGGGTGAAAATGGGGATGAAAATTTGTATGGGAAAGCAGTCTAGGGACGAAGTATTGATATAAAATAACTCAAAGAAATTTTCGAATTACCAAAGAATCTAATCAAAAGTCGAGAGCAAACACGCTTGATTCCTCGACATTTGCACCAGTATCATAAAAATTAACATCGTAACAATAAAGTGACAAGTGGCGTTCTCAAATAACTAACCTTATACATAATAACAAAACATAAACGGTCTATCGCTCCATAAAATTATTTTCATTGCACAATCTATTGTTGAAATATGACATCATGTATAAATATATAAAATTAATTCATGATAGCTAATTTATTTTCCAAGTACATAAAAATAAGGCTTATTTTCAATTGATTTTTTTGGGGTTTTTAGTTAATGTGGCAGGTTGTACGTTTAATTTTTTACCATATATAAGGTAATCGTGATGACAGCTAATCAGTTCGATTTTTGTACAACTAAAAATGAAGTTCCTAGCTTTGTTTTTGACGATCATGGTTCTCGTATTTACTATTGTGGTACGTGTTTTCAATTTTTACTTAAAAGATAAAGAAATTTATGAAACAATACATTTTGATATATAGATAAATGTTTTCAGTTTGAAGTTTTCGAGTACTTAAATTTAAGCTTAAGAGGATTGTGAAGCTGTAAATTTTGATACAAAAAGCGATAACGTTTTCCCCCAATTAAGATAGTCTAATTTTCTTAATTTTTGGAAAAGTTGTAGGTATAATGAAAAACTAGGTCCGTACGTTTTTATTTTAAAGAAATATTGAGTATGATAGAAGTTATTAGCATCTAAATATCTGTATTTTTGACTTAAAAACTTCCTCGAGCGTTTTTTTTTTTTATTTAAACTAAACTGAATTACTGCAAAAGAAAAACGTACAGACCTAGATTAAGATGTACTGAATCTTATGAGACCAAAATTGTCTCATTACGTAAATGTTTAGGGGGTGAAAACGTTATCGCTCGAAACAATATTTCAAACAGGAAATGTAGGTAATTGCCTCTAAGATTTGCAACTCGCTACTCGCGCCGCGAGTCAACACGTCACAATCCTCTTAAAGGTCTTTTTGCTTGTTTGATTTGATGATTTAATTTGAAAAACCGATTTGCATTTCATTAACTATTTATTGAAGAAAGCTTAAAGCTATTTTATATCAGAGCTGGGAAATTACAAATAAGTAAACTACGTGATTTTGTAGCGGAAAAACATTAGTTTAAAATACAAATGTTACGTCCTTATGTAACAAAAACATAAATTTTGAGTTACTTAATTTTGATGTTATACATATATGTATATGTATTTCGTATTTAAGTGTTTATTAAATGTTTAGAATGAGATGAGAAAAATGTAATATAAACTAGTGACTCCTCCTCACTACCCCGGATAACCAGCTATCATCATACTAAATTTCATCAAAATCTGTCCAGTGGTTTTCTAGTGATGTTCCTAGACAGACAGACAGGCAAAAATTCTAAAAACTATATATTCGGCCTCTGAATCAATAAAAATGACTATTTCAATAAGAATTTTATTATATGTATTGATTAATTCGCCGTAATTTCTTAGCATAACATATAAAAGAATAAAGAAATTAATCAAATCGTACACAAATACCAATTATTTTTTAGGGCTTGTTTAAAGTTATGTTATTACATAAGTAAGTGAACTTTTTATTTATTTTTCTAGACTGGCATGAGCACTGTGACCAAAGCGGAGATGAATGGAAATAGGAACTCAGCAGGATGCCATGGTGGTGGCGGTCGAGGACCCCCTCCCCCTCCCCCCAGTACCACTAGTAGCACCAGTAGTACTAGTTAGTAACTAAACATCATATTTCATTATTATATACTAGCGACTTACCCTCGCTTTGCTCTCGGGTATCCCTATGCATAATACTATATTCCTTCGTCAACTTGTTTCGTCTTTTTAGTTTAGTTAAATTAAAAAACCCGACTGCATAAAAATGCAGTCGAGTTTTTTAATTTTTATAATATATTGTTTATTTACAGCTTTTTAGCTTTTGTCAAATAGATATTTGAGCTAATATTTAATTTAGGGTAAAAAATTGCAAAACACCTATTTTAATAACCATGGATACTTTTTTGGAATCCTCATATCAGTAAGGAAAATAAAAAAAAGGTAGTAATTTCTAAATCTTAACACAAAAATAAGTAAATTTAAAAGAGACGATCACAAAAATATATACAACTTATTAAATACTAGCGACTCACCCTCGCTTCGCTTCGGGTTCGTCCCTAGACAAAAACAAATCTATCCCACGGGAACCATACATTTTTCCGGGATGATATATAGCCTATAGCCTTTCTCAGTTAACGGGCCATTCAATGCAAAAAGATTTTTTAAATCGGGGTAGTTGTTTCTGAGATTAGCGCGTTCAAACAAACAAAGAAACAAACAAACAAACATACAGATATAGATAATAACTTTATAATGATAATATAGTCGTTTTAGCATTCCATCTTCTAATGCGAGAGAGATAAGGCAAAGACAAAACTAACTCGCATTTGGCCAAGTTGATGTTGATATTAAAAGACATAAATTAATATTATTGTGTAATACATATGTTGTACATACTTATAATATATAAGTTCTCCTGTCCGATTTCGGCTACGGCGGCCAATCTCATTGAGACTAGCAATCTGCGCAGACACAAGTGTACTCTCTATTCCTATCACTCTCATACTCCGGTGGGACGACTACTCGACACGACCAGTGAGAGTTAAGGCGCAGGACCGACCCTTGCCAACTTCCCAACTTAGGGTTGTTACTGAGGCTTAGTATACAGAAAGACTCAATAACTTAATAACTGACTAAACTTGGCCCGACCCGGATCTCTCGATCGAATTCGAACCCAGGATCACTCGATGTGCAGCCGTACTTGCTAACCACTACACTACCGAGGCAGTTAAAAAGTGTACATACTTATAAAAAACAAATCTTGTAGAGATAATGAGAATAATTATGTATATTTAAGTTAAATATTTATTATACTTTTTTGTATTACAGACGCCACAAGCAGTTAAACGGAGATCAACACAGAATATACCTGCACAAGTTTTAAGGATTCTGGATTGCACAATAAAAATATGACACAGTAATTTTGTTTTATTATAATTTACATTATCGAGTCAATTTTGATGCCAAATCAGAAAAAAAATAGCAGCTATGCTCTAAAATATCTAATTAATATAGGTTTTGATCTAACCTAGTTTAAAGTGCTCCGAAGCATTGAAATAGTGGAAACTTAAATTCCTTGACATTTCTCTTCTACATAAATATTTTAAAATGTATAAGAAAAATTTTAAAGCACAAACAGAGAATTAAATGTTGAATAATCTAATATTTTACTTTAAAATCTAATTTTAGGCAATATTAATTATATTTAGTACTTACTTTGTTAGTTTCGATATATGTAGTTTCTGGAACCAATTTGATTCTTAAAAATCTTTAATTAAAATAGCTTTTTAACCAAGGATTTTATCGATCATTGTTTATTGTAAACTAGACGACTCTGTCAGATCTTTGAGATCATACAAATAACCTATAGAAAAGAGTATTTCGGTTTTTGCCCAATTTCTCAAATTTCTTGCCAGCTTTTCTAAATTATCCTAAAAACTTATATTTGTGTATTCAATCATACGACATACAAAAAATAGTCAAGTCATCATTTTCAAGCGATGCTTATACCAACGAACACCATTAAATTTTTATTAGATAGATAAAAAGCCCACTTTGTATTTTAAATAAGACTAAAAACAGATCAAAGTTTTGTCACAATCGGACAAATGTTTTAAGAACGCCACAAAGAAACATTCATTTCTGTTTGTATACAGTATAGATAAGATGAGATTTTTATAATAAATCATAATATTACTCACCGGACCCAAAGTCAGTCGCTAGTAGTAGTAGGTTATACAATAAATCCCATTAATATCATAAATGCGAGAGTTTGGATGGATGTTTGTTACTCTTTCACGCCAGAACAGCTGAACGGATCTGTACGAAATTTGGTACAGAGATAGATTGTAGTCTGAAATAGCACAAAGGTTACCTTTTTATCTCGAAAAATTGTACGGTTCCCGTGGGATAGATTTCTTTTGATTTTTGACAAGGGACGAATCCGAAACAAAGCGAGGGTGAGTCGCTATGTTAAATAAAATCTTTTCGGATTTTTTCGCGGATTTATTTTGATTTTTGAGAGAGTCACAAGACCGTGACGATGATTGCTGTAAAGCATTCGAAACGTCGGGAACCAAAAGTCAAAATGAATCCGCCGTTTTTACCCGACTACGCCAGAAGATCTATTTTAAATGTTACGTCACCAGCCCTGGCAAAACGTACAGGTCAATCATAAAGAACTAAACTAGTATTTACTTAACAATTGTAGAACTTCATTTTTTGCTAAATCATATAAAATTATAAAGCAATTTATATAATTTTTTTTACAAATTACCGCATTTGTATATAATAACGTTCATATTTATCGTCGGTCTATCGCTTCATCAAATTATTTAATGTTTAGATTTATTTTTTTACACGATTAACGTCTGTATTATATTGATATATGAGCTATTTTCCTGTACAACTTTTTTTGTTTTATCAGAGTAAGGGGGAGTCAGGAGGGGTATGTTTTGTTCAACAAACTATATAAGGCTATGTGAAGTCTAGATTAATATTAGATTTTGAAAATCTTAAAATGAAGTTCCTAGCATTGTTTCTGGTGGTTATGGCCATTGCTTTTGCTGCTGTGGTACGTTTTGTTTTTAATTCAACATTTATTAATTCTTAAAATCCTTGTAATTTTTAAGATAAATTGTTAAGTAAATTAAAATTTAGGTACTTTTATAGCAAAGTGGTAGCCTAGTGTTAACATGCTTACTTAGGAAACCGAGTGAAGCGGGTTCAAATCCCGGGTCCAGCATATCTGATATTTTTTATGTGCGAATTATTTCCAACATGATTACCACTTGAAAACATGTGTAGTCCACCAACCCGCACTTAGCCAGCGTGGTGGACTTTAGCCTGATTCCCCTTATATTGAAGGGATGCCCACTCCCAGCAGTGGGACGGTAAAAAGGGCTGAATACATACTTTTATAGGAAAAATTACTTCTTTGGCATTAAAATTTTTAAATTACAAAACAACATGGCGTTAGAAACCATACTTTTTCAAAAACTATGATACTAGATAATTTCATCAATTGATCTTTGGCAAAATGATTTTTACCAGTAGGGTTCTTACCCACACTTGACCTAAATAACGATTAAGTTTAAACAAATTTTAAATTTGCATTAAACTGGTATATTTTTAACCCTATCCCTTGCGAGATTGTTAGAGAATGTTCATTGAAGTGACGATAAAAATATTTATTTAGCTTCTTGATATGGACTTTTTTCTTCGCTCTTTGAGACTTTCCATGGCATAGTAACTAAGTAGAAATAGTAATAATATGTATTATTAAATAATAATATTTAACTTAATGTTAATAATAACAAAAGTTTTGTTATTGAATGTGACAATTAAATTGTTTTTTCACTCTTTTAAATTGCTTTTCTAGACTGGAATGAGCACTGGGCCTGAGGGAGGGATCAAAGGAAATCGTGAATCAGCTGGCTGCTTCGGTGGAGGCCCACCACCACCACCCCCGACTAGTGAGTTTTAATTGAGTTTTTATGTTAATAAGTAAAACTCTTGTTTTTAATTAAAATAAAAATTATGAAAAGTGGTTGGAAAATGTACTGGAGGCTTTATGTACAGCGATCTATTCCAGGCAACCTTTAGGTATTAGAAAACAGCAAACTGTGTACTGATAGTAAGATGGAAGGGATGTAAATTTTTAATAGGGTATATAAGAAGAAAAAATATACCAATATGATATAAATAGATATGTAATATTTCATATTACTCTATTAAATGTTATTTTAATTTCGTCGGTGTATAGATTCATGATTATAGATCACTAAAAGATAATCTCGCACCCCTCATATTTTCATTTGTGGATAATTTTCAACATAATTTTTAACACTGGCCTTACGGTGTAGGAAAATGTCGTAAGGGGGCCTGCATCTTGTGAGAAATTAGCAAGTTTTCGAAAAAGACACATGAAATCCGTAAACCCTCGTTTATTTAGAGTAGTGGAACATGGCTTGGACGTCCTTGCAATAAGACCTAGTGTTTTTAAAAAGGGCTGTATTATTGTTATAAAGTAAAAGTCTTATTAAAATCGGTTCAATAACTTTCCAAGTATCATCCTAAAATATGGTCACTAAAACGTATGACAGATTGACATCTTAATAAATAAATAAATAAATAAATATATTGGGACATTAACACACAGCACCATCTAGTTCCATGGTAAGCTACGAGGCTTGTGTTATGGATACCAGATAATTGTTGTTGTTGTTACAGTACACATAATATATAACTTTAAATACTTACGTATTATAAATAACTATTGAAAAACCCTCATATCATTATTTTGTTTTTCTTTACAGACAACACAAGCGGTTAAATGAGTAACAAAGACAACCATGTACTCTACGGTTAATTGTCATTTTAAAGCACTAATAAATTAATTCATCACTATATATTTTTTTATTAAAGAACCATAAAACTGCTATACCATTTTCATTGTCAGGGGAGAAAAATAATGTCATAATATTATCTCAGACTAAGAAATAATATAGAATAATATACGGGGCAGTGGTAGCCCAGTGGTAACACGCTCGCTTGGGAAACCGAGTGAAGCGGGTTTAAGTCCCGGGTCTCGCACCTCTAATATTTTCATGTGCGAATCATTTCTACCGTGATTACCACTTGCCTTACGGTGAAGGAAAACATCGTGAGGAAACCTGCATGTCTGAGAGAACCTAGCAAGTTTTCGAAAGACATGTGAAGTCCGCCAACCTGCATTTTGCCAGCGTGGTGGACTATGGCCTGATTCCCCTCGTACTGAAGGGAGGCCCATGCCCAGCAGTGGGACGTTAAAAAAGGGCTGAATACATACATACATACATACACATACAGTTATTCGTCATTTCATTAATATAACTTCAAAAAAATAAGGAAAACATAAAAACAAATAAAAAGAAAGTTGATTTGTATAATGTTTTAATTAATTTCAATATGGCGATCGTATGAAATGTATAAAAATTACAAAAGTCATGGTAAAGATTAATTCTATGATTGTCATCGACAAAAATGAAACTATTTTTTTTTTCATTTGTTGAATGAATATAGTACAAAAAATGTAATTTACATGTTTACACGTAAACATTAAGAACCATCAAAACAATTGATATAGTGATAATAATTAATTTCTTTAATATTTTAAATGTATACGTAATTGGGACACCATATGCAAAATTTGTACATTTGTATGGTGTTCATGACTTGTTCCAACCGTTTCTTTCAATATTTCTTCAAATATTATGTATTTTTAGTTATTCATAACGTATGTATTTTAACAATTTTTAGCACTTTTCACTAGATATTTGATCTAATTTTATCTTTAATTTTTCTTCTGAATTCTGTTAAGCTCTTTTTAAGTTACGTATTTGAAGCTGATGTAAAAATTAAAAATAAAATTAAAAGTAAATTTTTGAGTAGCACACGACAGAAGTAGCATCAGCATATTATATATAAATTACGTTCCTTACTATAAAATATAATCAGTAATAAAAATCAATCTTAATCATCTTATCTGTTTTCTCCACCAGCTTTATACATGGAACTCCAGTGCAATAGCTTGTTCCACGCCCATTGGATTAGAGTGTGAGTCTGTTAATCAGCTATCAGAGTTTTTTAATATATAAGAATAACCATTTTTATTATACCAAGCAAATTCTAAAATGGTATGTAAATTCTTTTTAGTTAAATAAATTTTATATTTACATATATTCTTATAAAAAAGTACTGACTTCTAAAAATAATTGAGATATGCTGATGCTACTTACAATACAGTACCTAACATAGTTCAAACAAGTGCCTTAACTAGAAGGATTCGTTAAGTTTAAAAATTATCAGTAACTCCGTCTACTCTGCCAGGTCTTGCAGGTGTTGTCTTTCTTCTTCTTCGCGTTGTAAAGCTTCTCTTTCAGCAGCTATTCTGGCGTGTTGTTCTGCTATCACTTTGAACAGCTGGGCGTGTTTAGCGGTTGCCCTCGCTACGGCTTCCGACTGACGAGGCACAGATGTTTCTGGAATAATTTATAAGAGTTTATTACTACACGTTTTAGATCTTTCAATTTAAATTTAAGGTGGAAATTTTGTCATGGAAAGAATTTATAAAAAATGTTTTTGCTCGTGCGTCTACGCTCATTCTATTCAATGCCAAAAATAATATTAATTTGAAACTCATTTGTTTTTTTTTAATTTTTGAAGTTGTACTTCTTTTGGGACGTTTTAAAAAAAATATGAGAGTAAAATTTTTACGATGCACGCGCACACCAACAGCCAAAAAGCGACATGATGAAGTTAGGCCTACCGCATATATACAACTGTTACATCGACTAAACTGTTTAGTCGAGTTGTGTGCTTGTGTCGATTTCATGACGACCAAACAGTTTAGTCGACGAGGGTGCGCATACAATCAACTCTGTCGTAACATATTTATTTTAGTTTTCTTTTGTTTCGTCTCTTAAGCGGTTGTTTTGTAGAACTCAATTATGATCGAATACAAGGGCAATGCTAAATAAAAAAAAAGTACACATATGCTTTGCTTATAATAAATATTTATTTTTATAAGTAATAATTATTATAAAATATATTTATTAATATATTTATATTTTTATAATAATTATTATTTAGAAATATATATTTTTACTAATTATAATATATGTTGGGACAATAAAACTCGTCGCCATCTGGTTCCATAGTTAATACACTACACATATATAACTTTAAATACATATACATAAGCACCCATGACTGGAGTACAAACATTCGTTATCATCACACAAATAAATGCCCCTAGCGGGACTCGAACCCGCGACCGCTTGTACAGCAACTAGGGTCACTACAAACTGAGCCAAACGTGGCAGCACGACCGTCACGCATCGACTGTTTAGTCGAGTGTATGCGTGCTCCAATACATTGCAATACATATTGAGTTGTCGGTCGATAGTTGTTCAACTGATTAGTCAAAAAGCAGTCGATGTGGTTTTTTGATTATTTTGTCGAGCAACTATCTAGTTGATAGTATGCGGTCCTTCATACATTTCCATATACTTTTGACATACAACTAAACAGTTGTTCGATTAAAAGTTGTATATATGCGGTAGGCCTAGCTGATAACTGTTTGTTACCATGGTAACCGCTGTTATTGTCTGATAACTGATATATAATATTATATTCTTTCCTTAAATATGTAATATGCCTAATATGCCTTATTTAATTACTAGCATTTCCCGCGGCTCCGCCCGCGTTCAGATGATCAAAAACCAAATTCTTAGGTTTTACACATTAGTATACTCTTACATTATACATTACTTACATTGCGCACCGCATGATTGGTAAATAATGGCAGAGTCACGGCGGCTATGCCGAATATTTGGCGCGCTTCAAATGTATAACCAACCCAGGGTGCTTATGCGACCCTGAGGTTGAAGAAACCATAACCCATTTAATAACACAATGCCCAAGATTCGACATAGCACGCTGTGACCTGGAAAGTCAAACTAAAATAGAAACCACTATAGATAATATTAGCACATTAATAACACACAAACAACACCAACAGATTTTCATAGCCTTCTGTAATTATATTACTAAAATTGTAAATGGGAGGCATAGCACAAAATAAAATAAAAAAAAAAAAAAAAAAAAAAAAACCACGCGTGCCACTTATTATATTAGGTAACTAGGCTGTATTATAACCGCTAGACCTTTCTAGCGCCCCTATTGTACAGCAACTTATGTAATACAGAAGCCAACTAATACGAATTGCATAATTTATAATAGTATTTAATAACATAGTAACAATAACAAATGTCATACAAATAAATATAATATTAAAGATAAACTTAGTAATAGAAATAAAATAAAATGTAAAACAATGTAATGGGTGAACAAAACTGTCAACACAATAATAGTGTTAGAAGTAAAATTGTATGTACTGTAGTAACTGTCAATAAGAAATACCAACGTCTCTGACTATTGTCAGAGGAGCCTTCAGCTATTAAAAAAAAAAAAAAAAAAAAAAAAAATAATGGCAGAGATTGACAATGCCACAAAGGTTCCTCCGTTAAATTGAACTTTTTGTTTTAGCAATAATATTTATGTATGTCTATACTTCTGTTTTGTTGGTTTTTTTAGTTTTTCACGATAAAGTCTCAAGCTACGGAATTAATTTTAAACATTTTTTACTAATAGACAGCTATAGATTAATTGAATATATAGCTGATTATTTAAATTACATAATGATAGCTTTTCTTAATTAGCGCTAGTTAGTAATATCGACACCTCCATGCAATAAAATCGTAACTCATTTTTTGTGATTTTAGGGGAGACAAAATTTAAACTTTAAAAAAATGTACCACATCCAAAATGACCCATACAATCTTCGAAGCTGTTGCTATCTGATATTTTTTAGGAACACTATTTTTATGCACGGTTAGGTTGTAAAAAAAAGTCGATTTCGTAGTTTTTCATGACTTACGTGAAAAATAATACATAGAAAAATAGTATAAGTTACGAGAACAAGCATTGTATGTCTGAGTTACAATCTAGCTTTTTTGTAAGTTATTTTTTTTTTGTTGTTAGATGATTGTAACTCCCAAGTGTTATGTTACCTAAAATCTTTTACCATAGTAAAATTTAAGTTTTTTTCAAGCAAACAACAATAAATCTGTAAAGAATCATCTCATAATGTGACGTGCAGTAAATATTTTTTCTTACGAATTATTATGGTAATGTTTTATTGATTTGAAGGATAAAAACAGCAGTTTCGTAGGATTAAATTTATTTGAATCAAATTAAGAAAACTTCAATGCTTGTAGGTAGCATTATTATCCGACTTATAATTATGACAACAAGTATTTTTTTAACATAAAAAGTCTTTTTCTCTCTTAAAAATCAAACATAAACTTTAACTTTATAAAACTATTAATATTTAAACATAAAAAATCTTTTTAGTTCTTAAATCCAAAAAGTAACAATAAACCTTATAAAATTATATTTTTTAAACATAAAAATCTTTTTATTTCTCAAAAACAAAAAAAAAATAGGTAATAAACTTTATAAAATTATTAATTTTCATCATCACTATTGTTGTCTTCAGCTATTTGAGTGGAATGTGGAAGATTTAAATAGAAATTGTGATAAATTTCTGGTATCGTCTTACATTTACACAAACTTACTAGGTCCTTATACTTTGCTGTTGAAATTGGGAGCAATTTATTATACAATAAAGGATTACTTTCTCCGTCGTCAGACTGTTCACACTGAATTGTTTCTTGTGCTCTTTTTGTTCGTGTAATGCGTGTAGTAGGTTTCACAGCAAGGTTGATGGATAAGTATTGATCACTGAGACAATCATATTGAAAATATATTAAGTCAGGGTTTTCGTTTCCTATTTTAATATGTTGTATTTTAGTCCACGACATCTTTTTTCCACTACTATTCCAGTCCCAGTTAATTTTTTTCTTTAAAAGGCTTTTATAATCAAGAATTAGATTTTGATCTAATTCAGTAACATCATAGGGGGTTCCCGTAGTTTTAGCACATCTGATCAGAGTGATACATTGCTCTGGTACAAAAATTATTTAATTTTTCTTCCGACGCTCTATTATCGCGTGCATAGCATCGCCTTCACATTGCGAATTATGTTATTAATCTTATAAACGCCGAAATAGTCACCATGTACACTTCTCACCTCTGCATACTAAACTAGACCAAAATTTTCTTAGATTTACGCGAATATTTGACATTTTAAATAAAACTATCTTTTCGGATTATTTCGCGGATTTATTTTGATTTTTGGTTCCCGACGTTTCGAATGCTTTACAGCAATCATGGAGAGACTCTCCCGTGACCATGATTACTGTAAAGCATTCGAAACGTCGGGAACCAAAAATCAAAATAAATCCGCGAAATAATCCGAAAAGATAGTTTTATTTAGACCAAAATTCTATGAGCGCGAGTAAACTGCAGGACGACAACATCGCAATTCATTGTTATAACACGTTAAAAACTAATCTAAATATCCGTGCAACAACATTGTAAGTCGAAATACAATTCAGTAGCATTACATTTTGTGTTCATATACCCCTAGTTTGTCCCGTACAAAAATTGTATATAATGTTACAATATTGTTGTATTTAATTGACTACTTACTCGTAATATTTTTTATTAATTGTAAATCAAGTTGCAACGATATTGTTGAAAATAAATATTTTTTTGGTTAGTTACAATACTTTGACTTTTGTATATTTTAAAAATGAATGGGAGTAGAGTTACAGTGATTGTACAGAAAAATTACATATTTTTTTTTACATAGCAATATCATTGTAACACAATTTATGAAAAAAATGAGTTACAATGTTATTGCATGGAGGTGTCGATATTTTCCAAAACGATTTTCAAAAGAAAGTGTAATAAGTAAATAATTCTAAGCGAATACATTTTTTTATTTCATATGGCTCGGCTAATATGATTAAAGTCGTAAGCATTTTATTGTGTCCTTTAAGCCTTTACCTTCCAAGAAAAGGTATCAAGAAAAAGTGAAAAAGTTGAGGTATAACAGTTCCTAAAATACTTTTTCATACTTTTTGAGATATGAAATATTTTTAGTTACCCGCTTTGGCAGTTTAACAGCCATAAACTTGTTTTCCATAAAATGTTATAAAATAATATAAATTGAACTTATTTTTACGGCGCAAAAAATGAGTAGGTATTGTGGAAACGTAAATATTATTCGTATTTATTTTAGTACAAAACACGTAAGTAAGAAAAACAACATAGCATTTTGCTATACGAAACCTAAAATGCGCGAGTTGGATTTACATTTGCCCAATTTTTACATTAAAAGATTAAAAAACATTAACATTATTTACTAAACAATAAAAATTTACAAATATTCCCATTTGAAAATTGTTTCGGCCAACAAAATTGTTTTATTAAAGCCAAAAAGTTTGTTTTATTAAAAATTTAAGCACGGGCAGGGCCGCGGGTAATTTAGTAGTAATTATAGTAAAGTCATAGAAAGGTTATATCTGTACATTATTTTTTTTTGGATAAAACTACGTATTTTAAAAACACATGGCGACATCTATTGTCAAATAGCTAAATAACACATAAATAAATTTTCATTAAAATAACTATTTTAATGAATAAAATAGCGCTGTTAATATTTCTTTTAAGATAAGTTTTTTTTAATAGTTTTAACATAATATATAAGTAAGTTACCTTGCTAAAATATTAATAGCATCATCGTGCTTTTACTTTAACCAGTTTTTGTATTTTTTCTCAGAAATGAGATATTTTCCTGCGGTAAAAAGAATCCTATGTGTTGACTCGGATAACCTGCTATTTATTACCATACCAAATTTCATAAAAATCCATCTAGTGGTTTTTCTGTGATGCGGTCACATACAGACAGACAGAAAAAATTCTAAAAACTATAGATTCGGGCTCTATATCGCTAATAATTAATATTTCAATAAGATTTTCCGAAAAAATATTGAATTTAGGGGTTCGGCTTAGTTACAATTTTATTGTATGTATAGTTACTAATTTATGAAGCGAAAAAGTTTGCTTTACTGATAATTTAAACACGGGCGGAGCCGCGGGTGATTTAGTAGTAATTCTAATAAAATCGAAAAAAGGTCATATCTGTACATTAATTTTTTTGGGATTAAAACTATGTATTTTAAAAACACATGGCGACATCTATTGTCGAATATCTAAATAACACATAAATAAATATTAATTAAAATAACTATTTTAATGGATAAAATAGCGCTTTTGATAATTTTATTTTCAAGATAAGCTATTTTTATAGTTTTTACCATATTTTGTAAGTTATCTTGCTAAACTGTTTACAAATAGTATCGTCGTGGTTTTGTTCCTACCAGTTTTTGTATTTTTTTTCAGAAATGAGATATTTTCTCGCGGTAAAAAGTATCCTATATGTTGACCCGGATAACCAGCTATCATCATACCAAATTTCATCAAAATCCTCTCCAGTGGTTTTTCTGTGATGCGGTAACAGACAGACAGACAGACAGACAGACAGACAGACAGGCAAAAATTCTAAAAACTATAGATTCGGCCTCTGCATCGATAATAATGTCTATTTCAATAAGATTTTCCAAAAAATATTTAATGTACAGATTCGGCTTAGTTAGAATTTTATAATATGTATAGATTTTATTAATTTATCATTCCTTTTACATACAGAGAGTTGTGACATACGGGATGAAATTTTTAGCCATTTTTGTTCTGTTACTCAAGGAAGTATAACTTCTTACTTGCATACATAAGTACCTATAGACGGTATAAAATACATGATAAGAAAGAGTAGTTGAATAACAGTGTTAACAAATTCCATATCATACCATCAGGGAAAGGATGGTGTGCGTGTTCTTCAGCAATCTTTGCATACAGTTCGAAGTGACGGTCCTTAGCTCTCGCCACAGACTCAGAGTCTGCTGGGTGCTCCGGCGGAACGTCACTCAACAATGGGTGGAATCCTTCTCTATCTGCCACATACTCTACAGTACGAACCTTCTGACGAGGATCTACGTATGAGAAGTGACCTGGAAATGTCAATAATTGTTGATTATTTATAAATATATAGTTTTCTGATTATTAATATTGACTCCAGTAGGAGTAAGCCAGCCTTCAGGTTACTCAGGCTTTAATTGGCTTTTGCTGTGAGGGACACTTAGCTTTTTTATATGGACATAATTTGGCTCTCATTCTATAGAAAATATTTTTGAGATAAAATCAAATCATAATACAATATCAGCTGGTATTAATTTAACCAAATATATAGGTCGATGTTTGGAGCTTAAATATAGTGTTTGCAAAGTGGGATTTAGATACAGAATTCTAATATCTGTGCGCGAGTCTTTTGCCCTTTCTTCTTAGAACTGAGGCTTTTTCTTTCCAAACAAGTGGTAGGCTTATAACGTTCAGTAAAAAATTGTAATGTTTAATTTTAAGCATTTTATTGAACTGATTGTGATAGATAGGTAGGTGCGCGTTTTTCCTTATATGAAATATTTTCCATGTGATAATAACCAAAAGAAAACAGCGAAATCTTATAAAACACTGGCGACTTACCCTCACTTCGCTCGAGTGCGTCCTTACATTTTATATAAATAAAAATAGTTATTGTAAGCGTACCTTAGGAGATAGACACATGCTACCGCAGACTTTTCTATAAACCTTTTAAGACCTAAAATTTTTTAGTACATTGTTTTGATGTATCTCTAATCGTACGAAATCAGTTATTTTGACAAAACACCGTCTAGGCTCAATTATTTTGTACAAAATATTTACAAATTAGTTCAGCCAGCGTTTGTAATTTAAGCGCAAATAAAATGTGTTTATTTATGACCTCTAAAATTACCACTGTTTTTCCACTATATTATGCATGTATTATACATATAAACCTTCCTCTTGAATCACTTTATCTATCAAAAAAACCGTATCAAAATCCGTTGCGTAGTTTTAAAGATCTAAGCATATATGGGGACAGACAGACAGCGGGAAGCGACTTTATTTTATACTGTGTAGTGATGTACATATATTAAAGTATCCTTCACCTTTGACAACTCCACTGCCATCACTCTCCTCCGCGTGTTCCCGGTCAACGTGTCCCGGGTACCTGCCCGCTGTGTATGCGAAGGCATAAGGAGCTGGTGGTGGTGGCAGCGTGCTAGTCGTAGTTAGGTCTAGATGTGACACGTCACAGCTTGTAAGTGCCACGCTCGATACGATGAGCAGGATGGCGAACATCTGGAAATATGAGATTGATAGATTAATATATCATACTTAGTAGATGAACAATGAAGGTGATTTTTCTAAGTGGATTTGGAGGACGTAATTGAAAACTAGAGGCCATAGTAGGTAATACTCAAAGGAGTCTCATTGCGTTGCGTTTGGAGTCGCATCATTTAGAAAATTAATTTTTCCAACCTACTGGTTAGGAAATTTACAATTATAGATACGTTATGAAAGCTGCTTTTT
Organism: Fabriciana adippe; assembly: GCA_905404265.1. NCBI lineage: Eukaryota > Metazoa > Arthropoda > Insecta > Lepidoptera > Nymphalidae > Fabriciana > Fabriciana adippe. The sequence goes on from FR990001.1 coordinate 13,509,499, forward strand.
ATAAATAAAAATAAATATGTTGAGACAGTAACACACGGCACCATCTAGTTCCATGGTAAGCTACGATGCCTGTGTTATGGATACCAGATAGTTGATACCATTGTCTGTACATGGAAGATATTTGAAAAAAAAAAATACTATTATTGAGGGATCTTTATTACCGCAACATAACCCAAAACAATGATTTTGGAAGTTATACTTCTTTTGGGACTTTTAGAAGAAATTCTGAGAGTAAAAAAGCAGTAGAGGCTTAAAGTATATATATATATATATATATATATATATATATATATATATATACACTGTACTATGTTGTACATAACATTGTTGATACTTTCAATTATAAGAAGTGGAATGCACGATAAAAAGTAATCGCAATCTTAATGCGATGTCGCAGATTCTCCCACTTAATATGCACACTTTTAACATATTTATCTAAATTAGAAGCTCACTAGTACTTTATTATAATAACTTTACACATTTATAAATATTTATAACAAAGTAGGTATATATTCTATTACGCCTTTTTTATGGAAAATTTGAGAAAAATTGCCACCATACCTACTATTACGCGATATTTACTTTGAAATATTAGGAAATATAATGAACTGACAAAAAAAATGACAACTTAGGGACGATACCGAGCGGAGCGAGGGCGAATCGCTAGTATACTATAAAATATTATTATAAAAAAATATATATATATTTGAATTCATTTTTATTGATCTCATCAAATATAGCTATATATTCAATTCTTGAATACTATAATTGCGCATCGTTTATTGCATATAATTATTGTTATTAAGACATATTTTAAGTGATTTTTTACACGAAAAAATAATAAATTACTTAATACTTATGTTCCAACATAGAGAAAGTTTGTTTTGAAGACTGCGAAATGAATTGCATGTCTTTCGAGGTTTCATCTGGAACCAACAACTAGAAACAGAAAATCTAGAATTTTTAAATATAAATAATATATTAAAACTTAATCATTAGGCTATGTTTTAAATAAATAATTATTTATATTATAATCGATTTAGCATTCGTAACTCAAGCCAGTTATTACATTACTCTATTCAACATTACCATGAGTTGCTGTAGTAAACTTGTTTTACTACAGCCAGTATAGTTGTAGTTGCATACTATTGACTTGATTTTACTAGATAGTTAATGTATTTGATAATCAATTAAATAAAATAAATAAATATAATAAATATGTTGGGACAGTAACAAACAGCACCATCTAGTTCCACGGTAAGCTACGAGGCTTGTGTTATGGATACCAGATAGTTGATACACTACACATATATAACTTTAAATACATACATATTATAAATATATACACCCATGCCTGGAATACAAACATTCGTACTCATCACACAAATGAATGCCCCCAGCGGGACTCGAACCCGCGATCGCTGGCACAGCAAGTAGGATCACTACAAACTGAGTCAAACGTACGACACGTTTTAAATCAAATCAAATAAAAAAAAATCTTCAAATCAATTTAATTTTCTTGTTTTGACTTCAAAGAGTGCCAGTTGAGGACAGATTACTTCACCAATGTCACGGAAAATGGAGAAGGCATGAAGGAGATCGTAACTATAGAATTCATCAATTTTTAAATTTGATTTTTGCTTGGTATACTAGCCATAATTACCATATGTATTTAAATACGAATGTGTGTTTGTTTGTTTGTCCATCTTACGCATCAGAAGATCAGATCAGTTAGATCATCAGATCCTAGTTATTTTTCGCCTAGTTTCGTTTCGTCAAGTATACAATCATAATCAACATCGTGTAATTATAAAAAAATAATAAAAGTATTTAAATTAAGTATAATTTATATTTTCTTAGATTTATTTATATTTATTGTCTCATAGGGACATAATGGAGACGAATTAAAGGCTTGATGCGTTCTAATAATTTTTAATTTTACATATAGGCAAATGGGTATCAAAAGTTCAGTACAAAGGTTGCTACTACTCGCTTTGACAGTTGAATAAAAAGTGAATGATGACAAGTAGTAGCACACATACACTTGTTCACGCGCATGAACATTTAAAATAGCAAAAACACTCCTATGACACATTGCCAACTTTATGATGAGCCTTAACATTTATCAATCATTGTTATGCAAAGTAAGATAAGCACCCTTTGAGAAATGTGTATTTTTTATTCAAGGGCAAAATTTCATAAAATATGTCTTAGAATACTTATAATTAAATTTAAAAAATATGTACAAAAATTCTATTCCATGTAGCTGATAACTTTTTGTCTCTACGCGTTCGTTAGCGAGTGTCGAATATATTAAATAGTAGATTTAAAGGAATGTAGAAGACGCAACTACAAACTTGTTCGCACGACCTTTACTTCTTGCGTCACGGTGTGCATGCGGTACGATAACTTGGGATAACTAAAAATGCTAAGTTCTAGATTTATTATTATACTAGCAGAACTCACGGCTTCGCTCGCGATCAAACTACGGAAAATACTAAATTTCATGCAAATATGTCCAAGGAATAAAAAGTTTCATACAAACTTTTATCCCCTATTTCACCCCCTCGGGGGATGAATTTCGAAAAACCGTTCCTTAGTGGATGCCTTCGTTATATGAGGAATACGTGTGCGAAATTTCAATTTTCTAGCCTTAAGGGTTTGGCCTGTGCTTTGATACATCAATCGTCTTCACTCAAATCGTCAATCACTTTTGCCTTTTATTTATATATATAAGACTAGCTTTTGCCCGCGACTTCGTCCGCGTGGAATAGTGACTTTGCTCGCAGAGCTACCGGCCGGCGGCCAGCGCCCTCGCCTTGCATCGGGCTGAGAGCGCGCTCGCCCATAGTCCGCGTAAAGTCAAATATGTATATATTAAAACTATGATATCTCCTAAGATATTCATTGAAATCAAGTGATGTCAAGGGCAATTTTGTTTAAAATTAAATACTTGTGATGAATAATGTATATATTTGGATAAGGATTAACATCATGTTTATAAAAAAACCTTCGGAAGTAATGCATTATTTTAGAACAAATTTGATTATCATAAAAAGGGTTATATTAAGTCAACCTTAAAAGATAGATATATACTGTTGCGGACTTTTTTTTAGAACTTTTAAAGGGGAATAATTCCGTCATACACTATTTTTGCGTAACTTTAACCGTTTACGCAGCGCACGCAACGGAAACTCTCAAAAGGAATCATTTTTTCCCGTTTTTGTAACATTTTTCATTTATGCTCCGCTCCTATTGGTCGTAGCTTGACATTATATAGCCTAAAGCCTTCCTCGATACATGGAATATCCAACACAAAAAGAATTTTTCAATTCCAACCAGTAGTTCCTGAGATTAGCGCGTTCAACCAAACAATCAAACAAACAAACAAACTCTTCAGCTTTATAATATTAGTATAGATTAGCGTTCCTAATAATATTTAGCAATCATATCCCTAGCAAGAGTCTGAATCTCCGGCATATAATCATCAATCCATCTCCGTACAAAAATCATATTGAATTGTTGCTAAGTTCTTGCGGGAAGAGAGGACAAATAAACATACATGGTTACCATAATATTTGTATTCCTAATTAATCTATTTTTTTTATATTTTTTTTAATTTTTTTCATATTCATTAATCACACTGCTATTAAAAATGCGAAAGTCTGTCTGTGTGTATGTTTGTTATTCTTTAACGCCAAACCGGATTTGGATGAAATTTATTACTTATAGGCTCTTAGTAATAAAATTTGCCAAAAGATGGCGCTTTCTTTACATAAATTTATAAAATTAAAAACCACTTTGGCCCGAGCAAAACGGAGGTAAGTCGCTAGTTGTTATTTTCTACATTTTTTTTTACACATTTACATATATTATATCATCTAATGTTTGATCAGAAATAGTTATTTTAATTGATGTCAGCATCATAGATACAGCGATCAATGGGTCACACGGTCACGACCGTATAAGCTAAGGTTAATATGCGTCCGGATGTAATACGAAGAAGCGATTTTATAAAACATTTATATTTATGAAATAGAATTTATTTATGAATTCATAATAACACCTTATATGGTAAGTCCGGGAGAGTTGCCTATAGTTTTAAAAAACGATCAATATTAATTATATGTGTAAGATACTACATAAAATAAGCATAGTTTATTTTAATTCAATATTTACTTATGCCATTCAGATTAAATTTAGAACTATTGTCCAATATATTCTAGCTCAAAAAATGTTTTTTAAAAATAATAGAAAATAGGCATCTCACCCAGACATGTGGGTTAGTTGCCTATAGATGTCAGGGATAGATATAGGACGAGTAATTAATGCATAATCAGACATATTTTGCGTAGTGATACAAATATCCTTTTTTTATGCATTTATACACACTACCTGTAGATGTACAGGTGGTTATGTGGGACTCACCGGCTAGAAAAGCCAGTACTACCCACTAAAACCCAACAAAACCTCCTTCGCCTTAATGGGGCACCCCGACGGCAGGTCTACCAAAGCAGACTACAACAACCGTGAGGTTGCTCCCACGGTCCACTCTGCCGTCAGAGAAGTACCAAGAGCAACCATATGGATTAGACCATAATCCACCACGCTGGCCAAGTACGGGTTGGCGGACTTCATAATGTCTTTCGAAAACTTGCTAGGTTCTCCAGATATGCAGGTCTCCTCGCGATATTTTTCTTCACCGTAAGGCAACTGGTAATCATGTTTAAAATGATTCGCACATGAAAATATCACAAGTGCGAGACCCGGGATCTCACTTCACTCGCTTTCCCAAGCGAGCGCGTTACCCACTGGGCTACCACTGCCTTAATTAGCGTCCGGATGAAGTGGCGAACGCTAATGAGCTTCCCCACCACGACAATTCCCGATCCCGATCATTAGGGAGAGATGCCTATCGACTCTGAACACATCGTAAAGCATTTTCAATTGAAAATGGTGGATTGTTAACAAAACAAGATTGACAAGACAATGTTTCATTATGGAACAATTTAATACTATTTAACTAAAGAATTTAGGGTAAAAAAAATAACTGCAAACTATCTCAAAGATTATATTCTAACGTAAAAGTTAACTACACTTATCTTATTTTACAAATTAACACCAAAATATTAATTATAAGTAATATGTCTTTGTGTAAAAACTTCCACACTGACATTGATTATCGACTGACGTATTATGGACGCGTTCCGAATCACGCAACATTAAATAATTTAATTTCTAAATTTATTAGGCGTCTCTCCCTTATGGGCATCTCTCCCGGACTTACCCTATTTATTACGTCTATAATATATATATATAAATATATATATATATATATATATATATATATATATAGTTATTTTGTGGGTAGGTTGTCTGTAACAACTATATAATGCGTTTCAGACATCTAACACCTTAGTCTCTCCCGTGACCATGATTGCTGTAAAGCATTCGAAACGTCGGGAACCAAAAATCTAAATAAATCCGCGAAATAATCCGAAAAGATAGTTTTATTTAAAATTTATCTCCGCTATTTAAAATAATGTACTCAAATATTTATAGGCAAAAACAAAACAGTTCAGTACCTTTTTCTCTGTTTGTCATATGATTTTCTGTTCTTTGATTAGTAGTATATGGTTTCATTAACCGACTTCAAAAAAGGAGGAGGTTTTCAATTCGTCGGAATCTTTTTTTTATGTATGTTCACCGATTACTCGAAGACGCCTGAACCGATTTGGAAAATTCTTTTTTTTTCAAAGATATTAGCAGGTAGTAGGTATTCTTCCCAGGTGGTCCCATTTAAATTTTATCGAAATCTGTCAAGCGGCTTTTAAATAAATGGCTTAATCGAATATGTTTTTCAAAATCCTTCTTCTTACAAGTTACCTGCTTATTACGTCTACACTAAAAACTTAAAAAAAAAAAAACCGACTTCCAGGCACTGAAATGTATCTGATTAGGTATCTGTTCTAAATGAAAACCCCTTTAATTATTTTTTACTTTTCAGTGCCTGGAAGTCGGTTTTTTTTAACTTTTTATTTTAATTTATGAGTGTTTTATTGGGAAAATAGTATTATATTTGATTAATTTGTAATGATTTATGTGTAAGGCTTTTACTTTGCCGATACGAAAGTATTTAAAAGAAGTACGCGGATATTCATTTGTTTTCCCGCGCTTTTGCACAGAGATGTCAGTACCACCTTGTTTGTAGTGACTAGTCACGAATTGTTAGTGATATTGTAAATTATTATTATAAATTATTTAACTCATTATTAAAAAGAACAACTGTTGAGTTCATCGCCGGCTCTTCTCAGCAGAAATGCTTTCCGTCCCGGTGGTAGCTTCCACACGGACAGACGTACTGACGATTATAAAAGAATTAAGTTGATATTTCAAAAGTACCGAATATAAGAATACTAGCGACTCACCCTCGCTTCGCTTCGGGTTCGTCCTCAGACAAAAACAAATCTATCCCACGGGAACCGTACATTTTTCCGGGATGATATATAGCCTATAGCCTTCCTCAGTTAGCGGGCTATCTAATGCAAAAAGAATTTTTCAAATCGGATTAGTACTTTCTGAGATTAACGCGTTCAACCAAACTAACAAACAAACAAACAAACAAACTCTTCAGCTTTATAATATTAAGTATAGATATGCAAGGTTAATCTCGAAGCTTTATTAGTGTATCCCACAGTAGCTATTTACGAGCTTTAGTGGGAACGCTATTTATAATAAGTCTACGAAACGTTTCATAAGTCGAAGCAAGCCACTATAACAAAAAAAAAATCATCTACCTTGAAATTCGATCAACCGAGGTTCTACTGAAAAATTCAAATAAGATTATGTGTTATTAATCTCTAAGATTTAAAAATTGCATCAATGTAGTAATAACACCGGGAATTTCCCTCTCCCTATTGGGACGTAGCGACCGCAGCGCTCTCTACTATTATTATGCCAACTATTATTTTAAAAAAAAGTTGGGACAACTTTTATATACAGAGATTGGACTCCTTGTCTATATTCTTTATGGTTTTCTATTTGCGATATCGATTGCAGGAAATCATGGTGCTTAATCGATTCTGTAAAATCGTTCACTAATTAAACTTCTTCTTAATATAAACTTACACAATACCTTACTAACATACCCACATATTTTGTATCGACGTAATAAGAGAAAGAACTCGCGGTCGAAAAGTACAATAGTACAATATAAAAATTTAAAAGTCAAGCGTTTTCTAAAAAGCTACTTAAAAAACACATAAATTTAGAAATTACAATGCTGATTATTATAATGCTTATAAACCTTATTCACTCTATTCAAAATATGAGCACAACTAAACGATTTGAAGGAATCATGGTCTTTTTATTGTTTTTATGTTATAAGTTATAACGTCTATACAGATAAATAAAATTGAATTGCCTGTTTGTAATGTCGAAATAATAGCTTTTTACTAAATGCATATGAAATTATATACGGTACTTATAAGAAAAACACAATTTTTCAAATTTTGTCTGCCTGTGTGTCTGTCTGTTTGTACCGGTTAATCTCCGAAACGGCTGGACTGATTTTGACGGGACTTCAACTGACAGATAACTGATGTTATATGGAGAAAGTTAGACTACTTTTATTTTAGAAAAAGAATTAGGGTTCGGCTCAAAAAAATTAAAACGTATCTAGGGACGTACCCAAGCGAAGCGAAGGTACGTCGCTAGTTACATAACACGAGCAACAAACTGCGCATGATTATTTTTTGGATTCCGCATTTTTTCCCAAGATATTATAAAATCATTTGTCATTTTCAGTTTCGTGAAACCAATAGTAACACGTTCATTTTGTTTGTTGGTTTTTTATCAGACTTCAAGAAAATATAATTAGCCAATCCCATTGACGAAAGATTCATTAATGTTCCAGCTTGTATATTGTTTTCTTTTCCCCATAATATAAGGGTTTTATATTCGGGTAATTGTTTTTTTGGGTGTATTGTAATATCTTCGCTAAATATAAACTAATTGTCATGATTCTTTTGATTTTTTCTTTAATCACTAAGTTAATACATTAAGGATAATCCTACGAGTATATAAATTTTAAGAAAAAAGCCGCTTCTAAATGTAAAGTTATATTTTTTATTACTTAAAATAATGATATAGAAGACGGCGTACATATTTAGTTAAAAAAAAATCCACATGTTCTCGTGAGATGTTAAAAACTACAATAAGTAGACAAAAATAAGTCTATCCCACGGGAACTGCACATTTTTCCGGGATAAAAGTAGCCTATGTGCTATTCCAGACAATAATCTATCTCTGCGCCAAATTCCATACAAAGAGTAACAAACATCTAAACATCTAAACTTTCACATATTATAATATTAGTAAGATAAGATTAACATTAAGTACTCAAACAATCCAATCTATAATTTGCCAAAAATTATTATAAATTTTCAAGAAAGTTACAGAACCTAGAAAAATTGAGGTTGTATTTACACTTGGCGTGTTTATATTTATTACTTAGAATAAGATGAGTTTTACCGGGTGGTGACATCACGATCACGGCAAGCGTGTTAGTTGTTTAGATATCATCTTTTCACGTTTCGAATAAATAATTATTATCGTAGTATTGATTTTATTCTTTACAATATTTTATTGCTTATAGATTAATACACACCACTACTTATATGTGCAAAATTTGTTCTTAGTGGATACCTACACTTCACAAAGCACACATCTTAAAATTTCATGTCTCTAGGACAAGCGGTTTATACTGTGCGTTGATAGATCAGACAGTCAGGACTTTGAATTTTATATAATACTAGCGACTAATCCTTGCTTCGCTTCGGGTTCGTTTCTAGACAAAAACAAATCTATCCCACGGAAACCGTTCATTTTTTCGGAATGATATATAGCCTATAGCCTTCCTCAGTTAACGGGCTATCTAATGCGAAAAGATTTTTTCAAAACGAATTAGTAGTTCCTGAGATTAGCGCGTTCAACTAAACAAACTAACAAACAAATTCTTTAGCTTTATAATATTAGAATAGACTAGCACAACCCGCGGCTTCGCTCGCGCTAAAATTACAAAGAAATCTCTAAAAAGGAAGTTTCATACAAACTTTCATCCTCTATTTTACCCCCTTATAGAATGATTTTCGAAAAATGCTGAAATACGTATTTATTTAATTATATTGAAGAGCATTAATACCAAGTTTGAAGTAATGCTGATCATAATTTTTTTTTGAATTGTATTACAACATGTTTTCCCGTGAAAATGAGATAATCTCCCGCGGCAAAAAGTAGCCTATGTCACACTCCAGCCCTCCAAATATCTCCACACAAAAGATCACGCCAATCCGTTACTCTGTTTCGACGTGAAAGAAAGACAAACAAACAAACACACTTTCACATTTATAACATTAAGTATGTACATATAACGTTACTTGTCACATTAGATTATTGTAATCTTTAATATGGCCTTGTATTAGGTAACTTGGTTTTGTTGTAAGAAATGACAAGTGCGAAAGTACCTACTGATACAATTTAGGTAATATTGCCTTGACCGGCTATCACTTGTCTACTCTTGACCGCGATCAGATTTGGCCTACTGGACTACTGGGATACATTGGACTACTTCGGACTATATCTATACTAATATTATAAAGCTGAAGAGTTTGTTTGTTTGTTTATTTGAACGCGCTAATCTCAAGAACTACTAATCCGATTTGAAAAATTCTTTTTGCATTAGATAGCCCGTTTACTGAAGAAGGCTATATATCATCCCGGAAAAATATACGGTTCCCGTGGGATAGATTTGTTTTTGTTTGTCTAGAGTCGAACCCGAGCGAAGCTGGGGTAAGCCGCTAAAGAAGAATATTTCCGTTAATTTTTATGTAAAAAGCTCCCCTATCAATACTGCGAAAAAATCGCACGTGTCCAACAATTCACATTTAATAAAACAAGATAAGCCGAATGTGTTTTTGCAGTTTGCAGCAATTTTAATAACTTTCAAAATAAAAAAAAAAAAACTAGAAAGGAATGAGATAATTCGAATGTAATCGAATGACGACCTCACCGCGACCTTTACAAAATGGTGGTGCCACAACCTATTGTAAATAAGCAGCTGCGTCATTTCAAAAAGTCAAAAGCGGTAGAACCTCATGCAAGGTAAAAGAGTTCGATAGCCGATAATTTATGTATCTATAAAATATGTCGAATTCTTATTTTTACTATTTTATATGCAAAAATTCCTTTGTTTATTGCCTCGATAGCTTAAAGTTCGTTATAAAAAGTTTTATTAGGAAAAAGCGAATATTCTAAATATTTTTAGAGCTTCGACACCAAATTTTTGTGTAGTTATGACAACCAAAAGAACAAGTAAATTTTTTTTACCCAGAGAAGAAGATTTTCGCAGGATAGGTGGTAAGTTTTTTGAAGTTGGTAAGTTTTTCTATTATTAAGCATTATTATTGTAAATGCGATAGTTTGTAAGTGTGTATGTTTAATACTTAAATGGCTGAACTGATTTGGATTAAATTTAGTACAACTATAGATTATGATCAGCACATAGACCGCTGTTAGGTCATCGTGGAGGCGCTCAAGCGAAGCGAGGGTAAGTTGCTAATCTATACTAATATTCTAAAGAGGAAGGATTTGATTGTTTGTTTGTTTGTTTGTTTGCTTGCACCGAAACTACTGAACCGATTAAGATGAAATTTGGTAAGAAGATAGTTTGAAATCCTGTGAAGGATGTAGGATAGTTTTTATCCCGCAAATCATCCCTTAAGGGAGTGAAAACGGGGATGAAAGTTTGTATAGGGAATCAACCTAAGGTAGAACCCGAGCGAAACGAGGGTGAGTCGCTAGTTCTTAATAATTATATATTAGGTTTTTTTTAGTCATACCAGCATGTGATAGCGATAATGAATTTTTGTCATCAACAAAAATGTCAATCGACTCAAAAATTTTACCCTCAGATGAGATTTTTTTTTTGATTTTTATAGTACCACCCTTGACTTAACGTATTCATAAAAAAATATGAAAATCGATGGACAATTTGCGATTATATCGAGTAGTAGCATAACAACAAATATACGGGCGAGTTGTTTAATAAACAAAAAATATAGGCTTTTTTAAGTCGGTCAAAAAAATACTTGAGTGGTGAGTGTCGACACTATTTTTTCTACATTTTTTTTTTGTATGTAAATTATAGTAAATGAGCTGTGGACATGCTGTAATGAGTTAATTAGTCTAAATAGAATTCTCAAGGCGTTACGCTGTGAGATTTACATTCTTGTTATAATTTTTGGTAAATCCTAACAATTGCTTGCATGTTGATGTGAAATATTTGAAATACTGCCTATAAAAATAAAATAAAAATTGCAAATAAAATATGTATAATTATCTAAATTACCAAAGTACCTTACAAACGTAAGGTACTTTGGTACCATTTTTGTATTTTTGAAAACATTGTATTGTTTTGTGTGTAGATACTGTCTGTAGTTTTTTTTTAAATTACATTGAGACGTCTAAAACATTAGTCTCTCATTCGAAACGTCGGGAACCAATAATAAAAATAAATCCGCAAAAAATTCAAAAAAATATAGTTTTCTTTAAAATTTAAGTTTAATATTTGCCAAGATAATAAAATATTATAACTCATCTTACTTTTGCATTAAAAAATAATTTGGCCATTTCATCAATTACAATTATTACATGTATGTAATACATCAAATGAGAGCAAATCTTTACGATATATCGCAAGAACCATTAAATGTTACAACATAATAAAGTAACTATACGATTTAAATTACAAAACTATTCATTGGTTATTTGTTATTTGTAACCCTATTTGTTAAGAGCATAAATCACAACTTTTTCGTTCTGCTTCTATCACAATACTCAAGTTTTTACCCGACTGTAAAGCCTAAAAAGAGGATTATGTGTTTGACCTGTATGTATGTACATACATATGTATCGTAGCAAGTATAAAACATATAGCTGTATCTCTAAATGTATTCTAATATGTTATTCCCTCATTTTGTTTCTATATTTTTAGTATGCTTTCACGTAGTCAGGTTTCATTTTTTGGAATTTAATTTTGTTGTTATATAAGAACAGATCATACGATTTAGTCGATTATTGCACGCGGATATTTTTTTATAAATAGCTTGTGGAAACATGTTCAGCTGAACTACGGGGAGGATACACATAGATAATATTTTTACCATTTATGGTAATCTGTGCAGTGCTTTAGTATCTTAGCTATTTTAACCGACATCCCAAAAAGGAGGAACTTCTATGTTCGTCTGTATATATTATTTTTAACTACAAATGCTTATTTTAAAAATTCTTCTTTTTATTTTTACTTTATTATTATTCGTTTTAAATACTTAACTGATATTTTTATATCTGAGATTTTCCCTATATTTTCACGTGCAAATAATTTCCAACATGATTACCATTTGTCTTAAGGAAAAACATCGTGATGAAACCTGCATTATGCATGTTTTACAACATAGCAAATTTTCGAAGCATGTGAAGCTGCCTTGGCCAGCCACTTGGCCAGCGTCATTGATCCCCTTCTTATAGATGAGATTCCCGTGCCCAGCAATGGGACGTTAAAAAGGGCTAAATACAGAAGTACATATTATATTTTTTTTTAGTCCGGTGAACAAAGTTATTTAAATCGAAAGAAAATTACTAATATAACTAATTAATGAAATCCTTTGTATAAAATATCCAATCACTCTAAAAGGATGACATCAGACTAGATCTCTGACGCTGAACAAACAAATAAACTTCGTTTTATAGCTTCAATATGATACATAAATAATTCAATTTTATTACCGTGTTTAAGAAATTATATTTTCAAAATTATAAGGAAAATGTTGTATACTTAGGTATGTTTACCTGAGTTTGAGCAGATTTTATTATGGCTCCTATCGAGTCTGAATTATGTATTTTTTTGGCGATAAACCAACGTATGTATAGGTCATTTTAACGTATAAAATATATGTTTTTATAACTTGACTACATCACGACCTACTAAATTCTAGCGTAGCTATTAATAATAATTAATAGTCATCAAATATATATATTGTGTTAATAAATCGCTCAAATCTTCAAAAATTATATTCAGTACTTTTTAACGTTCCACTGTTGGGTACGGGCCTCTCTTTAATACGAGAGCGATCAAGCCATAGTCAATCACGCTGGTTAAGTGCGGATTGATTGGTGAAGTACGTTAACATGTCTTTCAAAAACTTGCTAGGTTCTCTCAGAAATGCCGGCTACCTCAAGATGTTTTTCTTCTCCTCAAGACAAGCGGTTATCATGTTGGAAATTATTCGCACATGAAAATATTAGGTAAGCCTCTGACATTTTCATCAGAATCACATCCCGGATCTCGTAAGATCCGAGATTTGAATTCGCTTCACTTGGTTTCCTAAGCATGCGCGTTACCACTGGGCTACCACTGCCTTTTCGGAAGTTACATGATTAATATTACTAGTTAATCAATGGATTAATATGCACTTAGTCGCAATAATAATCAAATAAAACAGCAAGTTCGATTCCCGCTTGATGCATAATTTTGTAGATGTTATTAACTATGGTTCAAGTTGGTGATCTTGATTTGATAAACCTATTAACACCAAAAATTATGATAATAGGCAGTGATAGCCAAGTGGTAACGCGTTCGCTTGGGAAACCGAGTGAAATGGGTTCAAATACCGGGTCTCATACCTCTGATATTTTCATGTGCGAATCATTTTTAACATGATTACCACTTACCTTACGGTAAAGGAAAGCATCGTGAGGAAATCTGCATGTGTGAGAAAACCTAGCAAGTTTTCGAAACACATGTGAAGTTGGCCAACCCGTACTTGGCCAGCGTGGTGGACTATGGCCTGATCCTTCTCGTATTGAAAGGAGGCCCGTGCCCAGCAGTGGGACGTTAAAATGGGTTAATACAGCATGATAAATCCAAAAAAAGTGTGTAAAAATAAAATTTTCGTATAAACCTTCATTCCACAGAGTTCTATCTATTAAATGTTCAATGTCAAATCAGTGCGTAGTTATTTTATTTTAGGACAAATAATATGTTAATTTAAAAACAGGCCTTGGTTATCTTCCTGTATAAAAACATATGTTTGATGTCACACTGCCTGTAACATATAATTGATATTTGAGATGAGAAGTGGGCGGAACAATGGATGATTAGATTTCATATTTGGCCGAAAATGTTAATGTTGTTTCATCACTTTGGGTACAGGAATTTATTATTCAATAACTACATATAGCATTGTTATCATCCGTTTGTGTGTTTGTATTTTTATAATATTATATTACCATTAAAATATTTATGTCTGTTCGTTTAAGCTAATCTTCAGAACGACTAAAATCAATTTAAAAGGACTTTCACATAAATTACCTACGGGTAATATAATGTACTTTTTATTCGGCAAAATGAAAAGATTTTTTCAGAATAAGGAATAGAAGTTTTGTACTTATATTATTACTTAATATTTGAACTAGTAATATAAATTCAGGTGTATTTGTTAGTTTGTTCATCTCTTACGTACGGATGGAGAAAGGGATAGACGGGATTTTTTCATATAGAACTGAAAAGTAACATAGGATAATTGTTATTCCTGTACATACAATGTATCCCGTAGAATATTAGGATTGACTTGGGGTTATCCGTAGGTCCCCCTGATATATGTTCACCTTGTTGTGGTGGAGCGGCTCATTAGCGTCCGGCAATTCAACCGGGTACGAAGCAAGGGCAAGAAAAGTGCTGAGGAGAGGCCCAGTAAGTGATCTTTTGATACCCTATTAAGACGGGGGAGGTTCCGTTGGGTTTAGTGGTTAGTACTGTACTTGACTAGCCGGCGAGCTCCACATAATCACCTGTATATATACAGGTTGTATGCGTAAATGCATTAAAAAAGGACTTATCACTAGGTAACATAAAAAATTAAAATTTAGAATATTTCTATGCCAGTATTCATACGAGAACACTCAATTATATTATATTTTACAATTTAAACGGGATGTCTTGTTCGAGAAAACCTAGTATCCTTCTTTATCAATTGCCTGTAAGAGATCGCATACAGTGATAAGGCTGCATTTGCATATCTTTTTTGTGTATGTACCATTTTACTATGAAATAGTGTTTAAATAAATAAATAATTGCGAAGTAAATAAATATATTGTGAGCGAAACCGCGGGCATTTGTAGTTATTAATACAAATTAAAATACCGTAGGCCGTTTACAATTACGCTTCCATTGAAGTGAATCACTTATGTAAATAAATTACCTGCGAGGCGCAGTTATTTCCTTAGTTTTTATATCAAAATTATTTCTGGTAAATAAATCAACTTCACAAACTTGATTATACATCACTATGAATAAATATAGCTACAATGTAAACATTTTAAGTATTAATTGTTATTTTTTAAGGCTTGTGAATCATAAAAGCTAGTTGATGTTTAAACAATATACATGCTATTATTGTAGCTGGTTATCTAAAAAAAAAAAAAGTATTAACCTGAAAGCAAGAAACGTGTGTCGTACGTTTTTTCCTCCATACAGTCTCAGACCAATAAAAAAGTAACTTTTTTATTGATCTGAGCATACAGTAATATATTTATGAGTATCATGGTTTATTTTTAGTAAAAATAATATAAAACATTTTAACTGGTACTGTATATAAATATAAATACAATAAATACATATATATCACTTGCCTCGACTAGGTTCGAACCCACGGTCTACCTATGTCAGACACATTTCTAAAAACACTACATCTATTTACCTATGTTTAGTTACTAACGACTTACCCTCGCTCCGCTTCGGGCTCGTCCCTAGACAAAAATAAATATATCCCACGGGAACCACAAATTTTTCCGGTATGATATATAGTCTATAGCTTTCCTCAGTTAACGTGCTATCTAACGCAAAAAAAAAATCAAATCAGATTAGTAGTTCCTGAGATGAGCGCGTTCAACCAAACAAACAAACAAACTGTGCAGCTTTATAATATTAGTATAGATTTATCATATCCAAATATTTTATTATATTATACAAAAAACTTTATCATAAAATTTTATATTACTACACAAACTATCCATCATGGAATCTCAAACAAAACAAATGAAAGTGAACTTATACGTAAAGTAGTGTTGCGCCACGCTTGCCTCACGACTTGCCTCACGTTACGGTTCAACACACATTTTCACATCACTATTTTGTGCTATCATACTCATAGTTTAAGACCTTGGAATTGAACCGACAGATCAAATATCGACATTGATATTTTGACATCATTTCATGACCTTCAAGTATCAATATCTTGGCTAAAATGGAGCGATTTAAAATGCAGGTGGCGGATTGAATTGGTACTAGATTACTAGTAGTCTTGTGAACCTGTTTGTTTTGATAGATTGACATATTTGTATGGAATGTGTGTAAAAAAACTTAAAAGGCCAATTCTAGCTAAAACATGATTACATATTACTTAACAGAAATAGAACTTAGATACCGATTTCTTAAAATTAAGGGTACTCTATTCGATATTTTTTGTATGTGTTGCGCGATATATAAATAAATATATAAATATGTTGGGACGTTAACACACAAGACCGTCTATTTCCATGGTAAGCTACGAGGCCTGTGTTATGGATACCAGATAGTTGATACACTACACATATATTAACTTTAAATACATACATATTACAAATATAAGTCCATGACTGGAGTACAAACATTCGTGTTCACCACACTTAATGCCCCCAGCGGGACTCGAACCTGCGACCGTTTGTACAGCAAGTAGGGTCACTACAAACTGAGCCAAACGTGTCGTCAGTTATAAGTTGTGTATTTGTAAATTGTGAACCGATTTTTATAATTATTTTAATGAAAAGTGGTAACTTAGGAATAATATTGTAATAGCCTTAAGCCGGAATACCTTTTTGTAGTCGAAAAGTATATTTTAAACAATCATATGTGACAATGAAGATTTTTTAAATCGAAGATAGTGTATTGATATTAGACTCTGCTACAATTATACATAATATAATATTAAGATTATCGACCAATTTTGTTCGTGTCTTCTCCATTCTACATGACATTGGCGATAGAATCTGTGCTCAACTAGCGCGCTTTAAAGCCATTAACAAAATTGAATTGAATTGGATTGAACTGAATATTTATTACCTCACTAGCGCCTTACCATCGCTTCGCTTCGGGTTCGCCCCTAGACAAAAACAAATCTATCCCACGGGAACAGTATATTTTTCCGGGATGATAAATAGCCTATAGCCTTCCTCAGTTAATGGGCTATCTAATGTAAAAAGAAATTTTCAAATCGGATTAGTAGTTCCTGAGATTAGCGCGTTCAACCAAACAAACAAACTCTTCAGCTTCACAATATTAGTATAGGTTCAAGTGACATTTCTTGCTTAAAACTATCACTAACCAAACAAGGCTAATTATAACAGTTAGGTGTTATTTTAAAGTTCAGACATAAGAAATTATCGACTCATCATTTTACATACGTTACTTAGTACACTGACGTAAGTGAGGATTACTCACTAAAATCGAATTACTAATGGGAAAATTTCTAAGTGTATGCGTATGTTCGTTACACCTTAACTCAAAAACGGCTGAACAGATTTGGATAACATTTAATACACAGATAGACTATGACCTATATTAGCTAGTGTTAGGCACCTAGGTATGCGCTAGAACGAAGCGAGGGTAAGCTTCGCTAATACTTTAAACGACATAATTTTTACTGAAATAAGCCTAAAAAAATTTAGAAACATTCCTAAAAGCTTTAAACGCGAATGAAACAAACTTCATATTCAGTGCTCCGATTTATATCACGTTCTATGGCACAACGCCCAAACAAATATGGTTCGCATCTAACGTTACGCAAGTATCGTCTCCGCCAAATGTAGACGCGCCGTGTTTCTCAATGAGGTAAATTGCAATTGTTGAATATTGAGTATGAAATGTGTAAAAAAATTGAATAACCTATGTTAAAACATCTAACTGTACCTATATTAAATAAATAAATATGTTGGGATATTAACACACAACACTATCTAGTTCCATGGTAAGCTACGAGGCTTGTGTTATGGATACCAGATAGTTGATACACTACACATATATAACTTTAAATACATACATATTATAAATATAAACACCCATGACGGGAGAACAAATATTCGTGCTCATCACACAAATGAATGCCCCCAGCGGGACTCGAACCCGCGACCGCTGGCACAGAAAGTAAGGTCACTACAAACTGAGCCAAACGTGCCGTCATATTTTATAGCAATGTAGAGCAGATTCGAGTTCCAGTTGATGTAAATAATTAAATTGAGTTTCTACAGAAATACAGACTATATACTTGACTTTCATTAAAATAACGAAACCAGAAATAAATAATTTAATTTGTATATTTTAATATACGAATGTGTATATGTTTACGCTTTAATTCTTTTTTTTAGATGTTAGGAAATTCAAAAAAAAATAAAGATTCTTTTTTCATATTGGATTTTGGTATGAACTTAAAAGATCACGAAGAAACTGATTAAAATTTAGACAAGTTAGGTCTGTTGGGTTATTCCCCCAGTGTAAATGCATTTCTCAATATTAAAAAAGTCTGTCAGGTCAACTTGTTTTATATAAAACATTTGACTTTGCAAAAATAAAAAAAGAGGTACAGCTTGTGAGTTTGTTTGTAGGAAGTAATCTCTGGAACCACTAAACCGATTTAGATGAATATTGGTATGTATATAGTTTGAGATCCTGGAAAGAACATAGGATAGTTTTTATCCTGGAAATCATCCCTTAAGAGGGTGAAAAGGGGAATGAAAGTTTATAAGGGGAATCAACCTAGCTACGAACCTGAGTCGCTAGTATGTACATAAACTTAAAAATCAAAACCTTATAAAAATACAAATTCAAATGGTTAGAGCCGTTTACGAAATACAAAAAATATATTAATAAATATAATATAAGAATTGCTAATTTTAGATTATAAGATGAACGAACTCCATTTTTTTTTGATAAAATTTTTACACAATAGTTGATAGTGTATTAGAACTAACAATTTTTGTAAAACTTGATTGATGATTTTTGACTTTAAGTTCATATCATTGCAAGACACAGTACATATGTACGTGTTAAAATAGGCTTTCAAAATCGATGAGCAGTTTAAAAATAAATCTAATCTACTGCTAATAGGATACATTTTAGTCTGCATTAGGTTTTATGCGACCTTGGATGTGGTAGTGAAAATATGTGATAATTATAATTTTTGCGAGAAAAGGTCAAATGGCGAACTCCGGTTCGTCATTGAATTTTATTTGATACTTTTATTATTCTATTCTTTTAAAGAAGATATAGATATATGAGAAATATTTGAGTGATTTATCAATTATTTTTAGATTTTGATTAGAGTATAGTTTTATCTATACATATAATAAAACTGTAGAGGTAGAATATCTGTACATAGAAAGAAAATGCTAAGTACCGAGTCAGGGGGATGCAAGAAGAGAAATAGAACAAATCCAGTTTTTTTTTTCACTTGTTTCTCTGTCTGTTCGCCTGTTTGTCTGTTTGTACGGGCTAATCTCCGAAGCTTTTGGACTTTTCATCCCGAAAAATTAAAGAGTTCCTGTGGGGTAGTTTAAAAAACTATAGTAACTTATGCAGCTTAGTACACAAAAACTACTGATTGAATTTTAATGAAACTTTACAATAATATAGTTCATACATCAGAATAACAAATAGGCTTTTTATCCCGGAAAAATGTACGGTTCCCGTGGGATAGATTTGTTTTTGTTTTTTTAGAAGCGAAACTAGAAGCGAAGTGAGGGTTAGCCGCTAGGTTTGATATAAAATTATTGGTTATTTTATATTAACCGAACTTTATTTAAACTAAAATCAATTAAACTATAGTTTAAAGGAAAAATAGATTCATAAAAACAATTTTTTAATTTGAAAGTTATTGTTGTAAGTCCGTTGGTAAAATACCAGTTTGGAATGCAGTTTTTGTAAGAAAAATAACTTAAAAGGGTTCAACCTCCATCAATGTGAAGGTATTTTTACCGCTATACAAATCTTCAACTAAATAACAAAAAGAACTTGAAAACTAGTTTTACTTAAATGACTGGGTTAGAAACCGAATAGTTCATCTATAATATACATAATACAGATTGATAGATACACATAATATATGTATATTATTGACATAAAGGTATATCGACACTGCGATGAAAAACAATATAACTCTGAATTAAAATCATTTATATATATATATATATATATATATATATATATATATATATATATATAATATATATTTTTATATATATATATATATATATATATATATATATATATATATATATATATATATATATATATATATATATATAAGTGGTAATACGCTTGCTTGGAAAACCAAGTCAAGCTGTTTTATATCCCGGGTCTCGTAAGTCTGATATTTTCATATGTGAATCATTATCAATAGAATTTTCACTTATACGATGAAGGAAAACATCGTGAGGAATCCTGCATGTCCTAAAGAAACTTAGCAAATTTCAAAAAACATGGGAAGTCCGCTAACCCACACTTGGCAAACGTGGTGCACTATGCCCTGATCTCCCTCGTATTGAAGGGACGCCCGTGTCTAGCAGTGAAACGTTAAAAAGGGCTGAATACATATATTTTAGGCAGTGGTAGGCCCAGTAACGCGCTCGCTTGGGTAACCGAGTGAAACGGGTTCAAATCCCGGGTCTCGCACCTCTGATATTTTCATGTGTTAATCACTTTCAACATGATTACCACTTGTCTAACGGTGAAGGAAAACATCGTGAGGAAACCTGCATGTCTGAGATAACCTAACAAGTTTTCGAAAGACATGTGAAGTCTGCCAACCCGCACTTGGCCAACGTGGTGCACTATGGTCTAATCTCACTCGTATTGAAGGGACGCCCGTAAAATGTTAAAAAGGGCGGAATACATATATTTTAAGAAGTCTTAATTAATATTATATTGATTTACAACGCTGTGCCTCGTTGGTCGTATGTAGATCTGGAGATCGCGGGTTCGAGTGCCGGGTCGAGCAACAGTATAGATACCGGGTTTTGCCCGAATTTGGGAAAATTAAGGTTGGCTGCCGTAGCCGAAATCAGAAAGACATTATTATTCTCATTATTATAGTGTGATTGCTAGTTTGTTTGTCTTTCATCGCAAAGGGGGATTGCCATGATTTTCCATAGAGATGAAGTTGCTATAAGAGACAATCGAGATTTATATTACTTTAGTATTGAATAGATAGTCTACAAATTTCATACAGTATTTATTGTGACGTGTGACAAATATATAAAAGACTAGCGACTCATCCTCGCTTCGCTTCGGGTTCGTCCCTAGACAAAAACGAATCTATCCCACGGGAACCGTACATTTTTCCGGGATGATATATAGCCTATAGCCTTCCTCAGTTAACGGGATATTTAATGCAAAAAGAATTTTTCAAATTGGATTAGTAGTTCCTGAGATTAGCGCGTTCAACCAAACAAACAAACAAACAAACAATCAAACAAACTCTTCAGCTTTATAATATTAGTATAGATATTATAAAGCTTTTTGTTTGTTTGAATGCGCTCTTAAAGTGAGTTACTTACAAATATTTTGATAAAGTCCTCCTTATATTACAGTAAGGCTTGTTTTATATAATGAAAATAAAAAACGTGTGTGTGTACTTGCGTACGCACGTTCACGAAGTTATACTTCTTTGGCGTAACAGAACAAAAATAGCTAAAGATTTCATCCCGTATGTCACAACTCTCTGTTTGTAAAAGGAATGATAAATTAATAAAAATAAATAAATAACGCATATTAGGCATATTACAATCATATGATTTATAGAATATCATTTAAGGAAAGAATATAATATTATATACCATTTGTCAGACAATAACAACGGTTACCATGGCAACAAACAGTTATCAGCTAACTTCATCATGTCGCTTTTTGGCTGTCGGTGTGCGCGCGCATCGTAAATATGTTACTCTTATAATTTTTCAAACATCCCTAAATAAGTATAACTTCAAAAATTGTTGTTATTTAGATATACATATGTTGTTATTTAGGTATACATATTATGTATATGAAATTGAATTTTCTTTGCGTTTTAAAAAAGCAGTCGCATATAACAAATGGTATGAAAAGCGTCATTCGTTTCGAAAATTTGAACTATCCTTGTATAAAATTTCACCAAAATCTGTTTATTTGTAAAACGGTAACCATAAAGATTTACCTTTAGAGAAGGCCTTTGTCGAAAGACAAGCCGTTACAACAGATTAACCATTTGCCGATAGCTATTATTTTTTTTTTTAATTTAAAATTAGTAGTAACATTAAAAATTATTTTTTTAAGATCTTCGCTTATGTCGAACTAATTATTATTATTTATATTTATTAGTGTTAAAAAACGAACAGCAAATAAAGGCTTATTTTATTTATTATTTTAACCATAAAGATATATTCTAGATTTTCTTGTCTTAGGCTAAATACTACTGAGATATTTAGAGCGACCTAAGCCTGATAACGCGCAATAAGTGAAGTAAGAATTGCGTAAGTAATGCTACGTTTATGTTTATTAATACTTTCGATTGGAAAATCTCAGAAACATAATATTAAGATAATATTATAATGTACTTAGGTAAAACATATAGTGACCGCTGGCTTTACTCATACATTATGGTTAGGTATTGAATTTTGGAAATCAGATGACAAACAAAATAATTTATTTGATAGTAGGTACCTATATTAAAAATGTAGAGCAAGTTTACGTCGAGAAAAGATTTTAACAATCAGCACATCCAGAAACGATTTCTATCTAGTAATAATTAAAGAAAAATTAATACCTAATAATAAACTACCAATAATATGAATTATAGTGACTTACCCTCGCTCCGTTCGGGTTCGTACCTATACATTTTAACGGTCAGTATAGATTTCTCAGTGATGAGATATTTTCCCAGAGTAAAAAGTATCCTATATGTTGACCCGGATAACCAGCTATCATCTTACTAAATTTCATCAAAATCTGTCCAGTGGTTTACTCGTAATGTGTTCTCAGACAGACAGACACACAAACAGACAAAAATTCTAAAAATTATAGATTCGGCCTCTGTATCGATAATAATGACTATTTCAATAAGATTTTCCAAAAAAATATTTAATGTACAGATTCGACTTAGAATTTTATTATATTTATAGATTTTCTATGATTCGTGCAGAATTATAAGTCCCTAATAATACTCGAATATAAAAAAATGTCACACGTATAAATACGACAAAAATTAGCAAAAAAAGCTGGGCACAAAACGTGATTTGATTATAAATTCTCAGAAACATAGAACAGGAAATACATGACATTTGAAAATATGTTTGTTAAAATAGCAGCCCACGGACTACTTAATTGGCACTTCTTAGTTATTCCACATCCTAGGAGATATATTCTGAATGTGATATAAATTATAATTCAGGATATAAATCCTTCATCATAAATTGGGACAAAATGTAACTTACGAGTATATCAATTTTTATCCAAAAAGGAAAATCCAAAAAAGAAATACATGTCTTTGCATTTAAGATAGATAAAGATTAAGATTTTATATGTACACTAGCGGTTGACCCTCGCTTCGCTCGGGTTCGTCTCCAGAGAAAAAACAAATCTATCACTCGGGAACCGTGCATTTTTCTGGGATAAAAAGCAGCCTATGTATTATTCCAGACTATAATCTATCTCTGTGCCAAATTTCATCCAGATCCGTTCAGCTGTTCTGACGTGATAGAGCAACAAACATCCAAACATCCATCTAAACTTTCCCAGCTATACAGATAAATTAAATTGAAGTGTCTGTTTGTGATGTCAAAATAACATCTTTATACTAAATGCATATGGAATTATATACGGTATTTATACGAAAAACACAATTTTTAATATTTTTGTCTGTCTGTCTGTTTGTTTGTTCCGGCTAATCTCCAAAACGGCTGGACCAATTTTGACGGGACTTTCACTGCCAGATAGCTGATATTATAAGGAGTAACTTAGGCTACTTTTATTTTAGAAAAAGAATAAGGGTTTCGCTCAAAAAAATTAAACCGTGCCTAAGGACGAACCCGAGTGAAGCAAGGGTAAGTCGCTAGTTTACATATAAGATTAGTAAGATACAATTGTATTCATACCCATATACGAATAAATTATGAAAATCATACTCATTTTTCTAGCTTCCATATGATCTTAAGAAGGAGCTTTACTTAAAAAGGAACTTTAGCTAAACTTGAAAGCTTTTAAGTTGACTAGATTTTTATTAAGGCTCCTAAAATATGTTATCAAATATGAATCTCCATACATGTTTAATTTACGATTTAATATTAAAAATGCTAAATATGACTACTTAATTAATTTTATATTTGAGACAGAGTGCTAAGAATTGTTATTGAAATAAGAATAAAGTAAATACTGCGTAGGGATAATAAGTACAGCTTTTTATAAGAAAAACTTTTAAAATTTGTTTAGGAATTCGATACATCTTTTTTATATACAAACAAACTTTAACGTCTTCATAACAGCACAAGATAGGACACTCTAAATATTACCTAAACAACCTTAATATTGGAAGGGCCTCGCAAAGGCGTAGCTACATTTATTTATACATATATTAACATAACATTATATAAAAAATTACATAAAAATACTGTACCGTAATAAAATAGACAATAGGTAAATATCACTAACACTCACTTTTGTTAGAGGAGTACCACGAACGACACTGCGCGACTAACTGCGGTGAAGGCGAACTGGTAGGTGAATGGCGCGGAACGAATGATAGCGAATGATTACAAACTGATAAAATATAACAAGCTTTACGCCTAAAACAAGTGTTCTTGCGGTAGTTTCGATTTTCGTACGTAAGTTATTTTTTTTATCTATATTCATATTGAGACCAGGAGCGGTGCAATCTATACTAATATTACAAAGAGGAAAGATTTTTTTATTTGTTTGTTTGTTTGTACCGAATAGGCTCCGAAACTACTTAACCGATTTAGATGTTTGGTTTGAAGAAGATAATTTGAGACCCTGGGATGGACATAGTATAGTTTTTATCCTGGAAATCATCCCTTACGGGGGTGAAAATGGGGATGAAAGTTTGGGGAAGTATAACAACCTAGATACGAACTCGAGCAAACCGAAGGGTGAGTCGCTAGACATAAAATTTGAACTTCGCAAGAGCGGGCAAATGTTAGTAATAATAATCCATAGTAGACGGCAGACGGTGATATCGCATGGTTGTTCCTTGTATTTCTCAGATAGTAGAGTGGACCATGGGAGCAACCCCATAGTTACTGTGGTCTCCCTCGGTAGGCTAGCTGTCGGAGCGTCGTGGTTGAGTGCGTAAGCGATCGTGTGATGCCCCACTAAACCCCGACGGAGGGGTAGGGTTTTAGTGGGTAATACTGGCAGTTCTTGCCAGTAAGCCCAACATAACTACCTGCAAGTATACAGGTGGAAGGCGTAAATGCATTTCCAAGTATTAAAAAAGAGTGACATCTCATACTCTATATCTGAGTTGAATGTAAGCTTTGTAAGTTTGAAACGCACGATGCGACGTTTGGAACAACAAGAGCGAACGTCTCGTGCTTAGCTTATGTTTATGAAGAATCTCACATCTATACAGATAAATAAAATTGGAGTGTCTGTTTGTAATATTAAAATAACCGCTTTTTACTAAATGCATATGGATGTATACATGGTACATATACCAAAACAACATTTTTTACAATTTTTGTTTGTCTGTCTGTCTGTCTGTCTGTTTGTTCCGGCTAATCTCCGAAACGGCAGGACCGATTTTGACGGGACTTTCACTGGCAGATAGCTGATGTTATAGGGAGTAACTTAGGCTGCTTTTATTTTAGAAAAAGTATCAGGATTCCGCGAAAAAAAATGAAAACCCATGAAATTGTGAACAAAATCCGCCTACGGCGTACACACTTGGGCAAAGCGAGGATAAATGGCTATATAATTTAAATAAATATCTTAGGAGTAGCAAGCTACTATTTATGTATAAACATAGCTAGCCGTGAAAACGTACCTAGAGACGAACGCGAGCGAAGCGAGCGTGAGTCGCTAGTCATTTAATAAATATTTTATTTTTTCTTTGCCAATATTTGTTCCATGGCTAATTTGTAGAAAAAAGTTTTGTTGTCAATTTTTTTGAAAACCGTTGCTTAGGTCTACTAAAACATAAGATTTGATAATAGCAGGTAACTCCTATAACCATCTTTAAATTGATCTTTTTTATTAAGAACTAGCAGAACCCGCGGCTTCGCCCGCGATCAAACTACGACAAAAATAAACTTTTTCGTAATACATATTTTATTACTTTGAAAAATAAGTTCGTGTAAGTTTTATCACACACTGTCACACACTCACAGTCTAATCCCGTTACATAGCTTAGGTGACTTTTTCATTACAGTTGTGCCAACTTTCAGATGGAGGATATAGATAGTTGGATACTCTCTAGCTAGGTTCTCTTTTTCGTGCTCTAGGTCTGTTATAGTTGTCGCTGCTGTGGCCAGCCGAGAAGTAATATATAAACCTTTAGATTCGGAATAATTTCTGTTCTCTACTTTATATCCCACACAGTAAGTGTGCACTTACGGAGAACTTGAAGCATGTTACTCTGTTTAGATACATTCAACAACTCAAACTTCACCATCCAGTTTTACCCACTTAGGGGTTGAATTGAATAAAAATCTAAAATACATGTTTATTTAATTGTATTGAAGAGCATTAATACCAAGTGTCAAGTAATTTTGATCATAAATAATTTTATTCTCATATAAATTGCACAACCTCCTTTTACCCTTTTAAGGGATGAATTTCGAAAAAAAAATGATATTTGTATTGTTTTAGTTTTCATTTTAAAGGTAAATAAGACTTTACGTGCATTAACTGTAGAGTTTCATACAAACTTTCACTCCCCATTTTACCCCCTTAAGGGTTGAATTTAAAAAAATGCTATAATAAGTATTTATTTAATTGTACTGAAGAGCATTAACACCAAGTTTCAAGTAATTCTAATCATAAATAATTTTTTGCCCATATAAACTTTATCATCACTTTTTATCCTTTCAAGAGATGAATTTCGAAAAAATTTAATACACACATTTCTTATTTTTCATCTTAAAGCTAAATACCACTTTCCGTGAATTTCGCGTTAAGAATGACAAAGTTTCATACAATCTTTTATTCCCTATTTTACCCCCTTAGGGAAAGAATTTTGAAAAATCCTTTCTTAGCGGATTGTATAAGGAATATGTTCTCCAATTTTCACGTTTCTACGACCAGCGGTCAGGACAAAGCATTTTATGTATATATAGATTAATATTTGTTTATTTTGGTTAGGTATGTATTCTGGATTCTTTGGCAAAATCATATGCATAAAAATATCGAGTTGTACTTCGTTGTTTTTCGGATATTTTTGCGATTGTATTTTGGTTTTTTATTCCCGATGTTTCGATTGCTTTATAACAAACATGGTTTCTCCCATGACCACATGTCCAATACTTACGTATGTAAGTCTAAGAAAGTTACTAAACTTAGAACATATGTAGGTGCTGGACGACGGAACAGTCTCGGAATAAACCTCGTCGCTCGAAAAAATGACGCTGAAATATAAATGACCCTTGCCATCATCGTAAGCAGAATTCAACACAGTCACCATAACGCCATTTTACAAAGACCAGTTGACATTGAAACCAATAGCCTTAGTTTAATTCAGGAGCTGAGGACTCCAGTATAATGTGCCCTCAGAATAAATTATGATAAGCTAGTGTACACTACTAATTGGAACCAAAGACAAGAAATCGCTAAAAAAAAACTTAAAACCAACCTAGTAGGATATCAGCCTCGTTTAAATCTAGCATTTTTTAATTTAAAGTGTCTTCCTACGCAAGAATTTTTCTGGTTTTAGAAAAGGATCAATTGCACTAAAACTCATAATTTGACGTAAATCGAAGATTTTTATTTTTGAAATTTTACATAAAAAAAAAAAGAAAAAATTGATCTCCGCCACCCAAGATCAATATTACGTAATTAATGAATAGCCCCAAAGAATTGTATTATAATCTTGATTTTATATTCACTGAAAGAGAAATATGCGTACTATGCGTATTTAAGAAAGTGCTTAGAAAAGTCTATTACTAGAAATTTCTTTGTTTTACATAATATGAAACTTGCTGTCGAAAGTTTACTAAGAGTTCGAAGTTAAATTAAAACTAAAATTGATTTGAAAATATGAGTTTTAAAGTAATAATGAAACCATTGATGAGATAAATATGTTTTTAGCAACTATTTGGGTGGTCTACTGGATAGCATGAACTCCTAAAGACTCTGAGGTCCTGGATCCGAGTTCCAGATCAGGCCAAGTATAGTTATTGGTTTTTTGTATCAAGAAATTGTCAGTAACAGCCCGAAGTTGGGAAGCTGGAGGCGTTTTATCCCCGTACTTCGGAGAGCACGCAAAATTGTTGGTCCTGCACCTGATCTCCCACCGGTTGTGTCGAATTGTTGTCGCACCATAGTTTCAAAGCATGTACACTACTTGTTCATTATACCTTCCGCGCAGATGGCTAGTCTAACCCCTAAGTAGTTTAAGTCTAAGTAAGATTGACCCCAAAATCAGAAATTGATGTTCATTTATTGCAATTGTATGTTCCAGACATCTTAATTGTATGTGACAAACTTTAATAAACTTATCAAAGAAACTGAGTTGGAAGCAGTACACCGTATTATAGCATATCGGAAGAAGTGGATTTAGAAGAAATTAATTATAACTTGATTTGTCACATTTTCTGCTTGAATGTTTTTACATTCAACCTTATTGGTGTTTAAAGTTATGTTATTCCAAATCAAAAATCGAACTAAGAGCCGAGGCGCCATCATGACATTCGTTGTAGATATGTGGCTTGGTAACGTTGGTTGATCATGGTGGATCATTGGAGAGTTGTGTTTGGATATTGTCAGAAGTCAGATCGGTGTAGAAAACCTGTTGGTCAATGAAACTATTACAATTGTCGTTTCAAGTTTATAACACTGTGATTTCGCTTATTAAATTGTATTGAGCATTGAATACTTTATTTTTGCCTTCACTAAGCTTTGATAACGCCCACGAGATTCGTAACCATTAACGATGATGTCGAACAGAATATTGTTTCAACGACAAGCATATTTGCTATAAAATAAAACAATAAAACTCGACGATTCTTAATTTGCTCTTTCTTTTTTAGCAGGCGCCTGTAATATGTATTCATATTTACATTTTTTTTGTGGGCATCT
The DNA here is from genome assembly GCA_905404265.1 of Fabriciana adippe. Classification (NCBI taxonomy): domain Eukaryota; kingdom Metazoa; phylum Arthropoda; class Insecta; order Lepidoptera; family Nymphalidae; genus Fabriciana; species Fabriciana adippe. The sequence goes on from FR990001.1 coordinate 13,538,927, forward strand.
GTAACACGATATTTTCACCAATTGTGGTTGACCTCAAATTAAGTTTAAACAAAAATATATCCTCAAGTTACCGCTATTCCATAAAATTACCCTATACTAGCGACTCAATCTTGCTTCGCTCGGGTTCGTCCCTAGGTTGATTCCCCATACAAACTTTCATCCACATTTTCACCCCCTTCCCGGAAATCATCCCTTTATTTCCGGAATAAAAACTATCCTATATCCTTCCCAGGGTCTCAAACTATCTTCTTAAAAAATTTCATCTTAATCGGTTCAGTAGTTTCGGAGCTTGTTCGGTGCAAACAAACAAACAAACAAACAATCAAATCCCTCCTTTTTATAATATTAGTGTAGATTATATTTCAATTAGTCATATTCAAAACAATAAAATTTAATTCAAGACATCCTACGTGACCGCTAAAACTTTATCATTGTCAATCTTCTTTTTATTTGTATTCTGGTTATTATTTTATTTCTTTAGCGGTCCCATGATGCGGCGCTCATCATCAAAATATTAATAGGTACTTGTAATGAAGTTAAAAGGCCAAGAAAGAAATTGTATTTTTTCACTTTTTAGAGTTTTTTTTGTGTCGGAGGTTACTCAAAATTTTTATTTTTATTTTATTCGTTTAAAATCGCGAACACTAATTCTAATATATAACTCTTATTGAGGCTATTTTTATGAGACCAAACAGTAAACATGCTATATCTGCTGTAATTTTTTTAAGGAATTCGAGGAATAGAGCATCCCGCAGAATATTTGATGCTACAGCATCAGCTCAAGGTCAGCATGTCTTGAAAATACCACCGAAGTAATAGTGCGTTTCAAATCAATCAGATCTGTGAAAGTTAGTAAGACCCTTTTGTCAAGTGGGAAATGAGCTGATGATCATCAAGTGCCTGAACAGATCTTCATAAATTATAGCGAACCATTTCAATCACGTCAGCTTTCGAACAAAAAAATCGCATCAAAAGCGATCCATTTGTTTAGGAGCTACGATGCCAGAGACAGATACACAGACACACATTCCTCTTTTTGCCTCCTCGGTAACCGGACTATCCAACACAAAAAGAATTTTTCAATTCCAACCAGTAGTTTCTGAGATTAGCGCGTTCAACCAAACAAACAAACAAACAAACTCTTCAGCTTTGTAATATTAGTATAGATACATTTTTAACCATATTTATCATATTATATATTTATATTATATATATTTATCAATTATGCTTATTTTAGAGAACAGATTAAAAAATAATAATAAACGAATGACTTCTATTAAGTTAAACATATAAAACATTAACTAAAATATTAACTACCACAGTTTGACTTTTTGCTTCTTTTGCGTGTGATTTTTGATGCCCTTCTAAATGTGACATTAATACCCCCCCCCCCCCCCCTCTCCCCCACTACCTTCCCGCCATACTACATCTCTGACCTCACTCACTCATAATTAATTAGTGTTGGAATTCCACATATATTTTATACACTTGAAAAATAATTTGGCATAATCATATTTATGCCACTTTTTTAATTTTTATCAGTTTATTACATCTTTTCAACTTAAGTGTTCTTGTAGGTAGTGAACGTTGCGCGTGTCTCTGACTTGCAGCTTCACGAGAATTTTTGTGAGTAAATATTTTTATTGTGTCATATAATTAAAAACAATCAATAAGTTTGAAGAGATGTTTGGATCAGTTTGTACTGACTCTACTTGCTATGCCAGGGGTCGCGGGTTCGAGTCCCGCTGGTGGCATTCATTTGTGTGATGGTCATGAATGGTTGTACTCCAGCCACGGGTGTTTATATTTATAATATGTATGTATTTAACACGTTCGATGCGTTACAAGGTTTATATGTCCTGTACGCCACTTGCATACGGTGCGGAGCTAGATTCTTAGGTTTTTTCCCCCGTGCGAGGCCTACTTTTATACGATATCTTGCAAGTACAAAAGAGACAACTATACTTTTAGGTTGCTTGCTTAAGGTAGAAACAGAATTTAGTGAAAAGTAGTACAGGATATATATACCTTGTACCGCACTAGAAAATAAATTTCGTTATTCAGTGCGTTACAAGAAGTGGATGTCCTGTAAGTCGTGACCCGGTAACGCACCGTGTGGACTGGCGTATTTTTGTTAGTGCGTACTAGGTTATCGACGAATTAGGACGTTCACATCGATAAGGTATATTTTTCGCGCCAAAATGAAAAGGTCCCGTAAAATGTTGTAAAAGGCAAATACCAGCTGTGCTGAATGCTCTAAGGCATTGTTCCTTGAATGTTTTAATAAAAACCATTCCTAATTTTAATATTACTTTCTGACTAATCAGGTACCTACTTACCTAATAATTATAATTATGTTTAACATTTAAATTATTGTACCTACATTTTCCAAAATATATAACTGTTGATTATCGATATCGATTGTTTTATTTATTGCTTGAACTTCAATAATTCCTGTATACAGGACAAAAGTTTCACCCATATTTTCAGTGCGGCACAGGACAATTTTAGTACGTATACGTTATTGGGTATAAATCTTAAAATATTTATTACATATCCATCCTGCTGCTGCTTAACGGTGAAGGAAAACATCGTGAGGAAACCTACATGTCTGAGAGAACCTAGCAAGTTTTCGAGAGACATGTGAAGTCCGCCAACCCGCACTTGACCAGCGTGGTGGACTATGGTCTGATCCCCCTTGTACTGAAGGGAGGCCCGTGCCCAGCAGTGGGACGTTAAAAAGGGCTGAAAGCATCCTGCTCTAGTAGATATTAGGTAATAATACAATTACTCATATAAATCTATAAAAAAACATTTATTTTTAATTTTCATGAATTTAGAGGCTTTTAACGAAAACGATCTTACAAGACAATAGTGTCCTGTATCGCACTAAAAGTAAATCTCTTACCAACTATATAATTCTTGTAACGCACTAGCTGTAAGTTTAATCAAAATGACTCGCACTGAAGGTGTTAAAGTTATATGTGTAGTGTATCAATTATCTGATATCCATAACACAGGCCTCGTGGCTTACCATGGAACTAGATGGTGATCTGCGTCAATGTCCCAACATATTTATTTATTTTATTTTATTAATATGTTTAGCACTAGTTTTAAAAGTTAGATTTATCTTAGACTTCATAATACTATACAGATAGAAAAAAAAAAATCGTCGTCAACTTATTCCCATCTTTTTAGTATAACTTTTTACGCATTCGGAGTTTGTTTTATTTTTGCAATTTCATTTTTGATTTTCAGCTTTTTAGTTTTGGCTATTTAGACATACGGATTTTTATTTGTCAGTTTGTTATTCTAAATTACTTAAATATAAAACGTAAATATGTAAGTTGTATATATTTTTGTGGTCGCCTCTTAAAAACTCATTCACATTTCATTTTGAAACTTCTCTCAAAAGGTTTTAAAATTTTCTTTTTCAAGAAATAATAATTAATCTCAAACTCTTGGTTGTTTACACTGACTGCAAATTGAAGGAATTTTACTTTTCCTAAGTAAAAAAAAGCAGTCATGAGGACTGCCGAATTAATTGCTTGATCTTAAATTATTTGTAAATTAAAACTATTTACATTTATTTGGTTTTAACATGTATCGGCACTCTTGAGCAACAATTATATTTATATTCATATAGTTTATTTATCACCAAAACACATGGGCTGCGCAAGCCCATCTATACAAATAAGTAAAATTGGAGTGTCTGTCTGTTTGTAATATTAAAATAACCGCTTTTTACTAAATGCATATGGATGTACATACGGTACATATACCAAAACAACAATTTTTTACAATTTTTGTCTGTCTGTCTGTCTGTTTGTTTCGGCTAATCTCTGAAACGGCTGGACCGATTTTGACGGGACTTTCACTGGCAGATAGCTGATCTAATAAGGAGTAACTTATACTACTTTTATTTTAGAAAAAAAAATAGTATCCCACAAAAAAAAAACAAAAAAAAAAAAGTTTGTTTCGGGAAGCAACCTAGGGACGAACCCGAGCGAAGCGGGGCTGAGTCGCTACTATTAAATATAAATACAATTTAATTAACATAATAACGAATATACATTTTTGTTACCTATATATCTAAAATTTGCATTCAATTCAATTAATTCTCTCTATCATTATCACTTATCAACAATATTCAAGCTATTTGTACTGTTAATCATTTGATTATATTCTAAAAACTAAAAAATTAACTAAAATAAGAAATAAAAATTCTTGATTGTTTACGTAATTGTCTAGTAAAAACCGCATCATGCTCAGCGCAATAAATTATACTTTTTAGTTACAATTATAGTGTTAGCGTTAACACGTCACGTGACCATGTCGATGACGACTTACATGAATTTACTCCCCATACAAACAAACGTGCCTATACAAGTTTTCGCTTCAAAAAAAAAAAACGAAAAATATTTTAATATGTTCACATTATATTGTATAAATGAAATATTTTTCTTATTATTATACTATGTTTGTTTTACAGAAGTATGGGCAAAGTCATAGTTGGGCAGTCTGTTCAAGAGGAGTATCAGAAGACTGGCATCAGCCTCTCTGATATCGCGACCTTACGACAATGGTTGAAGACTCAACCACATTTGCCGGAACCATATATAACAGGTAACCTAACATCTATACATATTATAAAATTCTAACTAAGCCGAATCTCTGTACATTAAATATTTTTTGGAAAATCTTATTGAAATAGACATTATTATCGATGCAGAGGCCGAATCTATAGATTTTAGAATTTTTGTCTGTCTGTCTGTCTGTCTGTCTGTCTGTCTGTCTGTCTGTCTGTCTGTCTGTTACCGCATCACAGAAAAACCACTGGAGGGATTTTGATGAAATTTGGTATGATGATAGCTGGTTATCCGGGTCAACATATAGGATACTTTTTACCGCGAGAAAATATCTCATTTCTGAAAAAAATACAAAAATTGGTAGGAACAAAACCACGACGATACTATTTGTAAACAGTTTAGCAAGGTAACATACAAAATATGGTAAAACCTATAAAAATAGCTTATCTTGAAAATCAAATTATCAAAAGCGCTATTTTATCCATTAAAATAGTTATTTTAAATAATACTAGCATTTCCCGCGGCTCCGCCCGCGTTCAGATGATCAAAAACCAAATTCTTAGGTTTTACACATTAGTATACTCTTACATTATACATTACTTTCATTGCGCACCGCATGATTGGTAAATAATGGCAGAGATTGACAATGCCACAAAGGTTCCTCCGTTAAATTGAACTTTTTGTTTTAGCAATAACATTTATGTATGTCTATACTTCTGTTTTGTTTGTTTTTTTAGTTTTTCACGATAAAGTCTCAAACTACGGAATTAATTTTAATCATTTTTTACTAATAGACAGCTATAGATTAATTTAATATATAGCTGATTATTTAAATTACATAATGACAACTTTTCTTAATTAGCGCTAGTTAGTAATATTTTCCAAAACGATTTTGAAAAGAAAGTGTAATAAGTAAATAATTCTAAGCGAATACATTTTTTTATTTCATATGGCTCGGCTAATATGATTAAAGTCGTAAGCATTTTATTGTGTCCTTTAAGCTTTTACCTTCCAAGAAAAGGTGTCAAGAAAAAGTAAAAAAGTTGAGGTATAACAGTTCCTAAAATACTTTTACATAGTTTTTGAGATATGAAATATTTTTAGTTACCCGCTTTGGCAGTTTAACAGCCATAAACTTGTTTTCCATAAAATGTTATAAAATAATATAAATTGAACTTATTTTTACGGTGCAAAAAATGAGTAGGTATTGTGGAAACGTAAATATTATTCGTATTTATTTTAGTGTTAACCATACAAAACACGTAAGTAAGAAAAACAACATAGCATTTTGCTATACGAAACCTAAAATGCGCGAGTTGGATTTACATTTGCCCAATTTTTACATTAAAAGATTAAAAAACATTAACATTATTTACTAAACAATAAAAATTTACAAATATTCTCATTTGAAAATTGTTTCGGCCAACAAAATATTACTAATATGTTACTAATTTATAAAGCCAAAAAGTTTGTTTTATTAAAAATTTAAGCACGGGCAGGGCTGCGGGTAATTTAGTAGTAATTATAGTAAAGTCATAGAAAGGTTATATCTGTACATTTTTTTTTTTTTGGATAAAACTACGTATTTTAAAAACACATGGCGACATCTATTGTCAAATAGCTAAATAACACATAAATAAATTTTCATTAAAATAACTATTTTAATGAATAAAATAGCGCTGTTAATATTTCTTTTAAGATAAGTTTTTTTTAATAGTTTTAACATAATATATAAGTAAGTTACCTTGCTAAAATATTAATAGCATCATCGTGCTTTTACTTTAACCAGTTTTTGTATTTTTTCTCAGAAATGAGATATTTTCCTGCGGTAAAAAGGATCCTATGTGTTGACCCGGATAACTTGCTATTACCATATCTTTCATAAAAATACCTCTAGTGGTTTTTCTGTGATGCGGTCACATACAGACAGACAGAAAAAATTCTAAAAACTATAGATTCGGGCTCTATATCGCTAATAATGAATATTTCAATAAGATTTTCCGAAAAAATATTGAATTTAGGGGTTCGGCTTAGTTACAATTTTATTGTATATTTTATTGTATATTGTCGCCATGTGTTTTTAAAATACATAGTTTTAATCCCAAAAAAATTAATGTACAGATATGACCTTTTTTCGATTTTATTAGAATTACTACTAAATCACCCGCGGCTCCGCCCGTGTTTAAATTATCAGTAAAGCAAACTTTTTCGCTTCATAAATTAGTAACTATACATACAATAAAATTGTAACTAAGCCGAACCCCTAAATTCAATATTTTTTCGGAAAATCTTATTGAAATATTCATTATTAGCGATATAGAGCCCGAATCTATAGTTTTTAGAATTTTTTCTGTCTGTCTGTATGTGGCCGCATCACAGAAAAGCCACTAGAGGGATTTTTATGAAATTTGGTATGGTAATAGCAGGTTATCCGGGTCAACACATAGAATTCTTTTTACCGCAGGAAAATATCTCATTTCTGAGAAAAAATACAAAAACTGGTTAAAGTAAAAGCACGATGATGCTATTAATATTTTAGCAAGGTAACTTACTTATATATTATGTTAAAACTATTAAAAAAAAACTTATCTTAAAAGAAATATTAACAGCGCTATTTTATTCATTAAAATAGTTATTTTAATGAAAATTTATTTATGTGTTATTTAGCTATTTGACAATAGATGTCGCCATGTGTTTTTAAAGTACGTAGTTTTATCCAAAAAAAAAATGTACAGATATAACCTTTCTATGACTTTACTATAATTACATACTACTAAATTACCCGCGGCCCTGCCCGTGCTTAAATTTTTAATAAAACAAACTTTTTGGCTTTATAAATTAGTAACATATTAGTAATATTTTGTTGGCCGAAACAATTTTCAAATGAGAATATTTGTAAATTTTTATTGTTTAGTAAATAATGTTAATGTTTTTTAATCTTTTAATGTAAAAATTGGGCAAATGTAAATCCAACTCGCGCATTTTAGGTTTCGTATAGCAAAATGCTATGTTGTTTTTCTTACTTACGTGTTTTGTATGGTTAACACTAAAATAAATACGAATAATATTTACGTTTCCACAATACCTACTCATTTTTTGCACCGTAAAAATAAGTTCAATTTATATTATTTTATAACATTTTATGGAAAACAAGTTTATGGCTGTTAAACTGCCAAAGCGGGTAACTAAAAATATTTCATATCTCAAAAACTATGTAAAAGTATTTTAGGAACTGTTATACCTCAACTTTTTTACTTTTTCTTGACACCTTTTCTTGGAAGGTAAAAGCTTAAAGGACACAATAAAATGCTTACGACTTTAATCATATTAGCCGAGCCATATGAAATAAAAAAATGTATTCGCTTAGAATTATTTACTTATTACACTTTCTTTTCAAAATCGTTTTGGAAAATATTACTAACTAGCGCTAATTAAGAAAAGTTGTCATTATGTAATTTAAATAATCAGCTATATATTAAATTAATCTATAGCTGTCTATTAGTAAAAAATGATTAAAATTAATTCCGTAGTTTGAGACTTTATCGTGAAAAACTAAAAAAACAAACAAAACAGAAGTATAGACATACATAAATGTTATTGCTAAAACAAAAAGTTCAATTTAACGGAGGAACCTTTGTGGCATTGTCAATCTCTGCCATTATTTACCAATCATGCGGTGCGCAATGAAAGTAATGTATAATGTAAGAGTATACTAATATGTAAAACCTAAGAATTTGGTTTTTGATCATCTGAACGCGGGCGGAGCCGCGGGAAATGCTAGTGTTAAATAAAACACTTTAATAACCAACATGTTTAGATGATATTAAAGTTTCGAATTACCGATTGATCAATAATCAATATCGAAGATCGTTCAAGAAACTTATTTTCTTATTTTCAAGCTTTGTATAATCTATACATATAATAAAATTCTAACCGAGTCGAATCTGTACATTAAATATTTTTTGGAAAATCTTATTGCAATAATCATTATTATCGATATAGAGGCCGAATCTATAGTTTTTAGGATTGTTTTAGAATTTTGTGTATATACATATATGTATATACTGCGGGAAAATTTCTCATGTCTGAGAAATCTGTGTGAATCGTTAAAACGTAACTAGGGACGAATCCGAGCGGAGCAAGGGGTAGTCCCTAGTTACATAATATATTTCACTAAAATTTTCCTACCAATTTTAAATATCTAAAATATAAAGTATCGGAAAAAATATATAAGTATAATAACAAAATGTATTGGTCTGTTTAAGAGAAGTTGTGCTTTAGCTTATTTGTTATTTACTATGTAGATGTTAGATGAAGGCGAAATTAGAATTCAAATGAAATATTTAGAAAAACTTCAATTACAGAACTGGACCTCATCCTCACATACCATTCCTGCTGCCAAAGTATGGAAGTATCGAAACAAGTACTGGACTTACATTACACACTACGTACTCTATTTAGTAATTTGTTCTCGAATAGAGTCGTCGATGAAAACATTATTAGGATACTAAATGTATTGTAAGTTAATACTTTCTTAGATTTACGTATATATTGGAAATTTAAAATATTTGACATCTATATATTAATACGTGAAGCAAAAACTTTGTACCCCTTTATACGAAAATTGCGCGGATGGAGGAGTATGAAATTTCCCACACTTTTAGTTTATATAGAGAAGGAGTGCAGAATACTAATATTTAAAAATAATATGCATAAAAAATACATTAAATCGATAAAAAAAATATTACACACACTACAATGTATTTGACACACACACGCATATATACTCTTTTGTTTATTGTTAAAGTCTGTGGTCAAATTGAGAATAGATTAATATTGTAATATACGCAAGACAATAAATATATAACTTAATTAATTATGGTTGATTTTCAACCACGCGGCGATCACTAGTTTAAATAAAACTATGTTTTCGTATTTTATCTCGGATTTGTTTTGATTTTTAGTTCCCGAGTATAGTTTTAATTACATAACTTTTGAGATATCTAAAACCTTAGTCTCTCCCGTGACCAATATATTCTTAAAGACATTACACATATTAAAGTAAGTCGCTTACAAGCAGCTGTCTGTATGTATGCCTGTGTATCTTTGTCCATTTTACTCATAAACTATTTTTGTTTAAAAAAAGTATTTTTACTTAACTATTACAATTTACATTATTAAAAGTGAATAAAAACTTTTAAACTTAAAAAAATCACAAAAAAGTAAAAATTAACTGATTGGTGGAGTCCCTTTCGTATTCTAGTGGTACTTAATATGATGTTCAGTAAAAATTATAAATATTTAATCTATACATATAATAAAATTGTAACTAAGCCGAATCTGTACAAGAAATATTTTTTCGAAAATCTTATTGAAATAGACTTCATTATCGCGATACAGACGCCAAAAGTATAGTTTTTAGAATTTTTGTCTGTCTGTTACCGCATCACGGGAAGACCACTGGACAGATTTTGATGAAATTTGGTATGACGATAGCTGGTTATCCGGGTCAACATATAGGACTTGTTACTGCGGGAAAATATCTCATCTCTGAGCTAAATGTTAAAACGGAAGGGACGAACCCGAGCGGAGCGAGGGTGAGTTGCTAGTGCTAAATATATTTTTAAATTTATTTGGTGAGATACTAATAAGACAATATTTTGAGTAATATTACATGAAGTTTTGCCACAACGTTTTTATTTAACTTTGAGGAAGTAATATTTGATAAGTTTTTTACTTTAAGTAATTAAATAGCAACTCGTGGCCATGGCAACACTGTTTGACAAAACAATGCTAAAATTAAATAAATGATGTAATCTAAAGTTATTAAATTATATTATTTAGGTATATTATTTTAAGACGTTTTTTTTTCAACTAAATTTATTATTGCAGATCATTAACCGATTTTAATGAATTTTATTAAAATCGGTTAACATTATATAATATATAAAAATAAAAATTACACGTTACAAAATGGCGATTTATCATTTCCATAGTGATTCTTATGATATAGGCATCAAATGAAAGTGTTTGATGAGCGAAAGACAATAAGCAAAGTAACTTAATAGTAAATCCCAAAATGTTGGCCTCTTAAAGATGGTGGATTGTTTTTTTATGCAATCCCCATGATATGGATATAAAATGAAAGAGTATTATGAGAAGAATGCGTATAAAATAAAAAGGAAAAAAAGGGGAAAAGAATTCATACAAAAAAGCAAGCTTTTATTAAAATCATTTAAGTCCTTTAATAATAACGTGGGAACATGACGTCATACACACATACAGGTCAAACACATAACCCCCCTTTGAGCTTCACCGCAGTCTAGTAAAACTAATATTCATTACTAATATTCAATTTGAATATTATGTATAAACTTACTCTTTATTGTAAAGGTACTATAAAATCAATATTTTCAAATGCTTTTGATACGAAAAATGTTGTTTTGTTTTCAGCTTGAATGCCCCTCTCGCGATTCCATCCACCGATAACTGTAAAGTCATCTACTTGCGACTAATTGACACTGACACAAAGAACTTTGTCTACACTGACATCGTCAGGTTTGTTTTAAAAACATTAATTACTATCGTTACTTATAATATCAGTAGCTTCATAAATTGTTTATGTTACGGATTAGGGCATTGGAGACCGAGTACAAACATCTGTACTCCGCATCATCTCTGTAATAGTATAGGCCTGCCGCCACACTAAATTATGAATTTTAGGGATAGGCTTTTGGAAGTCCCGACGTTCTCAAAGTCTCGGGACACGAGACCACCCACGACCAAGGTCCTGGGGTGTCCGGGGACTTCAAAATTTCTCAGTATAAAATTAGATTAATTTTTGGCGAGATATATCAACAAATAAAGCAATATTTATTAACATATAATATATATTAGGATGTTTCATTTTGTTAGGCAAAAAATATAACGCAATTTTTTTGCTGACTTTGCTCGACCCCCGTTTTTCAGTGATATGAAAATTACCTATGCCAAATTTCAAGAAGATTGGATTACATTTAGAGGTTGCACACATTGATTACTTTTGAAAAATTAAAGCTAAATGACGATATTTTCAATTTTAATTATTTTCACGTTTTTTCCTTCTAAAGCTAGATTTTTGCACTCTAATCGTTTCAGTTCTTTTTTTTTACAGGTTTAGTCTCTAATAACAAGTCTAAAAATGTTTCAACATATTTTCCTTGATATCTTGAGTAATAAATTGATCTAAAAATGCCAATCCTGCGTTTGTTTCTGACAAATACTAAAGGTACATCTCGTGATAACTGTGAGAACACTTTTTTTATCTTCAGCATCTTGGTAAGTGCTCAAAAGCTGCAGCATATCCAGATCATTCTTCGGAGCCCACTGACGAACAGTTGCTTAATGCCAAAAGCGTATATTAGGCTAACAAAATGCGCAACTCGTTTTATTCCTTTCAATTCTCCTTGAGGCATATATAAATTGAAAAATACATACAATATTACAAGACATTTCAGTATTACGTATTTCACTAGTGTGAGATAAAAGTGGCCAACATGTGCAACCCCTAAATATTCTTCAATCTTCATGAAATTTGGCGTATATGTCTTTTATGCCAATGAGACTCAGGAGAAAAACCAAAACTCATTTTCTAAAGTTGCCCTTGATGTTTTTGTTAAAATGTTAGATACATTTTCATTTTTTTCGGACTGTTCATGGAACGGTTTGTTGTGCACAGTAGTCGAGTTATTGGTACTAGGTTCGGCGTTCATTATTCCCAATTTTCGTGTTTGGATATGAGGGATACTTTCAAAAAGTCTGCGGTACAGTTCTTCCGCAAGCACAATAAGTGCAGTTTTACTCAAATTTGTAGTAAAAAAGTGTCTCAAGTCTCGACCTGAAAGTTTCGGGATCCAAGATAACTAAACTTACAAAAAGTTCCCGTACTTAGGGAAAAAGATTCGGGATGACACATACCGAGACCCAAATCATAGCAAGGGATTTCAGAGAAAGTCCAATTTTTGACAGAAGGAAATTATTATTACTGAGCACTATACCTCTGACTTTTCTGCTCCGCTAAATGGCTATTTTTCTCACCTCCTAGGTTGCCCGGAAAAAATCTCTTTTAGAGATAAGTCCACCTTTACCTTCAATTTTCTCTTTTAACATTTGTAATTTATGTTTTTATAGTTATGGATTCAATTTTAATTGAGCATTGCGCAGATCTATATCCTGTATACCAATTAAAGTACGTAATTTTAACCCAAAAGACACTAGAGCATGCGCTAATACGCGTGCACTGTAATATGGCCTACGTACTTGGTTCTTCTCAGTGAAATTGGCCGCCGTAACAGAACTCGATTAGGAGAATATTATTATTATTTGCTATGTATAGAAAATATGCATATTCCAGAGCGGTCATCATGCAGATTGATCTCCTGCAGTTAGAAGAAGGTACATGGCCAGGACTGATAATGTTGTTCGATTTAGACGGTTTGACTTTGGCACACCTCGCAAAGCTCGACCTTTCGTCAGCTCAACAGTTTATTTATTATCTGCAGGTAATACATGTTTGAATTTTTTGCCCAATATTTAAGAATTGTACGAACTGCTTCGTTGATTACAGATTTAGAGGTCTTGGTTTCGAGGCCCAGGCCGAGCAGACATAGTTATTAGGATTTTTGCTGAGAATTTTTAGTTGGAATGTCTGCGAATACATAGTAAAGACACCTTTTCATTGCCACTGTAAATTGAATAGCTATATCACATGTCACGTTACATGCTATAAATCTTTCGTTATATTTCGTTTCGGACATAGTTGAGCCGCACTTAAAATTAGTTTGGACCATAATGAAAGTGCACACAATATAACGATTTTATAACGGATTGGGCTGCATCATCATACTGATTTTAAACGTGAAACTATTGGTGATCGACGTATTTCTCTAAAAATATTACAATTATTTTTTAGGAAGCTATGCTGGTAAAACTCAAAGGCTTACATTTTATAAGCAAAACGACTATTGCGAATCGACTGTTATCGATAATGAAGCCATTCATGAAGAAAGAGCTTATTGAGATGGTGTTCATCCATCCAAAAGGAGCAACAACTTTGGAAAAATTAGTACCTCTTAAAGCTTTGCCGAAGGACGCTGGTGGAGAATACAAAACATACGAAGAAGTTAAAAGTATAATACTTTGATATTATTATTTTTTATCATATCAAACTTGTTATTAAATCAATCTACTATTATAAATGCGGAAGTTTATTTGTGTATGTCCGTGTGTGTGCATGTATGTTTGTTACTCCTTCAAGCTAAAACGGCTGGACAGGTTTGGATGACATTTAGTACACAGACTAGTAATGCATAGGCTAATATTAGGCACGTAGGGACGCACCCAAGCGAAGCAAGGGTAAGTCCTAACGAAGTTTATTATATATATATATATATATATATATATATATATATATATATATATATATATATATGGCGACTCTGTACATTAAATATCGGAAAATCTTATTGAAATAGACATTATTAAACCCCTGGAGAGATTTAGATGAAATTTGGTATAATGATAGCAGTTGGTTATCCAAGTCAATATATAGGATAATTTTACTCGGGAGTATATCTCATCTCTGAGAAATCTATACTAAACGTTAAAACGTATGTAGGGAATAACACGAGCGGAGCGAGAGTGAGTCGCTAATTTTATAAATACTAATAGTCGTCGACGTGAGAAGTAGTTCGTTTGTCTGTTTTTTTTTTTAATTTTTGTGGTCAACCATTATATTATAAGCACAAGAAAAGTCTAAATAAAATTCATCTTCTGTCTCGTGAGCGATATGTCATGTCGATAGGCAGACTTGTAAATATTAAATACTAGTGGCTAACCTTCGTTTCACTCGGGTTCGGCTCTAGAAAAACAAAAACTAGTCTATCCTACAGGAACCGTACATTTTTCCAAGATAAAAAGTAGCCTATGTGTATTCTTAGTATGAGATATATTATTGTAAACTTTCATTAATATCCATTCAGTAGTTTTTTTTGCCTGAAAAAGTAACAAACGTCCATACATCCAGGTATGCATACATCCTCACAAATTTTCGCATTTATAATAAGTATTGGTAGGATTCTATGATACGAATATATCTAAGTGTGATTAGACCTACGAGTGTATTACGTATAATTGTAGCACTTTTTATTTTTTTCAGATGAATGGATAGACAAAATGAAAGCAAATGCAGACTTCTTTTTCAATGAAAATAAGAAAAGAGTTACAGAGTCATTAAGACCTGGCAAGCCCAAAACTATAACAGATATATTTGGCGGTGTGGAAGGTTCTTTTAAAAATTTAGATATTGACTAAAGATGAAGATATTGACATCTTTTATAAGCAGATGGACGGGTAGGAATTAATATAATATATATTCATGTACCAAATTGTGTATATCTAATACATAAAAGTATATTTTTTACTTATGAAAAGAATTTTCGGGTGCAAATGGTTGTCATTTAGAAGACTTTATTTAAAATCAAAGTGTTTAGTCTATTTTTAAAGAAGAAAATAAATATTTACTGTAAAAAATAATGCGAAGTTATTATATTAAATATAAATAATTACCTATTTAAATTGTCTTATTTAATTTTGACTTTTAAAAATATAATCGCCTTAACCACGTCGTTATATTTTTTGGCATCCATTCCATCATCTAGTAATAAATAAAGAAAGGAAACATTTCTGTTTTTAAAAATAAGAATAATTGAATTGAAATATTAAAAAGAAAATGCAAAGATACATTATATATAATGCCTTTGAGACATCTAAAACCTTAGTCTCTCCCGTGACCATGATTGCTGTAAAGTAATCGAAACGTCGGGAACCAAAAATCGAAATAAATCCGCGAAAAAAACCGAAAAAGTTGGTTTTATTTAAAATGTCAAATAAAATTCGAAAAAAACACTAGAAATAAATAATAACTGATTGCTACCATCAGTTATTTTTTACTGTTTAAGTGTTTTTTTTGAAGCCGGTTTTATTACTTTTTTAAAAAAGTTTTTATTTGTTATATCTAGTGTAAAAATAGTAGTAGCAAAAGTCTTAAGCCTTTTTTTTTTTAACGTTGGGGAATGCATTTACGCACCGTCCACCTTTACCCCAGGTGGGTGTGTGGGACTCACCAGCTAGAAGAGCCGGTACTACCCACTAAACCCCAACGATCCCCTCCCAGCCGCCATAATGGGGCGCCGCAGGATCGCTCGCGCATTCAACTACGACGCCCCGGCGGTAGGCCCGAAGGCCACCATCAGGTGGGGCCCCCGTGGGAACCCCACAGCGGCTGCAGTGGACAGGGCCCGAAACACCGGCCCTCTCCCATGCAGCCCCACCGCGTCCGCCATCAAACGGTGACGGCCCCGTCTGGGCCGCGGAAGCAGGAGACTGGCAAATACCACAACTCCCCTCCTGCCGCGGTCCACCCCTCTACCGGTTGCGAGCCCATTAACACAGACTCGCAGCCGGCATCCCCCCCGTCCAGCAGCGGGACCGCCGAAACAGTCCCGCCACCGGCAGCCGCAACGCCGCAGCCGAAGCAGCGGCGAGCGGCACCAAACCTCCCACCGAAGTGGGCAGGTCAGCCCAAGAACCGGGCCAACCACCTCACCAAAGGGTCTGCTCACAAGTCCACTCTGCTACACCAGAGAAGTACCCGGAGCAGCACCCTTACCCGTCTCGCGCCGCCCAC
The DNA here is from genome assembly GCA_905404265.1 of Fabriciana adippe. NCBI lineage: Eukaryota > Metazoa > Arthropoda > Insecta > Lepidoptera > Nymphalidae > Fabriciana > Fabriciana adippe. The sequence goes on from FR990001.1 coordinate 13,555,241, forward strand.
CGAAGTGGGCACCCTTCAATCGGCTGCAGAGGACAGGGAGAGCGGCAATGAAACACCGACACTCCTCTTTCCCTGCAGCCCCACCGCGTCTGCCATCGAAGACGGTGGCAGCCCCGTCAAGGCCGCGGGGGGCAGGGAGAACGGCGCACCGAAATACCGGCACTCCTCTCCCACCGCGGCCTTCCCCTCTGCCAGTTGCGAGCCCGTTTTCACAGACCCGCAACCGGTACCCACCCTCCGGAAGCGAGACCGCCGAAGCGGCCCCACCCCGGTGGCCGCAACTCCAGAAGCCGAAGCCTCAACGGAGAGCGGCCCCTCCCTGAGCGTGCCTCTAACCGTGGGTGGACCTACCTCGGTTAGAGGCACGCCCCTGCTGTTGATCCGCGCCGGATTTCTCCGGTACCACCCGCCCGTGTCCAAGGCGGGTGGCGTTCCCCTATCCGCCACCTGGGGACGCGCCCGGTAGGAGTCAGCTCTCCCCCGGGAAAAGTCTTAAGCCTTCCTTAAGCCTTATGCCTTCACTTAAGCCGTTTAAGTTAGTTTGTTGCCAATTTTTATATGAAGACTGACAAACTAAAATCCAATTCTAACGTATTGGGCTTGTCAAATCAAACAAAATAAGCCCCAACTCAAAATATCTACTATTAGCCGTTGAAGAGTTCCATCTATCGGGTCACCTATTAGGTCTACAGCCGATGCTGGAGTTGCTCTTCTTAAACACATTTATAACGCTTAAGAAAAATCATAAAATGCAATTGGTGTTTTTTGTGATTTATCTAAGGCCTTTGATTGCGTAGAACATGAAATCCTCCTGTTTAAACTAAGTCATTATTGTGTTCGTGGCATTGCTCTTGATCTCATTGCTTCATATCTTAGTAGTAGGGTTCAGAAAGTCGCTTAAATAATGTTGATTCTTCTGGATCACCTTTGAGAATGGGTATTCCGCAGGGATCTATTTTAGGTGCATTTTTGTTTCTAGTTTATATAAAAGATCTTCTTTTCTATGTTTACGAATTGTGTGATATTGTACTGTTAGCGGATGATACGACTTTAATTTTAAAGTTAAATAGAAATATAACTGATTATGACAAAGTAAACAGTGCATTGTCTTACATACTTAAGTGGTTTAACATTAATAATTTTGCATTAAACACAAGAAAACTAAATGTTTTAAATTTACCCTATCTAATGTAAGGAGACAGAATTTTAGTTTTTAAATATTAATATTCTTAATACCATAGATTCCACATTATTCTTGGGTATAACATTGGACTCAAGTCTTTAATGGAGCCCCCATCTGCCATCTCTCGCGAGTAGACTGAGGTCCGCTGTGTTCACTGTTAGGAAAGTTAGGCATGTTGATGCTGTTAGACTTGTTTATTTCAGCAGTTTAGTATATCGATCGCAGCTCCTGTAGGACTGGGTGGTATTTTTGGATAGGAAAGGCAATAAGGAGTCCAAATATATAAAATTTATTTTTAGGAAACCAAAGAATTAAAAGTTATTGAGACGTAAAGTTACAACATTTCCATACATTATTATGACATTACTGCCATTTTGATACTTGGAAATGCCAAAATATCACTTCCAAGTGCCAAATCTTCAAATAATGAGTCAGATCTATCACCGAATTTTAAATTAACATAAAGCACTAATGATAGAAAGCGTTCTGGATTTGAGGTTTGAGCCTTCTCAACCTACGTTATCCAAGTCGGACTGTAACTTAATCGAAAATAAATAAGACACTTAGATTAAAAAAACAGTCTACTTACGTTTATAAGCTGCATGATAGACTTAAAACACTAAGAAAACTTAAAACTATAGTAATCTATTAAAACAAAAAACTAGAAACGAATTTATACGAAAATTAATAAAAATAATAACTACTGGAAAATAATATGAGAAAAGCAAAAAATATAAAAATCTAAACGCGTTTAATGATTACAGATCGTATTCACAAAAACTATCGAACTTCGTGGTATTTTGTGACTACCCGCCAAAAATACTAAAGAGTATTAACAGATAATAAAATCAAATAATGGTTTAAAAAAAATTAATAGTATAACTCAATATTTTACATAAATCAAATAAAAACTCGTAAATGTATGCATGAATTGAAAATAACATACTTCTATTTTAAAATCTTAGTAATCTGATGACAATTTTCACTTTTAATATGCATAACTCTTAACTAATTATCTATATATACATAAAATGCTTTGTCCTGACTGACAGATCGATCAACGCACAGCCTAAACCGCTGGTCGTAGAAACGTGAAATTTGGAGTACATATTCCTTATACAATGTAGGCATCCGCTAAGAAAGGATTTTTCGCCATTCATCCCCTGAGGGGGTAAAATAGCTGATATAAGTTTGTATGAAACTCTGTAATTCTTAACGCGAAATGCACAGAAAGCGGTATTTAGCTTTAAGATGAAAAATTAGAAATATATGTATTAGAATTTTTTCTAAATGCATCCCATAAGACGGTAAAAGAGGTGATAAAGTTTATATAGGAAAACAATTATTTATGATCAGAAATACTTGAAACTTGGTATTAATGCTCTTCAGTACGATTGAATAAATATGTATTTTAATGTTTTTTGAAATTTATCCTATAAGACTGTCAAATAAGGGATGAAAGTTTGTATGAAACTCTGTAATTGATGTACGGAAAATGGTATTTACCTTTAAAATGTCATCTAAAATAATACAAATATCATTTTTTTTCGAAATTCATCCCTTAAAAGGGTAAAGGGGGGGTTGCACTGTTTATATGAGTAAAAAACGTTTATGATCAGAATTACATTAAACTTGGTATTAATGCTCTTCAATACAATTAAATAAACATGTGTTATAGATTTTTTTTAATTCAGCCCCTAAGTGGGTTAAATAGGGCGGTGAAGTTGAAGTTGTTGAATATATTTAAATATGACTCAAGTCCTCCGTAAGTGCACACTTACGGAGAGAGTAGAAAAATGTGCAAAAAATACAGGGAGTGCTTGCTAATTACCTAAAGTGTAAATTTATTTACAGAATATATGCGTAATATGAAATATATGAAATAAAATGAAATTTGTTTTTCTTATTTTTGCAATTATAAAGTTTGATCGCGGGCGAAGCCGCGGGTTCTGCTAGTAAGCAATAATCTGTTAAGCCCTGAAAGCGGTATACTCGTATAAAACAGAAATTGACAGTTTAGTCAAAATTTAAGATTATTTTGTTTAAATTATTGTTTATTGTGAAATTATCAAAATATTAACACAATAAAGCCTTAATTGTTATGAAAATATGGATTTTACAAGAAAAATTATGTTTACTATTCATTAAAGGTATGTTTATCTTTTGTAACGACTAATGACTTATTTAGGTATAGAAATGTATGGAAATGTTCTAACTTTAAGTTTTCATAACTTTTGACTCCTTCGTTTTCTCAAAATATTTTTTATATATTTGAACTCCCTATCACCTTCCCTATCCAAAAATACAGCGCCCACACGGGCCGCGTCCCATATACTAAACTTATGCCGAAAATTGATGTACTTACGGTTCCATCGCAATATATATATATATTGTAATATTATATTTGTCCGACAAAACATTCATTGCTATTTAAGACACAGTGATAAACACGAAATAAATACTAGAAATAAGGATAAACTGGTAACGCCTAGTTTTTGCCTTCAAAAAGTGAATAGATCGTTTATGGGGCAAGGTGTACGCATGTATAATAGAATTCCACAATCGAGTTGGAGCTTGCCATTTAAACAATTTAAGTCTAAAATTCAAAATATATTAGTGAATAAAGCTTATGGTCTAAGAGACGGATACACCACCTTCACCGAGCCGTTAACCAGATGAAACATGTTTTTTATAAAGTGTCAATAATAGATAAATACGCCTAAAATAGCTTGCCTATCGAAATCCTGACCAGGCAGGCTATTTATTATTATATCGTCACGGTATACTTTGTAGATGTTAATGTGTGGAATTAATGCCTGGTTGAGTCTCACGTAGGATAAGTATATAAATATTGTATTATAATATTGTATACAATTATTATTTTAAAAGAGCAACTGTTGAGTTTCTCGCCGGTTCTTCTCAGCCGAACTGCCTTCCGAGACTGTGGTACATTCCGCACGGACTAACTTCACTGACATTTAATTTAATTTTAATTTAAAATGTAAAATTAACGATTCAAAAATGCTTGTAAAAATCTATTTAAATAATGTATATTTTGTTTTGATTTGATATCTAAATTCTGGCCTCACCATCAGATCAGGTCGACGATACCGAACCACTGCACTATCAACGGAAATAGAAACACTCGCAAAGTTTCAAGGTAATATGACAATTACAAGTATGTAGGTAAAATTTTCATTAGCTACTTTTCAATCCTTAGGGGTGGTTATTTAAATTTAAATGGGACCAAATTGAAAGTGTACAATTTCAAACAAAACAAAAATTATCCAAATCGGTTAATATGTGACGGAGTTCTGAGGTAACAAACACAAAAAAAAACAGCCGAATGTAGAACCTCCTCCTTTTTGAAGAGATCGGTTGTAAAAATAATAAGAAAATGACTTCTAATATTTTTTTTCCATTTTTTGATAGGTACTGCGTAAGAAGGTACTAAGTTACTGTGCTATTTGAGTTTTTGCTCCTCTTTATTCTTGCCTACTCTATTTTTGCCGCCCTCCTAAATAAGCCGATGTGCAGTAATAATTAATAAGTGTTACGATTCCACATATATTTTATATACAATAAAACAATTTGGTATAAGAATATAATTATACCGGTTTTTACATTATTATCAGTTCACTTCCGTCTTTTCAACTTTAGTGTTCTTGTAGGTAGTGAATGTTGCGCGTGTCTCTGATTTGTGGTTTCACGAGAATTTTTGTGAGTAAATATTTTTATTGTGTCATATTATTAGAAACAATCAATACATTTTTTATAAATGTATTTAGCACTAGTCATTTATAGATATAATAAAATTCTAACTAAGTCAAATCTGTTCATTAAATATTTTTTTTGGATTTTTTTCTTTGAAATAGCCATTATTATCGTTACAGACGCCGAATCTATAGTTTTTAGAATTTTTGTCTGACCGTCTGTCTGTGATCACATCACGAGAAAACTACTGGACAGATTTTGATGAAATTTGGTATGACGATAGCTGGTTATCCGAGTAAACATGTAGGATACTTTTTACTGCGGGAAAATATCTCATTTCTGTGAAATCTATACTAAATGTTAATATTCACGATAGTGAGTCGCTAGTGTGATATATATTTTATATATTTATTTTTTTAAAGTTACATTTATCTTAGACTGCATAATATTATGCACACAGAGGAATTCATTGTATTCTTTCATCAACTTGTTCCCACGTTTTTAGTTTAACTTTTTACGCATTCGGGCCTTTTCTTATTTTTTCAATTTAATTTCTGATTTTCAGCTTTTTAGTTTTGACTATTTAGACATACTAATTTTTATTTATTAGTTTGTTATTCCAAATTACTTGTAAATATGTAAGTTGTATATATTTTTGTGGTCGCCTCTTAAAAACTCATTCACGTTTCATTATGAAACTCTTAAATTCATTATGAAACTTTTAAAAATTTCTTTTTCAAGAGACTCTAATTAATCTAAAACTTTTGGTTGTATACACTGATTGCAAATAGAAGGAATTTTACTTTTCCAAATAAAAAAATTGAAAAAAAAAACGAAAAATGTTTTAATATGTTTACATTATAGTGTTTAAATGAGATATTTGTCTTATTATTTTACTATGTTTGTATTATAGAAGTATGGGCAAAGTCATAGTTGGGCAGTCTGTTCAAGAGGAGTATCAGAAGACTGGCATCAGCCCCTCTGATATCGCAACCTTACGACAATGGTTGAAGACTCAACCACATTTGCCGGAACCATATATAACAGGTAATGTATAATATATTTCGCTAAATTTTAACAAAATGTCTGTTTAAAAGAACTGTGCTTTAGCTTATTTATTATTTACTACTAACGACACACCCTCGCTCCACTCGAGCTCGTCTCTAGGTACATTTTAACGGTTGCTATACCTAGATTTCTCAGATATTATATATTTTCCCACACTAAAAAGTATCTTAAATGTTGACCCGGATAAACAGTTATCATTATACCAAATTTCATCAAAATCCGTCCAATGCTTTTCTCGTGATAGGTACGTTACCAGACAGACAGACAGACAAAAATTCTAAAAGCTATATATGCGGCCTCTGTATCAATAATAATGAATATTTCAATAAGATTTTCCAAAAAATATTTAATGTACAGATTCAACTCAATCAGAATTTTATTATGTATACATATTAGATGAAGGCGAAATTAGAATTCAAATGAAATATTTAGAAAAACTTCAATTACAGAACTGGACCTCATCCTCACATACCATTCCTGCTGCCAAAGTATGGAAGTATCAAAACAAGTACTGGACTTACATTACACGCTACGTACTCTATTTAGTAATTTGTTCTCGAATAGAATCGTCGATGAAAACATTATTAGGATACTTAGTGTATTGTAAGTTTATACTTTCATAGATTTACGCTAACATTTGACATTTAAATAAAACAATATTTTCTTATTTTATCTCGCATTTGTTTTGATTTTTAGTTCCCGACGTTTCTTTAATGTATATTTTTTAGATAGATACCATATGTAAAAATTACATAATAACTTTTGAACATCTGAAACCTTCTCCTGTGATCATGATTGATTTACATCAATTCATTCGAAAGGTCGGGAACTCAAAATCTAAAAAAGCGAAAAATTCCAAATAGTTAAAAATTTAGGTGTAACTTTTCAAAATTAATATATTCTTAATTACATTATACATATAAAAGTAAGTTGCTTACGAGCAGCTGCCTGTATGTATGTCTGTGTATATGTGAATAGGAAGGTATATAATAAAGTTAAAGAGTAATAATCGCAAGTTTTAGATAACGAGTCCCTTTCTGGTGGAACTTATGATGTTCAATAAAAATTATAATGATTTAATGCTAAGATTTTTTTTTATTTGGTGTGACACTAATCTATACAGATAAATAAAATTGAAGTGTCTGTTTGTAATGTCAAAACAGCTTTATACTAAATGCATATGGAATTATATACGGTACTTAAAACAAAAACACAATCTATACAGATAAATAAAATTGGAGTGTCTGTTTGTAATATTAAAATAACCGCTTTTTACTAAATGCATATGGATGTATTCACGGTACACATACCAAGACAACATTTTTTACAATTTTTGTCTGTCTGTCTGTCTGTCTGTTTGTTCCGGCTAATCTCCGAAACGGCTGAACCGATTTTGACGGGACTTTCACTGGCAGATAGCTGATGTTATAAGGAGTAATTTAGGCTACTTTCATTTTAGAAAAAGAATTAGGGTTTCGCTCAAAAAATTAAAACGCAGCTAAGGACGTACCCGAGCGAAGCGAGGGTAAATCGCTATTAAGACAATATTTTGACTAATATTACAAGGAAGATTTTGCCACAATATTATTATTCAACTTTGAAAAAGGAATATTTAATAAGTTTTTTTAAGTGAATGGCAACTCGCGGCCATAATACGACTGTTTGATAAAATAATACTAAAATTAAATACATAATATAATTTAAAGTTTTTACATTATATTATTTATATTATTTTAAGACGTTTTTTTTCAACAAGTTCTCTATTTGAATATATTTATTTTGGAATGTTATAGCAGATCATTAACATATTATCAATTTTAATTAATTTAAAATTCCGAACCCATACTCAATTAGAATTAATTAAATAAAATAGAATCCTTATTATTTCGTCTTGTGTCACAGTCATTTCACCCTCGAATTAGTTCTATCATCATATTGTGTGTATGTATTTAGCCCTTTCTAACGTCTCTTCAATACGAGGGGGATCAGGCCATAGTCCACCACGCTGGCCAAGTGCGGATTGGCGGACTTCACATGTCTTTCGAAAACAAGATAGGTTTTCTCAAACATGCAGGTTTCCTCACGATGTTTTCCTTCACCGTAAGGCAAGTGGTAATCATGTTAGAAATGATTCGCACATGAAAATATCAGAGGTGCGAGACCCGGGATTTGAATCCGCTTCACTCGGCTTCCCAAGCGAGTCACGCGTTACCACTGGGCTACCACTTCTCATCATTTTACATTTCCCAAATTACTTGGGGTCGGCATAATACGTCTAAACTGCTAATTGGATTTGGCAAAAGTTTTTCGGCCGGTCGCCTGCCTGACGTGAACCCTTTTTGGGAATGCTGTTGTTCGCTCGCCATCAAGCAAGTGACTTAAGGTGCGATGGCCTTTAGTCGTCGTCTACAACACCTATAGGAGAAAATGGAGTAGCCATAGGGCTAAGGCTAGTCTAAGTCGAGCGATACATCGCTCGAATAAGTTCTATACAAAAAAAAAATTAGTCGATACGTATCACGTTTTAATCGCTTGACAATTTTGTAGTTAAATTATAAATATAATGAAAATAACCAAGGCACTCCCTTATAAAACTTAGGTGGTTAAATTTGAAAAAAAAAATAGTAAAGGTATTATTATTATTACCTTCTTCTTCCAAAATATTTGCAGTTTAAAAAATAGTATAGTTAAACTTATTTTTACATTGATACAATGAATATTGCGCTTATGAACATATATTAATTTAGTTTAAGCTTAGTAAATTACGAACTGTATATGTAAGTAAAGCTAATTGCTTAAGTATAAAAAAACACAAAAATAAAAAACCCGACTGCTTAAAAAGTAAATTTAAAAAGGAATAAGTTAACAAAGGAAAAATATATTATACAGTCGGAGACCTACCTGAGAAAAATACGTACAAAATAAAAAGAAAAGAATAAAAAAAAACAAGCTTTTATTAAAATCATGTAAGCCGTTTAATAATTACGAAGGAACATACGTCATATGTACATACATATAGGTTAAACACATTACCCTCCCTTGGGCTTCACCGCAGTCGGGTAAAATAATTAACATTAGTCTCGCACTTACCCGATTTAATTTAAATAGAATTTGAATATTATGTATAAAGTTATTTTTTACTACAAACGTAATTTAAAATACATTTTTTCAAATGCTTTTGGTATCAAAAATGTTGTTTTATTTTCAGTTTGAATGTCCCTCTCGCGGTTCCATCCACCGATAACTGTAAAGTCATCTACTTGCGACTAATTGACACTGACACAAAGAACTTTGTCTACACTGACATCGCCAGGTTTGTTTTAAAATTATTAATGAGTATTGTTACTTATATTAGTAGCTTCACAAATTGTTTCTTTACGGCGTAGGGCATTGGTGACCATGCACAGCTATCTGTACTCCGCAGCATCTCTGTAATAGTATAGGCCTGCCGTCACACTAGGTTATGAGTGTTAAGGATAGACTTTGGGAAGTGTCGACGTTCTCAAAGTCCCGGAACACGAGACCACACACGACCAAGTTCCCGGGATGTCCCGGGACTTGAAGATTTTTAAGAATAAAATTAGATTAATTTTTAATGTGATGCATCAATAAATAAAGCAATTTTAGTAAAAATCAACATTTATTGAACATATTTTGTGTTTCAAAACATAATCACTAACATCGTTATTTATAGTCTAAAAAATTTGTATATTTAATTCTTATAATCACAAATTCAGTTTTTGGCAGTAAAATCTTATAATTATAAAGCAAACTTAAAAATGCTTTAAACAGCTGCAACTCATTGTTTAATGTTGCCCTTGATGTTTTTCCTAAAATGTCAGGTAATTTTCCGTTTTTTTTTTTTACTTTGAACCGGACTATTAATTTGACTTTGAACGGTTCGTTGTGCACAGAAGACTGGTACTACTTTCGGTGTCCATTATTTTCAATTCGGGCGTTTGGATGCGAGGGATATTTTCAAATAGTCTGCGGTACAGTTCTTTCGCAAGCACAATAAGTGCAGTTTTACTCAAATTCGTAGCAAAAAAAGTGTCTCGAGTCTCGACCCGAAAGTCTCGGAACCCCAGACAACTAAACTTACAAAAAGTCCCGGAACATCGAGACACGAGACGTCCCGGCAGCCAAGCCTTAGTTAGGGATTTCAAGGAAAGTCGAATTTCTGACAGAAGGAAATTATATTATTACTGTGCACTATAATAGATTTTCTTAAAAATGTTTTTATGCGCAGCTTTCATTAGTTTAATTTGATGTGACTGTTATTTAACTTAACTGTTATTTAACAATCTCGTTGGTTACTGGATTCAGTCCTGGGTTCGAGTCTCAGGCCGGGCCAAAATATTTCACTTTAGTCACTGGGTTTTTCTTAAATACCTGGAGTATGGAAATTGACGATGTGTATGTGTACTCCTTCGTTCCTCGAAGAGCTTGTTAAACTTACGATCCTATGCCTTCTCTGTTGAGTAAACATTTTTTTTTTCAAAAATTTTGTTTTTTCTGTAAGCTAAAAATTCTACCCCCAAGCTAAGCAAAAAAAAAAAATTTTTTTTCGCTCCACCCTAATATTTACAACCTTTGAACCGACGGTATTGGGGGTGGAGTCTCAATGTTTATATACAAAGATTTAAGAGTGTGCATATGGTAATTTTGTATCTATATATCATTATTTATCTCAGAATCTGTGAAAGTTACCACTTTGATATTTAAGGAAATGATACTTCGGATTTTTATCTTGAATTGCCAAATTTGAAAACACGATCGGTGAAAATTTTCTCGATAATATGTATATTTTTATGAAAAATATGTGTTTTGCACACATATTAGTCCGGTCAAGTTAGCCCAAAAAATAGGGGTAACCTTGCATAAATTCCCAAAAAACTGAATATTTATATGAACGTTAGGGATACCATTATAATGAAATTGTGAAAAGTCCCCATCGATGCCACGTGTGCAAAAAATTTTATGCAAGGTCAAAGTTCGCGAAAGTGGTTTTTTTTGGATTTTTCAGCGAAACGGTTAATTTTATGATAAAAATAGTTCATACAAAAATGGTAGATGATGCAATTATCAACAAAAATTGTGCTTAAACTTTTCCCCCTAAAATTCACTATTTGTGAAAATAAAAAACGATTCTAAAATGTATTAAAAGTTGTATTCTCCATAATATGCACACATTCCCACGCCGTTGGCGTTGGCACTTGTTGCGTTTTTTTATACTATAATAAAGCAGTGACTACAAACATGAATTAATGAGTAACGCCCAACAAGATTTATTAATTTTAAATGAATGGTTTTAACAAAATTGACTAACTATCTATGTTTCAAAAACCTCATGCATGCTTTTTCATACAAAAAATAAAATTATTTCTAACTTTGCTCCCTTAAGGGTTAATCAAGTTACGATTCGACAAAAATGTCTTGACCTTATGTTAGATTCCAATTTCCAAGTCAACTTGGCAAGCTCACATATATAAAGTACAGTCTAAAATTATCAAACTCAATGGAGCATTGCTTAGATCTATATCCTGTATACCAATTAAAGTATGTACATAATCTTTAACCCTAAAAAGTGTAATATGGTGTATTATTTGGTTCTTGTCAGGGAGATTGGCCGCCGTAACTCGATTAGGAGGATATTATTATTATTTGTTATTTATAGAAAATATATTCCAGAGCGATTGTTATGCAAGCTGATCTCCTGCAGTTAGAAGAAGGTACATGGCCAGGACTGATAATATTGTTTGATGTAGGCGGTCTGACTTTGGCACACCTCACTAAATTCGATCTTTCGACAACACAACAGATAATTTATTATCTGCAGGTAATACATGCTTGAATCTTTTGCCCAATATTTAAGAATTGCTCGAATTGCCTCGTTGGTTGTAGATCCGGAGGTCCTGCTTTCGAAGTCCAGGCCGAGCCAAATATAGTTATTGGGATTTTTGATGAAAATTTTTAAGTAAGAACCCGGAGTTGGAAAGTTGGCGAATATATAGTAAAGACACCTTTTCACTGCCACTGTGAATTGAAGAGTTATATCATATGTCCCCTTACACGTTATAAACTGTAACGCAAGTGCACACAATACAACGATTTTATAACGGATGATAAAAAATATGTTGAGCTGCATCATCATACTGATTTTTAACATGAAACTATTGGTGATCGACGTATTTCTCTAACAACACTACAATTATTTTTCAGGAAGCTATGTTCGTAAAACTCAAAAGTTTACATTTTATGAACGCAACGGCTATTGTGAATCGACTGTTATCGATAATGAAGCCATTCATGAAGAAAGAGCTTATTGAGATGGTGTTCATCCATCCAAAAGGAGCAACAACTTTGGAGGAATTCGTACCTCTTAAAGCTTTGCCGAAGGACGCTGGTGGTGAATACAAAACATGCGAAGAAGTTAAAAGTATAATAATTTGATATTATTGTTTTCTATCATATCAAACTTGTTATTAAATCAATCTATAAATGCGAAAGTTTGTTTGTGTATGTGCGTGTGTGTGTGCATGTACATGTGTATGCGTATGCATGTGTGTCTGTTACTCATTCACTCTAAAACGGCTGGACAGGTTGTGATGACATTTAGTACACAGACTAGTAATGCATAGGCTAATATTAGGCACGTAGGGATGCACCCAAGCGAATCGAAGGTAAGCCCTAACGAAGTCTATTATCTATACATATAATAAAATTGTAGATAAGTCGAATCTGTACATTAAATATTTTTTTGGAAAATCTTATTGAAATAGACATTATTATCGATACAGAGGCCGAATCTATAGTTTTTAGAATTTTCGTCGGTCTGTCTGTTTGTGACCGCGTCACGGTAACGTCTATTATTTTATAAATGTAATAATAGTCGTCGACGTGAGAAATAGTTCGTTCTTGAGTTTTTTATATTTTCATGGTGAACCATTATATTGTAAGAATAAGAAAAGTCTATATCAAATTCGTGTTGCCTCTCGTAAGCGATATGTCATGTCGATAGGCAGACTTGTAAATATTAAATACAGCGGCTCACCCTCGCTTCGCTCGGGTTCGTCTCTAGTAAAACAATTACAAATCTATCCCACGGGAACCGTAAATTTTTCCGGAATAAAAAGTAACATATATCTTATTGTAATGTATGAGTTGTATTATTGTAGTTTCATTAAAACCCATTCTGTACTTTTTGCGTGAAAGAATAACAAACATGCATACATCCTCACAAATTTTCGCATTTATAATTGCCAGGATTCTATGATATCTCTTATACGAGTATATCACCTATAATTGTAAAACTTTTTATTTTTTTCAGATGAATGGATAGACAAAATGAAAGCGAATGCAGACTTCTTTTTCAATGAAAATAAGAAAAGAGTTACAGAGTCATTAAGACCTGGCAAGCCCAAAACTATAACAGATATATTTGGCGGTGTGGAAGGTTCTTTTAAAAAGTTAGATATTGACTAAAGGTGGAGATATTTACATCTTTTATGAGCAGATGGACGGGTTGGAACTGATATTACATATATTTATGTGCCAAATCGTGGATTTCCAATACATAAAAGTATATTTTATTACTTATGGAAAAAAAAATTCGGGTGAAAATGGTTAAGAAGAAGACTTTTATTGACTTTTATGTGAAATCTAAGTGTTGAGAGTCTATTTAAAAAATATTTAATGTAAAAAATAATTATAATAAAAAGTTATTATATTAAACATGAATAATTAATTATTTAAATTGTTTTATTTAATTTTCACTTTAAGAATATAATCGCTTTAACCACGTCCTAATATCATTTGGCATCCATTTCATCATCTGGTGATAAGGAAAATAAAGGAAATATTTTGATTTCTTTACTATCATACTAATATTCTAAATGTGAAAGTTTAGATGTTTGGAAGTTTGTATGGATGTTTGTTACTCAATCACGCCAGAACGGCTGAACGGGTGTGTATAAAATTTGGCACAGAGATAGATTATAGTCTGGAATAACACATATATGTACTACTTTTATCCCAGAAAAATGTTCGGTTCCCGTGGGATAGATTTGTGATTTTATAGAGGCGAACCCAAGCGAAGTGAATGTGATCCGCTAACAAAAAATAAGAATGACTGGAATGATTTTTTTTTTATAAACGCACTATTTTATCAAATTAGCGAATAGGATCGATCTATGGTAAGGATAAAGTTTTTCAAACAAACATTGTTGTTTCAGCCATGAACGAATCTTCTCACAATTCATTCATATAAGTACATATCTATCCTTATATCGTGACCTGAATAATTATATTTATTTTAGAATTTAAAAAGAAAAAAATATTTTATTTAATAATAATGGAAGTTTGATAGATATTTATTTATTTAGATATTATTCCCTTTGTTACTATTAGTAGGGTAACCTGGGTACGGTTGTGCCAGGGTACGGTAGTGACAGTCGCAATAATAGCGAAACTATACGGAATATGAGGGAGGCTGCAAGAGAAGAGAGATGCATCTTGCAAATCTAAACATGTGTCCAGGTATTGCGTCAGCCTGCGCGCGATATTAACGTAACTAGGAGCCCACATTGCTTTTCAACAATCAAAAGTAAGTATTTTTGTTCGATTTCTTTTCATAATTACTGTTATTTGTATACAAATAGATTATCTCGTTATTTTTTTTATTATAAGTTGAACATTAATAGTTAATTGCGAATGATTACTTTTTACGTAACTTATTTGGCAAAGTCATGGCAATTTTATGTTTTTAAAATGGTGCGTTGGGTACGGTTGTGACAATTTCTTTGGGTACGGTTGTGACATATATATAAATATTTTTTTTTGCTTTTAGACACCCAGAATACGTTTGCGGAAGACCGAAAGAGCGCGGTGTGACATCAGCAAATATGAAGATGCCTATGAAGAAGTAAAACGCGGGACATCTTTATGAAGAGCCGCGGAAATGCATGACATTAATCGCATGTCGTTGCAAAATTTTGACTGATTATAAGAAGGCTGTTGTAATAACGTTAGATGTTTCCGTTTATTAAAATTTGTTAAGCATTTTGTCGGATTCTAAGAATACTGTTATAATCACATGAGATGTTACAGTGCCTTAGGTATTAATTATAAAGTGTAGTTGTTTAATTATAAAGTGTTGTGTAGTGTGTTAGGTAGTAATAAAATTGAAGTGATCTCAGATTTTAGTTCATTTGCTATACCTAAGACTATTAACTATGTTTGGAAGAATATTATATTAAATATTTCTAGCAATAAAAGACATTCTAGACCATTTTGGTGTATGTTTATGCATGTCACTACCGACCCCAAACACTGTCACAACCGCCCTTGGCATGTGGACGGTTGTGACACTTTCCCATTTTTTTTAAATTTGATTTTATGAGTAAATACATCGTATTTAGAAACAATATATTAGTGTTTTTACGCAGACAAATGTACAAATTACGATACAAGTTGCTTTTCTATGAGCTAACTAGTAAATAAACAAAATTATTGGCGATCAAACAAAAATTGGCACAACCGTACCCAGTCTCCCCTAATATTAATTATTTTTTAGACCTCAATGTATACAATAACATTGCGTGTACGTGACACATACACGCTATTACTAGAAAAAATAATAAAAACTTTAAAATATTTTATAAAATATAAAGCAAATAATTAAAATAATAACTCGCATGCGGAAAAATCATTAAATTACAAAATAAATAAGAACATACTCTTTAAGGTGAACGTGATTTTTTGGGTTTCTGAGCCAAAAATGAAAAACAATCCAACCTTTTTCAAAGTTATTAAACTCTGATAATATGAGAGTGACAGACGAACATAAACGAGATTCTTTAATTGTTACGTCTTTTAACGAATGTTCGCAAGCCTAAAGAAATTATATTACATTTTTTTATCGTCTCAAAAAGTATATTTATTACAGACAAACTATTATTACATACAGATAAACTATTATTTGCAATTTTAAAAACTTCAAATTATAAAACAAAAACAATTAACAACTTTACATAATTTAATTCCATCGAACAAAAAAGCACCAATTGTGTTTAGGTAATTATTCTAGTTGAAATAAATATACAACAATGTAAATTGAACCTTAAAATTCAATACTCAAAGTTGTTTTCACAAAAAAAAATTAAAGCCCGCTCAAAATATTATGTAAATAAGCGCTCATTCGGTGAGGACATTTTTTGTCGCTGATTGTGTATCTAGTATTTTTTTGACTTTTTTTTGACTTACCCTCGCTTCGCTCGGGTGCGTCCCTAGGTACGTTTTAATTTTTTTGAGCAAAACCCTTATTCTTTTTCTAAAATAAAAGTAGCCTAAGTTATTCCTTATAATATCAGATATTTGTCAGTGAAATTCCCGTTAAAATTGGTCCCGTTATGGAGATTAGCCGGAACAAACAGACAGACAAAATTTTTAAAAATTGTGTTTTTCTTATAAATACCTTATATGATTCCATATGCATTTAGTATAAAGCTGTTATTTTGACATTACAAACAGACACTTCAATTTTATTTATGTCATATCAATAATTGTGTTCTATATAATTATTTTATTTTTCCTTTCGAATGATATGCATTTTAAGAACACATTATGTAGTGTGGATTACATTCTTTGCTGACTAATTAGTCAGCAAAGAATTTTTTGTTAAAAGCTGATTTCAAATTAAAATAAATAAAAACTTATTAAAAATAATAAAAATCGACATCGAAAATATCTGATTAGGTAGGATAGAGCGGGGCTAAAAGATCCGCGGATAAAAAGTCCACCACTGCTATTTTTGAAAATAATGTTTTATCAGAGATTTTGAATATCGTCACAAGAGGGTATTAGGGGATGAGGACGTACCCAGTGATGCCTAGTGACCTCTGGATCACCGTGTGGACTGCACGCGCTTGCTGCTCAAAAAATTGACGTAAGTAAAATTTTTCGTCTGTTTTATTTTTAGTCTGAGAATTACGTTTGTAACATTACAAAGTTATTTTTTTTTCTATTTATATAGCTTATAATATAAGATTTTATGTACATCATTTGTTTTTTTTAATGTATAGCATAGATTTTTTGCATAGCCTCAAAACCAGCTCGTGGCTCGTTTGGGGTAAAAAGATTCATATGGAGTTTTTAGTTCCATACAGTTAATGGATTAAATTTTGTATTTATCCAATAATTATAATTCCAGGGATACGGCAAATAACAAAAATAGCGGGAACAGACCGGATGACAGGGTTTATGGAGAGAAAGTCATGGATCGTTACAAAAGAGTTTTAGTCGTCTATAGTCTATACGGAATGCCGATGAAACTGTCGTTACAACTGTCACTTCACCTTTAAACATAATTCCGGCTAAAGGAAAAAGAAATGTTGGATCTGTAACATCAGTTGAAAGGGGAACCAATGTAACTTTCCTGGTAGCTGTTCCAGCAACTGGAGCTTCTGTACCGCCGTTATTTGTATTTCCAAGAAAGAAATATCAAGACCACTTCGTGCATGATGGGCCGACAAAATGCATTATAGTGTGGGTCTTGGACTAAATATAAAACTAAAGACTTTATAACATAAAGACTAAAATGCTGTGCCATGGTTTTAAACTTAGTACAAATGTGATAAATGTGGTTAATGGTATATATCTGTTACTTTTTGATATAAATATAAAGAACGTTGATTTTTCGTAATAACTATAAAGAACCTATTGATTCAACTGAATTTTATTCTATTTATTTTCTTTTATCTACTAAAATCGATTGTTTATTCGTAATGGTTCTTTTAACCCAATCACTGGTCCTTTTTGCCCCTATAGCGGGGTTTAAAGGACCACTAGAATTTCCTCTCTAAATCTTCGATATCTAGCGAATAATCATAAAATAATCATATTCTTTATTAATTATGTTTAAAGGAAGAACTACGCTACTCATTGATATTTAAATCTTTTCCGGAATTCTTATACTTAAATAGTTACGAGGCAATATTGCTAAATTGGACCTTTCGGCCCCGCCCTACTCTATCTATAGTAAATGAAAACTAGCAATTATTTTTTTAAAGTTTTTATTTTTCCCTTTTTGTGTAGACATAATAGTAGTAAAGTAAGAAGAAAGTATTTTAATAAAATATTCGCTTAAGCCGTTTAAGTTAGTTTGATGCCAATTTTTATATGAAGACTGACAAACTAAAATTCGCTTTTATAAGTGACACTAAAAATTCTGGCTATAAAATCCAATTCTAATGTATTGGGCTTGTCAAATCAAACAAAATAAGCTCAAACTCAAAGTATTTACTATTTGCCGTTGAAAAGTCCCACCTTCTGGCCTTACGATCAGATCAGGTCGACGATACCGAACCACTGCACTATCAACGGAAATAGAAACACTTGCAAAGTTTCAAAGCAATATAACAATTAGAAGTAGGTTAAATTTTAATATGCTATTTTTCTAACTTTAAGGGTGGTATAGGCAATGGTAGCCCAGTGTTAACGCGCTCGCCTGGGAAACCGAGTGAAGCGGGTTCAAATCCCGGCTCTCGCACCTCTGATATTTTCACGTGCGAATCATTTCTAACATAATTACCACTTGCCTTACGGTGAAGGAAAACATCGTGAGGAACCCTGCATGTCTGAGAAAACCTAGCAAGTTTTCGAAAGACATGTGAAGTCCGCCAATCAACTATGACCTGATTCCCCTCGTATTGAAGGGAGGCCCGTGCCCAGCAGTGGGACGTTAAAAAAGGGCTGAATACACAAGGGTGATATTTTTTTTTTTAAATTTAAGTAAATGGAACCAAAATAGAAGTATACACATTCAAACAAAACAAAAAATGTCCAAATCGGTTAATAAATGACGGAGTTCTGAGGTAACAAACATAAAAAAAATATATACAGCCGAATTGAGAACTTCCTTCTTTTAGAAAAAATCGGTTGAAACGTTCAAAGAAATACCTACTTGTTCTGTTATAGGAATAAATTCTTTAAATCAAGCCTTAAAGAAATCATTTTTGATTGTTTAATGTTACAGAACGTGAACTTATATTTACATACATTATATGTACATACTCGTGTGTATGTGATTTTGTTAAGCGCGTTTCACACAGCAGCAAAATAAAGCCTAACCAGAGGTACTTCGATTTTTTCATATTTAGGGTTCTGTATCTGAAAAGCTCGACAGTACAGTATGGATGAATGACCTATCTGCTATATAAATAATGCTAAAAAAAAAAAAACAAAAAAAAAAACATTAGAATCCAACTCGATATAACTAATACTGTACATCGAGTTTTAGGCTAACTAAAATTTACAATAGTTGCACACAGTTTTTCACCGCTTTGGAGGGCGATAGAATAATTTTGATTGTTTTGAAAATGTTTATTCGTAGAAATTTAAATATTTATTTGAAAAAAATGATAGACAATAAACACTAGAAATAGAAATGAGCTTGTAACGTCTAAATTTCGTCTCCAAAAAGTGAATAAATGTATATAATAAAATTTTACAAACTGTCTTCGATTAACCTTTCCCATAATTTAAAAATAAAATTAAAAATATATTTCTGACTAAAGCATTTTACTCTGTTCAAGAGTTTCTATTTAATGAAAATGTGTGAAATTAATTTATATGTATATAGTTATATATAGTGACTAATATACGGGCTGGCTAGACTGGCTATATTAAAAAAAATACCTCAATTTTTAAAAGAGCAACTGTTAAGTTTCTCGTCGGCTCTTCTCAGCAGAACTGCTTCCCGAGATGATTGTAGCTTCTTCACGAACTGATTACATTATCTTTAAGTAAAAAACGATTCAAAAGTGCTTGTACAAGTCTAATTGAATAAAGTTTGATTTTATTTATTTTTAAATGATTTTTCTTTCTGAATGTACAAATTAACTAATGATACGTCCTTGGAGATATTTTAGGGCGAATATTTATTATTTTCTAATTGTAAATAAAAAAAATATATAAAAAAAATATATTAGAGTAGAATTTGAATTAGCATTATGTATACAGCCTATCGCACACTGAACGACAAACGACCTTACCTTGTATTAATTCGCGAGCCGTAGTACCTCCCGGATGTGAACGTTATACCGCTCAATTGACTGGAAAATCGTAAGTTTTTTTTTTAATAAACATTCTGTAATTTAAAATCATGATACTTATATAATTTATACACTGTGTTTTATAATTCGTGGGTAGCTAAATTAATATTATAAAGCTTAAATCTAAGTTTTGTTTGAACGTACCAATCTAAAAAATCATAATACCAGAGAAGTTCTGTTTAGATTTGAAATATTCCTTTTGCTTTTTAAAGCCTACGTATTGAGAAAAACTTTAGGTTATCTAGTATCACGTTATAAAGCTTGGAACTGAAGTAATTATATTATATAAACTATGCGAACCGAGCAGCGGGAAAGAGCTAGTTATTTATAATTGTAGTGACTTCTTATCTAAATTAAATTCCATTTTAAGGCTGTTTTTTTACAACTTATTGTGATGATTTCTTATAGATTTAATTTTATCTAAACCTTAACCGACATTGGTATTGTTTATAATTGCCTCTGTAGTCTAGTGGCTACCATGTACGGTCGCAGATCCGGAGGTCCTGGATTCGAGTCCCGGGTCGGGCCAAATTCAGTTATTGAATATTTCTGTCAAGAAATTCTCAGTAACAGCCCGGAGTTAGGATGTTGGCGGTGTTTTATCCCCGCGCCTCGAAGAGCGCGTAAAGTTGTCGGTCCTGTGCCTTAACTCTCATCGGTCGTGCCGAAATATTGTCCCATCGGAATTTGAGAGTGACAGGAATAGAGAGTGCACTTATGTTTGCGCGTACACGCGTTGCACTAAAATATCTCCTGCGCAGTTGGCTAGTCTCGGAAAGATTGGCCGCCGTGGCGGAAATTGGTCAGGAGAACATTATTTATTAGTAGTGACTCACCCTGGCTTCCCTTCGGGTTCATCCCTAGACAAAAACAAATCTATCCCACGGGAACCAAACATTTTTCCGGGATGATATATAGCATATAGCCTTCCTCAATTAACGGGCTATCTAATGCAAAAATATTTTTTCAAATCGGTGTAGTAGTTCCTGAGATTAGCGCATTCAACCAAACAAACTCTTCAGCTTTATGATATTAGATATACTTATTTATAACGAGTCTTAAAAACTGGAATATACAAGAAATAATAAAATTTAAAAAAGAATGTCTTAATGTTTGTTTTTACAGTTAACAGAATAAATATTACACTACAGATAATTAAAAAAAAATGTTTTCCTGTTTGTACTCCAGTCATGTACTTAAAGTTATATACATACGTGTAGTGTATCAAATATCTGGTGTCCATAACACAAACCTCGTCGTAAAATCGTAAAATCGTAGCTTACAATGGAACTAGATGATGCTGTGTGTGTTGATGTCACAATATATTTATTTATTTATTATATTTAAAACCTTAATAGATAAAAAAGTTTTAAACTTGAATTTTTAAAGTAGAAAAACTTGGAAATGGAAATATTCTAATTTTAAGTTTCCATATCTTTTGAGTCCTTCGTTTCCTCAAAATATTTTTTATATATTTGAACTCTCTATCACCTCCCTTATTCACAAATACCACCCAGTTCTCCAGGAGCCGCGTCCCATATACCAAACTTGTGCTCGGCTGGCATCCCAACAACTACACAGACAACTACAGACCCCGTGTTTGGCAAGTGAAGGAAGTTTAATTTCAGCGTTTTTCAGTGTTTTTTTCTTACTGTTTTAGAACTCTTTATAATAGTCGAAGATCCCTATCTATGTGGTGGACCCCTCGCTATTTTTCCAGGTGAAATATATTTTTTAAACAAGATATATTAATAGACGACCCAGGGGGTTTTTAACCAAAAATTTGCTTCAGGCAATCTATACAGATAAATAAAATTGAAGTGTCTGTTTGTAATGTCAAAATAATAGCTTTATAGTAAATGCATATCGTCGGCCTAACTCGTTAACCTGCTAAGTCCATTTTTGAGCAATTTTACTTTTTATGCCGGTCAAAAAGTTAAGACGATTACCCACATTATGTTAAAGGAATAGCGACGATATCAATATAGAAAGCTTAGAAACATCACGCCCGAAAACCTGCTTTCAATTTAATAGCATATTTACACAAAGAAAAACTGCTAAGTCCTACAGAGGCCTCAGTTTTTGACCAAAATGTTCACTGACTCACGTGCGCTGTGGCATAGTTCAAAGTTTTATCATGATTTATAGTTAAATATTTTAGATTCGATCGATTTATTATTTTAGATTCTTTATAAAACAGAATAAGAATGAATGGCGACCTTTACCACAGAGGAGGTCATTACAATGTAATCCTTCTGAGATTAGTGACTGAACGCAGTTGCACCAGAATCGATGTAAAATTGCTGCACGGAAGTTTGAGGACTTGCAGGAAATATAAAAGACTCTTCCATCTAACTATCATGCGTATTATGACAATTTATGTACCTCATGAGTAGTACCAACGAGAAGAAATTAAATTAAATTACAACTTTATCGAGCTATTAATGAAATCATAGAAAAACATCAAGAATTCAATATACCATTGTAGACCTCCCTCGTCTTCGTCGATTATTCAAAAGCGTTTGATAGCATATCACATAATGCTGTTTTTAATGTTCTTCATTGCCAAAAAATAGAATTTACCCACATAAATTTGCTCCAAATTATATACGTCCATAGCACAACTAGCATCAAAACACACACACAATCGGTCTTTCTTTACATATTCAAAAAGGTGTTAAGCAAGGAGTCACCTAATCTTTTTACGAGGGCATTAGATGAAGTTTTCAAAAAACTGGCACCTAGCTGGGAATGCGAAGGCATTGATGTCGGTGGAGCGCAGTTAGCTAACTTTTGCTTTGCTGACGATATTGTCTTGTTTTCTTCAACAGCGAAAAGACTGGAGCTAATGTTATAACAACTTAGTGATGTAAGCTTTGAGGTTGGACTGAAGATGAATATATTGAAGACCAAGCTGATGTCTAATAGCACCCAGAACCGCCTCAAAGTGAACGGAGAGGAAGCACACTCTATTCAAGAGTATATCCATTTGGGCCAGATAGTTTCTTTTTATTCCAGACAAGACAAAGACCTATCAAGAAGAATTGAAAATGTCTGGAGGAGCTACTCGTCCATGAAAGATCTTATGAAGGGTGACCTTTCATTGTCACTAAAGCGACAACTTAAGAATAAGTGCATACTTCCCATACTGACATACGGAGCTCAGACTTGGTCTTTGACAGACACTCAGATGTTAAAACTCAGAATTTACCAACGTTTAATAAAGCGTAGCATTTTAGGCGTTAAATTAACTGATAAAGTTCGAAACGTTACACTACGCTCCAAAACATAAATGAGTGACGTGGCTTAAAAAGCCAAAAATCTTAAATAGGATTGGGCTGGCCATGTCTGCCATATGCCTGCAGAACTGTGGGCCAAAGTAACAACAAAATGGAACCCTGAGACAGGAAGGCGGTGTTACGGCAGACCACGAACTAGATGGTGAGATGAATGGGACAAATTTGATCTAAATTGGTCTATTTTTGCGGGATGATGTAGGCTAACAGTAAGAATTTTATACATATTTTACCAAAATTTCAGACTGAAATGACAAATTTTTGAAGGTTGTTATTTTAAAGTATTTAGAATATTGTTTATGTGTCATTTTCTAATATTTAATATGCTAATTACATTGATCTGATTAAAAACGTCTTCACTAATTTATATTCCACACCTACATACTTAAGTCTAAAAACTGCTATGTCCTTAACCAAATTGGATCTTCACAACGAAAAGCTGCTAAAAAATTGTTTTCTTTAATTTACTGAGCTGTGCATAACATATACAACTATTATCACTTTCAAAATATCAAGGAAAGTTATAGAAACCAACGGTATTTTTAGAATTTTGATATCTAAAAATGAAATGATATAATTCAGTTTTTTCTTCGTCCTGTAAACTTTGCAAAACTACACTTAGCAGGTTAACGAATTAGGCCGACGATATGGAATTATATACGGTACTTATAAGAAAAACACAACTTTTTTAAATTTTTGTCTGTCTGTCTGTCTGTTTGTTTCGGCTAATCTCCGAAACGGCTGGACCAATTTTAGCGGGACTTTCATTGGCAGATAGTTGATATTATAAGGAGTAACTTTTATTTTAGAAAAAGTATTAAAATGTCAAATGTAAAAACGTAAAAATTAGTGTCGCTCAAAAAAATTAAAACGTACCTAGGGACGAACCTAGGAACGAAGCGAGGGTGAGTCTCTAGTTTTGATATGAAAGCCTGTTTTTACGTAAAGTCTTGTCCTTATAAAAGTTAATTGTCGTTTATGATATTATTAACATAAAATATATTTTAACTTAAACAGTACTATATTGCTCTCTTATAAATAAAATATCAATTCAAGTTAATATCGTATTTTAATTCAGATAACGTATAACGAGTATGTTACAACTTTTGTGACTTGAGCTATACTGAGATCTGGGATTTCAAATTCAACACATCAGTGAATGTGTTTTTAATTAAAATAACCTTAAGTTTTTAAAAAAGTTTATAAGTAAAGGAAATAAAACACACAAAAAACATAGCGTCTAGCAGGAAGCTTTACAAAAACATTCTTCTCTTTCTTTGTCCACCCCTCTTCCTAGTTTAGCTGGGGTCGGGTCTCCTTGTAGAATTGCGCCAGAGAATTCTACTCTGGCTTATCTGTGTACTCAGGTTTTTCTCTGGATCTCTTTCTGCATATTTGACTACCAGGTGGCACGTGGCCATTTAAGCCGGGCAGTATTGATGCGGTGATCTACGTCTTAATCTACGTTAGCGTCTTTACAAAAACAGTCGTTGCTGGAAAAAAACAATTTCATATATATAGTAATTAAAGTGGAAAATAAAAGATGTTCAAAATCATTCTGTACATCGAAATTCATATTTTGATTGTCGTGGCTCTCATCCCGGGAGTCTCGGTCTCGAAAATTTTAAGTCTCAACGATTTTTTTAAATTTTCGAGACTTGAATGTTACCGCAAGTCTCGGGAATGACGAGACTTTTGAGACTTAAGTCAAGTTATTCAAAAATGTAATAAATCACCAGTATTTTTTTATATTTCG
Organism: Fabriciana adippe; assembly: GCA_905404265.1. Lineage (NCBI taxonomy): Eukaryota > Metazoa > Arthropoda > Insecta > Lepidoptera > Nymphalidae > Fabriciana > Fabriciana adippe. The sequence goes on from FR990001.1 coordinate 13,580,369, forward strand.
GTTACATGGCGGCACTATAAAGTGAAACTTAGGATAAGACTGCAGAGAGAAATACTAAACCATCGCTATATAACTATTTCATATCTATCCCCTATCTAATACTATCGTAGAAGCAGAGAGGGCTAGTTCTAACGCAGGTTACTTTTGTAATAAAATCAGATCCTCTCTATCTGAAAGTACATTAAATAGACTTCCTTTTTACGTGCCCATTGTGAAAAGCAAAAAAGAATCTCATAAATATTAGGTCTAAAATTTTCTAGTACATTGTTGTGAGATGTATCTCTTAAGGTTTAGCCAGTGTTAGTCATATAAATTTCTAAGGACGACTCGATAAAACCAGTCATGGCGTTTTCCCGAGGGAATGAAAAATGTGCCTGTAGTAAAAGGTATCCTAAATGTTGACCCGAGTAATAAGTTATCATTTCCCCAAATTTCACAAACGCGCACACAAATAGATATACAGACAAACAGATAAACAGACAAAAAAATTAATAACTATTATTTTGGGGTCTATATTGTATACATAATACGTTACAGTCATTGTTTTTAAAAAATATTTAATGTACCTACAGATTTTGCTAAGTTACTGCTTTATTATAGTATAGATAATAAAATTGATTTAAGAAATATCACTGTCTATCTATGTACGTAGATTGTGTTAATTAATTATGTTAATAAGGATAATTATTTACACACAATAATGACTATTTTGTTTTTTTTATTATTTTTTCAATAACGTTTTATTACCACACTCCTTAACAAGCCAATTGTAATTACTTAATTGACGTATGTATGTACTTTGTTCTAAATATAAAGTGCTATTTTGTAATTAAATTTAATAACTCTTAGTTATCTATGTTGGTAACATTGACGAAGAAAATTGTGCTTAATTGGTTGATAAACAATTAAATTCCATTAACACGTTCTGAATTCGCCTGTTATAGCATAGCTATAATAGGTGGAGTGCTGACCTCGCGCAGTACGCTGACGATGCGAGGAGCGGAGTCAGCATTCTCATTGCCCACGCATTGCATCATAACCTAACTCTACACTTTTGTTTGTTCTATAGAAGTTCATTTTAATATTAAAATAATTTTTATATTAAATTCTAATTATTATATCGCGTAATTAGACATATTACTCGTAATTATGATGTAATTTTTAAGTATAGTTTTAAATAAGTTTAAGTAAATTTTAGTTTTTTTTAAGACTTCTGGCTGTGTTGCTCATTAAAATTATATCTTATTTATTTTGTTACTCGACTTTGGCAAAGTCAAAAGGAGGGTTATCTAATACTTTCTTAGATTTACGCGAATATCTGACATTTTAAATAAAACTATTTTTTCGGATTGTTTCGCGGATTTATTTTGATTTTTGTTTCCCGACGTTTCGAATGCTTTACAGCAATCATGGTCACGGGAGAAACTAATGTTTTAGACGTCTCAAAGGCGTTGTATACTTGTTACAGACAAGTTTTGTTACTGCAAAGCATTCGAAACGTCGGGAACCAAAAATCAAAATAAATCCGCGAAATAATCCGAAAAGATAGTTTTATTTAAAAGGAAGGTTATGATTTTGACAGTCTATGTGAGTTTATCTGTAATGGCATATCATATAAATTTTTCGTGGTATATTAATGTCACGGTAAAATTGTAAACACCGCTAGATTACAATCTATCTAGCGAGATTGTAAATTATCGATTCGACAGTTTACAATCTCGCGAGATAGATTGCAATTTAACAGCACTTACAATTTTACATTGACATTAACAAGTGAGGTATCGTAGGAAGTGTCGAGCAGTTTTGCTAGTTGTAAGTTTTGTACTTCACAGAAAAGTCGAAATGGCGACTGCTAGCTGACATTAAACAAGTTTAAAAAAAAACAAGTTTTGGTGTCCAATGAAAGGATTTAATTAGCACAATTCTGATATTAAGGCTACCAGTACATGCATATGAAATAAAAAAAACATTATATTAGGTAAAAATATCGAGTTTTATGTGTAATAAGAGGTCTTAATGAGTACATTCCGAAAAACGCAAACCCGTTTCTTTATAAAAAGTTATCTTTTATATATTTTACTAGCGACTCGCCCTTGCTTCGTTCGGATTCGTCCCTAGGTTTTTTTTTCGTGGGACCCTATTTTTTTTTCTAAAATAAAAGTAGCCTAAGTTACTCCTGATAATATCAGCTATCTGCCAATGAAAGTCCCGTCAAAATCGGTTCAGCCGTTTCAAAGATTAGCCGGAACAAACAGACAGACAGACAGACGAAAATTGTAAAAAAAATTGTTTTGGTATGTGTACTGTGTATACTTCCATATGCATTTAGTAAAAAGCGGTTATTTTAATATTACAAACAGACACTCCAATTTTATTTATCTGTATAGATTTTATTTTTACTAGCGACGACTTAACCTTGCCTGTGTCGGGTACGTCTTTGTGTCTATAAAATACTAATAATTTACTCACTTCGCTCGGAAGCGTCCGTAGTACGTTTTAAATAGATTAAATATTATAAATAGTTATTGCGAGTGTACCTTAGGAAAAACACTTATACTATTGCAGATTTTTCTGTAGGCCTTATTAATATCTAAAATTTTCTAGTACATTGTTTTGATGTATTTTAAAGTTGAACCAGCGCTAGCCATGTTTTCTAAGGAAAACTCGATAGAACCAGTTATTGTGTTTTCTCCTAGGAATAAAAATTTTCCTGTAGTAAAAGGTATCCTAAATGTTGATCCGAGTAATGAGTTATTACTACATAAAATTTAGTTAAAATCGGTTCAGTACTTTTTGCGTGAAACACGCACATCGATTTCGCTAAGTTACTGTTTTATTATATGTATAAATAGTACCTACTCTCATTTGTCAAATTTTAACTAACCTTTTTAATAGCATTTATTAGTAGCATTTTTATCATATTTAGTAGTCTACGAGTTACTTCAGGTTCTTTACTTTGTATGAATACTAAACGTCCAGGTCTTTTAGAACAAACTTACTAAATAATAATATAGACAGTGTCATAGAACTAAACATGAAGCCAAACAATAATGTTTTAAAATAGCATATAAATGACTAATAAATGTAAATGTGTTAATAAATAAAAATAACTAACAGATTTTCTTATAATAAAAGTGTATTTGATTAGCTATATCATGCTATCTACGCAGGGCCGGATTTAGGGGTGTGGAGGCACCGGGGCAATAACGGAGTGGCGGCCCCTAATTATTTTCCGAATAAAATGAACAATTTTTTTAGTCAAGTGATTTAAGTTTTATTGCGAAACAAATAAAATTATTTCAATAAACATATGTAGATATAGTCAATACAAGAATTATTCGAAATTAAATTACAGCGTTAATGAATGGAACCTTGCGAGCTTTTTTGACGAAAAATAGTTGATGATTTCGCTGAACATTAATTCTTTTTTATTATGGATAGAAGTCTTAAATTACCCATATAAATAAAATGACCATATAAATTATAGACTTAACGTAAGCTTAAATAATCTATGATAAAGTTACTTTTTAAGTAAAAGAATATACATTATTTTAATAAAATAAAATATACTGCGATAGGTAGTTGATTAATAAATAATTTAAAATTATATTTTAATTCCATCAATTGATTAGATGAAGCCAGAGAGCTATTTTTTTATATTGAAATAGACACAAATAATTTTGAGATGTGGATAAGTACTGTTCTACTATACTAATACTACGGATATTTTTGATGGACAATACACACAACCACTCCAGAAAATTTTTTTTACAAAAATGAAAAACCGACTGCATAAAAAGCGACCTAAAAAGAAGAGAACAAGTTGACGAAGGAACATAATGTTATTATTATTTTGTAGTCAGAGACATACACACACGCAGCTATACCAAAACATGTAGGTACATAGTATATGTATGTCTCCGACTGCATAATACTATGCTCCTTTGTCAATTTGCTCTCTTCTTTTTAGGAGAGTTAGACATTTTTAGTTTTATTTAACAATTTCTTATCCTAAATTCCTTTTGATCATATAAGTTGTAAATATTTCTGTAATCGCCTCTTAATGGTGTATTTCGATACCCCACTCGATTTATTCGGAGGAAATTTTTTTTTTCAATATAATATCTACGAGTATATAGCCTGTGACATTCGCGTTATCAATACTTATCGAATTACGTATGGATCATCAAAATCGGTTAAGCCATTTAGTGATTACGAACGAACATAGAATCAGACATACATACAGGTTAAACACATAACCCTGTTTCGCCGCAGTCGGGTAAAAAGCAAACATCTATATTAAATAACATCAGCAACAGCATATAAATAAACTTTATTCACTTGTTTTAACATGATATACCCACATGGAAACTTTTAAATTTAAATATTATGGTGGACTGCATTTAAGGGTTTCAAAATGGAACTCTCGTTGGTTGATTCTTCCTTAGCTTTTCTTGCTAGTTGCCTCTTCTATGGCTATTCGACGAATGGTAAACAATGAACAAAACCTCGTTTTTTTTATTTCTAATTAACAATCTTATTAGATAAGCTACCTACTGTGCGTTTAATCTTTTAGATATGCTCCTGTGAGTCTAAATTCTTATTGTATTTTATTTACACTTAAGCTAGATTCTGCCGTCGCGTAGACGTAACATACATCATCAATTTAAGTATTATATTGTCTATGAATTTGTATAATTCTAAATCAATTTTAGTTATGTTTTGATTGTAGATGAATTCAATAAAAAATGCAGTTATTTTATCTATACCTACAGATAAATAAAATTTATGTCTGTTTGTAATGTCAAAATAACAGTTTTTTACCAAATTCGTATTAAATGCACATATGGTTTAAATTTTTAAAATTTTTGTCTGTTTGTTCCGGCTAAACTCTGAAACGGCTGGACTGATTTTGACGAAACTTTCACTAGAAGATAGCTGATATTATAAGGAGTAACTCAGGCTACAATTATTTTAGAAAAAAATCAGGGATCCGCGCAAAAAATTAAATCCCATGAAATTGCTAATAAAATCCGCGTACCTAGGGACGCACCCGAGCGAAGCGAGGGTAAGTCGCTAGTTGACAATATGTGTTACATTTTTTATAATAAAAGGTTAAATCCCCAAGAGCTCTTTGTTTACCTTTAGTTAACTACCTAAACCTATGGAATAGATATAGTTATGTGCATGCACTTAAAAATGCAAAAAACAAAAATAGGAAAGGATCGAAGAGAATTTCTTTCAAATTTGAATTAACAAACGTGAATTTACCTATAAAATATTGGCATTTGATGATAATATTGCAGACCTAAAAATTATAAAATAAATAAACTCACGCGAAAAAAAAAACGCTTGATAATTAATTATAACCGCTCTGTAACTTTTTTTACCCGACTGCGATGAACTGCGGTGAACCAATATGGATAAATTGTTTTTAATATTTAATAACAATTATATAATATGTATAATCAATCATATTTGTTAAAAATAAAAACGAAAAAGTTATCGACCAGTCAGTTTTTTTTTTTTATTAAATCTCTTGTGGAGGCCCCTCTCTTGTGGAGGCCCCGGGGCTGCAGCCCCGCTTGCCCTCCCTTAAATCCGGCCCTGTATCTACGTCTCGACGAGACATTTGGTTCATTTTGTAGTGTACTTGCTGTGCCAACGACCGCGGGTTCGAGTCCCGCTGGGAGCATTCAATTGTGTGATGAGCACGGATGTTTGTACTCCAGTCATAGATGTTTATATTTATAATACGTATTTATTTAAAGTTATATACCTATGTGTAGTGTATCAACTATCTGGTATCCATAATACAAGCCTCGTAGCTTACCATGGAATTAGATGACGCTATCCCAAAATAATCCTTTAACAACCATACAAATATAATCACATATAAACTTTGAAATATTGTGTAATAATAATAGTGTGATAAATGACGCGTAATAAAAATATTCTTGTTGTTTCGCATTTATATTATATCGCTCCGCTCGGGTTCGTCCCTAGTTACGTTTTAACGTTTAGTATAGATTTCTCAGAGATGAGATATTTTCTCGCATTAAAATATCTTATAAGTTGACCTGGATAACCAGCTATCAACATACCAAATTTCACCAAAATCTATCCAGTGGTTTTCTCGTGATGCTGTCACAGACAGACATACAAAATTCTAAAAAACTATATATTTGGCCTCTTTATCGATAATAATGATTGTTCCAATAAGATTTTCCAAAAAATATTTAATGTACCTACAGATTTGACGCATATAGAATTTTATTATATGTATAGACTTTGTATAGGATATAAGTTATTATAAAGCCAAAGTCACTTTTTTTTTAATTTTTTAACACGCTTTTATTAACTTTACATGTATCTATCTATGTAACGGATTTTTTAACACGATTTTTACCCACTTCAAAACTTCAGATTGAATTGAAACTTGGCACAAGGACCAATGACAATACATCAATATAAAAAAAATATATAATTTACTAGCGACTCACGCTCGCTTCGCTCGCGTTCGTCCCTAGGTACGTTTTCACGGTTAGCTATGTTTATACATAAATAGTAGCTTGCTACTCCTAAGATATTCATTTAAATTATATAGCGATTTACCATCGCTTCGCTCGGGTGCATACGCCGTACGTGGATTTTGTTCACAATTTCATGGGTTTTAATTTTTTTTCGCGGAACTCTGTTTTTTTTTTCTAAAATATAAGTAGCCTAAGTTACTCCTTGTAACATCCGCTATCTGTCAGTGAAAGTCCCGTCAAAATCGGTTCAGCCGTTTCGGAGATTAGCCGGAACAAACAGACAGACAGACAAAAATTGTAAAAAATGTTGTTTTGGTATGTGTACGAATTTGGTAAAAAGCGGTTTTTTTAATATTACAAACAGACACTCCAATTTTATTTATCTGTATAGATAAAACTAAACAAAACACGCTTTTATAGCAGATCAAACTAAACAATGGAAAATAAATTATAGTAAAAAAAAAAATTATCTTTATTATACTTGCCAGTTGTGGGTATCATTTACACTAAATCGTAAGATTTATCATCCACATAAATCTTTATTAGTTCTTTTTTTTTTATTTTTGTAAAAAGTTTTTACATTTCAATAAGAACTACTTACGTAATATCATTTTTTAAGAAATGTAAATTCTTTTTTACAACAGCAATTTTTATCATCCAAAGCGACTTTAAGCATTTTTTCCTAATTTTAAAAGTATATTTGTGACCGTTATTTAGTAAAAAATGCAATGAGCTATGTATTTATATATAACTAGCGTCTCATCCTCACTTCGCTTCGGTTTCGTCCCTAAACAAAAACAAATCTATCCCACGGGAACCATACATTTTTTCGGTATGATATATAGCCTATAGCCTTCCTCAGTTAACGGGCTATCTAATGCAAAAAGAATTTCTCAAATCGGATTAGTAGTTGCTGAGATTAGCGCGTTCAACCAACCAACCAACCAAAAAAACAAACAAACAAACTCTTCAGCTTGATAATATTAAGTATAGATAATAATAATAATAAAACCTTATATTTCCTTAATAAAATTACAATAATAGTATTTTTAGAGATTTAACATGCAATTAATATATAACAATTTTATAAAAATAAAAAAAAAATATATAAAATCTCTTTCTCTTTCGTATTTATATATAGTCGCTGCTAAACATGATATCTTTATTAAGAAAATTGTGTTAATAAAGTTGCAAAAAACATAAGGTTTATAAGACGTAGTAGCATATTTAATACTTAGGTACGTTATATTAAACTAGCAGAACTCGCGGCTTCGCTCGCGATCAAACTACAAAAAATACGAAATTTCATGCAAATATGTCCAAGGAATAAAAAGTTTCATACAAACATTTGTCCCCTATTTCACCCTCTTAGGGGTTGAATTTTGAAAAATCCTTCCTTACTGGATGCCTTCGTCATATGAGAAATACATGTGCGAAATTTCAATTTTATAGCCTTAAGGGTTTGGCCTGTGCGTTGATACATCAGTCAATTACTTTTACCTTTTATATGTAGGTATATATAGATAAAATAAAATATCGTTATTTTTAACGTAGATAATTAATTTATGCCAAGCGCATCTTAACTAAATAATATAAATCGTCCTTTGACAATATTAGTATTAAAAAAAAAAACTATTTTATGTGACAATTAAAAAAAGAAATATTTAAAAATTTGAAAAATTAACACTGTGTTTTTTTCCAGATATATTATAACCGAATATGAAGCAAATATGTATAGAGGACGAGTACAAAAAAAATCCGGACATAAAGCCACAAGACATCGCAAATCTCCGGGAATGGCTAAAGACTCAACCGCATCTACCTGAGAAATATATAACCGGTGAGTCACGAATAAATCTTGTTTCTACCATATTAGGTTGAAAATGTGTATAAGAGCATTGAGCACGTTGAGTGTTGACACGTTCCTATCCATCTAACTAATCTAATATATTTAAACGAGCAATTCTTGTATATTTATATCTTTATATCTTTATATATCTTTATTTATTTATACCAGCGATCTGGGAAGGCTCTAACGATTTCGCTGAAATTTGGTATGTGGGGTCTTTCGGGGGCGAAAAATCGATCTAGATTAGTCTTATGTCTGGGAAAACGCGTGTTTTCGAGTTTTCATGCGGTTTTCTTTTGCATTATTCTATGCAGAATATGGTCAAGCGACCAAGGTGCAAGATTAACAAATCGATAGGTGTGTCTGAGATCGAATCTCGATCGGATATGAAGTTTAACTTTTTTTTTTGTATTTATCCAAGTTTTTAGTTCTTTTTATCTAAAAAATACGATATAACAAAAAAGAACTCCGAGCGAAGCTCGGTCGCCAGGTACTAACATTTTATTCAACAAGCTTTTAAAGCAAGATATCTTGTGCCTTTAATGAAGTAGGTTAAAAATTACAACTTTTCAGTTGTAAAAGCAAGAAAAGAGATAGATCACTAGATATCTTTTTGAAGAATCATATTCTTGATAATTTAATAGTTTTAATTACAATAGCTCTTAAATTAGAAAAATAAGAAACCTCCGATAAACATTGAGCCCATAAGGATACCTTTGCAATATTTTAGTTAGTATATAGTATCTTGCAAATTCCTTGCAGATATAAACTATATTTTACAGCGTGTCCATATTTGTGTACTTGTGATAGATATAGAACCCACGACATCACGATGTGCCATAGCCGTAGGTACGTCACCGTATGTACATACATCGTCACATGGAGGCAGTTAGTTAAGAAGTAATACAAGCAAAATAAAGAGGCTTTAGAATTGTTTTATCTCAGTCTGTCTGTTTCGCTCATTGCTTGGAAATTATGAAAAAAAATCCATTTAAATATTTTTTAAATTTTGTCACATCATATCGGTGGTTTAGTAGTCAGTAGGTACATCTCATTAGTATTGCTTGAGTTCGTTGTTCTACGGTACCTTATACATATGTATAGAGCAGGGTCATATTCATTGTATTCAGCCCTTTTTAACGTTCCACTGTAGAACAAGGGCCTCCCGTCTATGCGAGAGGAATCAGGCCATAGTCCACCACGCTGACCAAGTGCGAGTTGGCGGACTTTACATGTCTTTCGTAAACTTGCTAGGTTCTCTCAGACATGCAGGTTTTCTCACGATGTTTTCCTTCACCGTAAGACAAGTGGTAATCATGTCGGGATTTGAACCTGCTTCACTCGGATTCCCAATCGAGCGTGTAGGCACTGGGCTACCACTATCTTGCTATATTCATTAGTTGTAGGGTTAAATAAATGTATACAGGTAGGCAAGACCGCTAGCAGAGGATAATTAATTGTAATAAAATCATATATGTACATTGTACATATTATAATAATGTCCTCTTTCGTTACGGCCAGCTAACCTCACTGAAACTAGCCAACTGTCTGGGACATATAGGTTCGGTTACGTTTTAACGCTTAGTATAAATTTCTCAGAGATAAGATGTGTATGTTGATCCAGATAACCAGCCATCATCATATCAAATTTCATCAAAATCTATCCAGTGGTTTTCTCGTGATGCGGTAACAGACAGACAGACAGATAAAAATTCTAAAAACTATAGATTCGGCCTCTGTATCGATAATAATGACTATTTCGATAAGATTTTCTAAAAAATATTTAATGTACAGATTCGACTTAATTAGAATTTTATTATATGTATGGATATAGATATTTGTTCAAGTTAAGAAAATCTTGTGAAAATTGTTATTGCTTGTGTGTATGTTTGTTACTTTTTCTTTGCGCTGAAATAACTGAATTTGGTAAAAATTTAGGACACAGACAGATTATGACTAGACATCTAGGCACGTTTAAATTTAAGCAAAGCTAGGGTAAGTCGCTAGTCATGCATAATGCCTAATAGATGACAATAACTGTTAATTTGTTTTTTTTTTTGCTGCTCGGAAACTCGTTTATTTTTTAAACCGGTTTCGGTCATTGACCACAAACGAAAAAGCTTTTCGAATAAACAAGACCATTTTTTACGAATTTACATTCCATAACCAAAATTTACAGCTTAAAATGAGTTTTTGTGAGTTTACCTTTGGCGCGTCTTTGCTATTAATAAATGGCTTCGTGGAAGGATACGTGTACGTTTCTTACTTATGTAAAATAGTGAATGAATTAACCGGTTTTTATGGTATTTCGGTGTCAAAACCAAAACCCAATCATTCTCTAAAAATAACCATTTACCATTTTTATCCGGTTTAGTAAATTGTTCGTTTTCAATAACCGATTTAAAACGAGCGATGAATTAACCATTACATTACCGAAATAAACCGTTTTTTTAGCCAGTTCCAAGTCCTGATCTGAGATGACACCAGTCATTCAAAATGGAGTACAAGTAAAGAAAAATTAAATTCAATGAAAAGGAAATATGTATGGTATCTATAATCTATATATACATAAAATGCTTTGTCCTGACTGACTGATCGATCAACGCACAGCCTAAACCGCTGGTCGTAGAAACGTGAAATTTAGAGGACATATTCCTTATACAATGTAGGCATCCGCTAAGAAAGGATTTTTCAAAATTCTTTCCCTAAGGGGGTAAAATAGGGGATAAAAGATTGTATGAAACTTTGTCATTCTTAACGCGAAATGCACGAAAAGTGGTATTTAGCTTTAAGATGAAAAATAAGAAATGTATGTATTAAATTTTTTCGAAATTCATCCCTTGAAAGGATAAAAAGGGATGATAAAGTTTATATGAGCAAAGAATTATTTATGATCAGAATTACTTGAAACTTGGTGTTAATGCTCTTCAATACAATTAAATAAATACGTATTATAGCATTTTTTTAAATTCAACCCTTAAGGGGGTAAAATGGGGACTGAAAGTTTGTATGAAACTCTATAGTTAATGCACGTAAAGTCTTATTTACCTTTAAAATGAAAACTAAAACAATACAAATATCATTTTTTTTTCAAAATTCATCCCTTAAAAGGGTAAAAGGGGGTTGTGCAATTTATATGAGAAAAAAATTATTTATGATCAAAATTACTTGAAACTTGGTATTAATGCTCTTCAATACAATTAAATAAACATGTATTTTAGATTTTTTTTCAATTCAACCCCTAAGTGGGTAAAACTGGATGGTGAAGTTTGAGTTGTTGAATATATCTAAACAGAATAACATGCCTCAAGTTCTCCGTAAGTGCACACTTACTGTGTGGAATATAAATAAAGTAGAGAACGGAAATTATTCCGAATCTAAAGGTTTATGTATAACTTCTCGGCTGGCCACAGCAGCGACAACTATAACAGACCTAGAGTGCGAGAAAGAGAACCTAGCTAGAGAGTATCCTGCTATCCATATCCTCCTTCTGAAGGTTGGCACAACTGTAACGAAAAAGTCACCTAAGCTATGTAACAGGATTAGACTGTGAGTGTGTGACTGTGTGTGATAAAACTTACACGAACTTATTTTTCAAAGTAATAAAATATGTATTGCGAAAAAGTTTATTTTTGTCGTAATTTGATCGCGGGCGAAGCCGCGGGTTCTGCTAGTAATATTATAAAGCTGAAGAGTTTGTTTGTTTGTTTGTTTCGTTGAACGCGCTAATCTCAGGAACTACTAATCCGATTTGAAAAATTCTGTTTGCATTAGATAGCCCATTATCTAAGGAAGGCTGTAGGCTATATATCATCCCAGAAAAATGTACGGTTCCGATGGGATAGATTTGTTTTTGTCTAGGAATGAACCCGAAGCGAAGCGAAGGTGAGTCGCTAGTTATTAATACTAATTGTTTGTAATTTACTATAGCAATGAACACTTAGATAAAATTAATGGGCAAAGCAAACAAGTAATAATCACTTCATTTGCATAAAATTACTAAGTAATTTTTTCCTATTGTTTATATATTTTATGGTTACCTGTCTTTGTAGTGCTTGATATGTGGTGGGGTAAATGTTTTGTAATCACGTTCTCCCCCTCCTCCAAATAAATATATTTCTTATTTTTTATCTCAAAGCTAAATACCACTTTCTGTGTATTTCACATTAAGAGTGGCTCAGTTTCATACAATCTTTTATCCCCTATTTTACCCCCTTAGGGGATGAATTTCGAAAAATCGTTTTTTAGCGAATTCCTACATTGTATAAGGTATATGTCCACCAAATTTCACGTTTCTACCATCAGTGGTTTAATTATGGATAATTTCTAAGAAATCAATTGTTAACTGATACGCCGGCGTGTGCGCGTTCCGCAAAGGGTTAGGCTGTGTGTTGATTGATCAGTTAGTCGGTCAGGACAAAGCATTTTACGTAGAATATGGACATGGCTAATATCAAACCAGTACCAAATAGGTACAGGTACTTATCGAAATAGTCATGATTACAATGATAATTATATAATATGAATTGTTATATGGAAGTAAAAAATAAAGAAGAGAATTAAACAAACATCCAAGGTTAACTAACCGGTTTTTTCTAATAATTAATACTATTTTTAAGTATCAGTTCACACACTTTATCTTCTAGTACATTGTTTTAATATATCCCTTAATGTTAAGCCTCCTTTAATGTTTAAAATATTACCATTTGTGTAACGGTAAAGGAAAACATTGTGAGGAAACCTGCATGTCTGAGAGAACTTAGCAAGACAGGTGAAGTCCTCTAACTCCCACTTGGCCAGTGTGGTAGTCTATGGCCTGATCCCTCTCGTATTGAAGGGAAGTCCGTGCCCAGCAGTGGGACGTTAAAAAGGGCTGAATACATACTAATATATCATATAATATAATAGGTACATTTGAACTTCTTTTATATGTAATAACTAGACATCGGATTATATGCACTGTCAAAATATTTTTTAAAGTGGTAGTACCAAGCTTATTACCTATATTACCTTCGGGTAGCAACTAGCAGCCGAATGGGCCGGCACGCCCCGTATAGTACCTACCACTCTCTCACAGGAGACCGGCGTAAAGTGGCAGCTATGCTGTCGCGTTTCGTCCGATAAGTGAGAATCCGGGAGGCCCACTCCCCATCCCTCCTCCCTCCTCCGTCACTCCCTCCTCCCACTCTCCCTCCTCCCTCTCTCCATCCTCCCTCTCTCACTCCTCCCTCTCTCCCCCCTCCCTCCCTCCTCCCTACCTCCCTCCTGCCGGTGGATAATTTGCCACGGACCTCTTCCGATAGTCGGTCGACTCAGAAGAGTGTTAATCTATTAAATCATTTTTGTTTTACAATATTTCCAAGAACTTGCACAGAGTTTAATTCCTAGTCTCTTCATTATAATAAATCACGCTTCACACATTTAACTATTAAAATAAGCATCATCAATGAAAAAGTAGGTACTAAAATATGCAATAATGCTAAAAAAATTGCGTTATGCAAATATATATAATATAATCCGATGTCTAGTAATAACATACCAAGTCACGAGTTTGCAGGCAGTTTAAACGACAGTGGTTATTACAAAACATGACAACGTAAATTTAATTAATGCCATGGTAATTGCCATACAATTACTTAACTACTCGTACAAAAATGTCTAAAGTAAGCTGTATATTATGTTACAAAGTCTAATATTATTATATTTTTTTGTCTTCGTAGGATTATATCGATAAAAGCGGGTTTGATGCTGCTAAAAGTATCACACTATTATTGTATATCTGAAAGTTTGTATGTTTGTACTGCGTGTATTTGTAACTTCTACGGTGAAGGTGCTAAACGAATTTTAATAATAACTAGCGACTCACCCTCGCTTCGCTCGGGTTCGTTCCTAGCTTGTTTCCCCATACAAATTTCATCCGCATTTTCACTCCCTTTAGGGATGATTTCCGGGATAAAAACTATCCTATAATATCCTTCCCAGGGTCTTAAACTATCTTCTTACTAAATTTCATCTTAATCGGTTCAGTAGTTTCAGAGCCTATTCGATGCAAACAAACAAACAAACAATCAAATTTTTCCTCTTTATAATATTAGTATAGATAATCCAAAAAATGTTTTACAAGTTTTTATAAAATAATTTAACCCAAAAACAATGTCGCCATTAAGTGAATAAAGCTGCACTAGGAAAGCTGTCTTTCAGCAAGCAGCGCCAAATCCCTCCAGTGAAAAACGTTGCTTGACATGCAAAAGTACATAATATTGATGACGACACGTTTGCCTCAGTTTATAGTGACCCTACTTGCTGTGCCAGCGGTCGCGGGTTTTAATCCCGCTGGGGGCATTCATTTGTGTGATGAGCACGATTTTTTTTACTCCAGTCATGGGTGTTTATATTTATAATATGTATGTATTTAAAGTTATATATGTATAGTGTATCAATTAAAGGGTTCCCATAGAACAAGCCTCGTAGTTTACCATGGAACGAGATAGTGCAGTGTGTTAATGACCCAAAATATAAATTGTTTTCAATCACACTTTGCTATTTTCTACATTCCTACAGCCGCCTCTTGTCCATTTTCCTGCCATTGCATTGTTTTTGTCTTCTTTTTGTGGGTACAATAAAGAGCGTATATTAAATATTATCTGTACAGATAAATAAAATCTTGTTCCGGCTAATCTCCGAAACGTCTGAACCGATTTTGACGGGACTTTCACTGGCAGATAGCTGATATTATAAGGAGTAACTTAGGCTACTTTTATTTTAGAAAAAGAATCAGGGTTCCACGAAAAAAAATTAAAACCCATGAAATTGTGAACAAAATCCGCGTATGGCGTACGCACCCGAGCAAAGCGAGGGTAAATCGCTATATAATTTAAATGAATATCTTAGGAGTAGCAAGCTACTATTTATGTATAAACATAGCTAACCGTGAAAACGTACCTAGGGACGAACGCGAGCGAAGCGAGCGTGAGTCGCTAGTTATTAATAAGTAAATAAACATGCAACTAAATAATTATTTAAATATGAAATTTTGATTTTTCTTAAATATACTACATGCTATATATATTTCTTCCTTAGATTTGGACCTAATCCTCGTATTTCACTGCTGCAATCGTAGCACAGGTTTTGCTAAACAAATCCTAGATCTGAACCTAACTCTACACGGTCTCTTCAACTTCTTCAAAGACCGTAAAGTGGATGGCCACATCGAAAATGTTATGACTAATGTGTACGTATAAATATTTCTTTACTCTAGTATTAATTGGCATGGTGTAGACTTAGAATATTTCTGACACCACTTATAGGTTTAATTTTGCACCAGACAAATACCTAGATAGATGTTAAGTGCGATATATGTAGTTAAAAATGAATGGAGCTATTACTATAAATGTAAAAGTATGTGTTAGTTGGTCCGTCACGCTGAAATTGCTGGTAGATGAGATTTAGTAAATACCTGACCTGACCTGGAGTAACACATATTATGCTACTGTTTGTACGCATCTGAGCGTAGAGAGGGTAGCTAATTAGTATTATAGTAAAGTTTATATAATATCTAAAATTTATTGTTCATGCGAAGACAACTTTGAATAAAAGTTATTAGTTTTTAAATCATCACAAAGCTTACACTTTCTACCACAAGTTCTAAAATCCTACGGGTTTGAGTATTCGAAGTACATGCCTTTCCTAAATTTATTCAAATAGCAACCAGAAATGAAAACCAAGAGCTTTTAAAAAGTTTCATTTTGGTTTCATTGCTAATTATTATTTCACTTTCAGCTTACTTACTCCTTTATCAATGACCACCAAAGAAGGATACAAGATTATCTTCTGTCACATCATGAACTCGGATCTCAAAGTGTTCAATTTCGGAGAATGTGTAAAGTAAGTTTTCACAAAGTATTTGTGCTATTTTTATTTGTTTTTTAATTTTTATTCTTTACTAACGACTCACCCTCTCTTCGCTCGGGTTCGTCCGTTCGGTACGTTTTAACGGTAAGTGATTCCCATACAAAATAAACAGTTCAGAACTGTTTGATTTTCCAGCTGTTTTTTTTTTGTTTTCGCGTTTTTTTTTTATATCGAAACCACCCCTGACACACCCCTAACAAAACAAAAAAAGAACTATTCAAATCGGTCCAGCCGTTTTAGAGTATTAGCGAGACTAACGAACAGCAATAGATATATATATATATATATATATATATATATATATATATATATATATATATATATATATATATATAATAAAGGGAAAATATGAACAAAAATTTACGTACACGTTAGTATATCAGTTTAAGAGTGTGCATATGGTGGTACTCGTACATTCCTCACGGACTGACTACACTGACATTTAATTTAAAAAAAATGTAAAATTGACGATTCAAAAGTGCTTATATAAGTCTATTTGAATAAAGTATATTTTGATTGATTGATTGATTGATACTATTTATTTACAAGTACAGCGCTATCTATGACTACGTAGAACATGAAATAACGTTTTTTAAATCAAAACGTTATTTTATTGATTGGTGAACAACGCAAATCTATACTAATATTATAAAGCTGAAGGATTTGTTTGTTTGTTTTTTTGTATGTTTGTTTGTTTGTTTGATTGAACGCACTAATATTAGGAACTACTGGATGGAATTGAAAAATTCTTTTTGTGTTGGATAGTCTATTTATCACAGACAGACGACAGACAGACAAAAATTCTAAAAACTATAGATTCGGCGTCTGTATCGGTGATCTATATTAATATAATAAAATTCTAACCGAGTCGAATCTGTACATTAAATATTTTTTGGAAAATCTTATTTTTCATATTTTTTGGAAATAGTCATTATTATCGATACAGAGGCCGAATCTATAGTTTTTAGAAATTTTGTCTGTCTGTCTAACTTTCTGTCACCGCATCAGGAGAAACCCACTGGACAGATTTTGATGAAATTTGGTATGATGATAGCTGGTTATCCGGGTCAACATATAGGATACTTTTTACTGCGGGACATTATCTTATCTCTGAGAAATCTATGCTAAACATTAAAACGTAACTAAGGACGAATCCGAGCGCAGCAAGGGTGAGGATAAAAATTATTATTATTATTATTATTAAAGCTGAAGAGTTTATTTGTTTGTTTGTTTGGTTGAACGCGCTAATCTCAGGAACTACTAATCCGATTTGAAAAATTCTTTTTGCATTATATAGCCCGTTAACTGAAGAAGGCTATAGGCTATATATCATCCCAAAAAAATGTACGGTTCCCGTGAGATAGATTTGTTTTTGTCTAGGGACGAACCCGAAGCGAAACGAGGGTGAGTCGCTAGTTTTATCATATGTATAGATATCTCGCCAACTTATTGGCTTGAATAAATTAGACGCCCAAAAATATTTATCCCAGTATTAAAGACCTATCTAAAGATAACACATAATCCACAAACTTATTAAGACTTAATTGACTTGAGTGCCTAGTCTATTTTATTTTTACCCAACTGCGGCGAAAAGGAGGGTTATGCGTTTGAAATTTGTGTATGTATGTATGTTATGGACCTCCATAACTGTTGTATTTTTTGTATTCAGCCATTTTTTGGCGTCCCACTGCTGGGCACGGGCCTTCCTACAATACGAGGGGAATCAGGCCATAGTCCACCACGCTGGCCAAGTGCGGGTTGGCGGACTTCACATATCTTACGAAAACTTGCTAGATTCTCTCAGACATGCAGGTTTCCTCACGATGTTTTCCTTCACCGTAAGGCAAGTGGTAATCATGTTGGAAATGATTCGCACGTGAAAATATCAGAGGTGCGAGACCCGGGATTTGAACCCGCTTCACTCGGTTTCCCGAGCGAGCACGTTACTACTGGGCTACCACTGCCTTACATATTATATATACATATATATGTCTCCAACTGCATAATAAGAACCTTTTACACAGTTGGGGTTTTTTCATAATTTATTTATGTATCGTGCAAATACATCAGTGGTGTTATTAATGAGAATGACAATTACTTGTAATTATATAAATGAATATAAAAGATATTATTATTATAAAATACGTACGTAATTGATGCAATTTAATAATAATATTGAACAGCTACTCAGAGCGTGATCTAATATAGCAATTAACTTCATAACACAACTAATATATACTATGAAAGATGCCCAAATCAATGTAAAGAAATTAGACAGCTATCGTTCGGGCTATTGTTTGGTTGATTTTGGTTGGTATAGACGACGTCGGAAATGGCGTTGATCCACAGTACTGTTAAACTATTTTATTTTAAAACAAAGACAAAACCCGTTTGAGCTAAACATCTCCGACTGCGTAAAAAGTACCTGTTATACCATTTTGCGTTATATAACGCACTAGCGACTCACTTTCGCTTCGGGTTCGTCTTTAGACAAAAACAACTCTATCCCACCCGAACCGTACATTTTTCCGAGATGATGTATAGCCTAAAGCCTTCCTCGATAAATAGACTATCCAACACAAAAAGAATTTTTCAATTCCATCCAGTAGTTCCTGATATTAGTGCGTTCAATCAAACAAACAAACAAACATACAAAAAAACAAACAAACAAATCCTTCAGCTTTATAATATTAGTATAGATTTGCGTTGTTCACCAATCAATAAAATAACGTTTTGATTTAAAAAACGTTATTTCATGTTCTACGTAGTCATAGATAGCGCTGTACTTGTAAATAAATAGTATCAATCAATCAATCAATCAAAATATACTTTATTCAAATAGACTTATATAAGCACTTTTGAATCGTCAATTTTACATTTTTTTTAAATTAAATGTCAGTGTAGTCAGTCCGTGAGGAATGTACGAGTACCACCATATGCACACTCTTAAACTGATATACTAACGTGTACGTAAATTTTTGTTCATATTTTCCCTTTATTATATATATATATATATATATATATATATATATATATATATATATATATAATAAATTATTATATATATATATATATATATATATAATAAAGGGAAAATATGAACAAAAATTTACGTACACGTTAGTATATCAGTTTAAGAGTGTGCATATGGTGGTACTCGTACATTCCTCACGGACTGACTACACTGACATTTAATTTAAAAAAAATGTAAAATTGACGATTCAAAAGTGCTTATATAAGTCTATTTGAATAAAGTATATTTTGATTGATTGATTGATTGATACTATTTATTTACAAGTACAGCGCTATCTATGACTACGTAGAACATGAAATAACGTTTTTTAAATCAAAACGTTATTTTATTGATTGGTGAACAACGCAAATCTATACTAATATTATAAAGCTGAAGGATTTGTTTGTTTGTTTTTTTGTATGTTTGTTTGTTTGTTTGATTGAACGCACTAATATCAGGAACTACTGGATGGAATTGAAAAATTCTTTTTGTGTTGGATAGTCTATTTATCGAGGAAGGCTTTAGGCTATACATCATCTCGGAAAAATGTACGGTTCGGGTGGGATAGAGTTGTTTTTGTCTAAAGACGAACCCGAAGCGAAAGTGAGTCGCTAGTGCGTTATATAACGCAAAATGGTATAACAGGTACTTTTTACGCAGTCGGAGATGTTTAGCTCAAACGGGTTTTGTCTTTGTTTTAAAATAAAATAGTTTAACAGTACTGTGGATCAACGCCATTTCCGACGTCGTCTATACCAACCAAAATCAACCAAACAATAGCCCGAACGATAGCTGTCTAATTTCTTTACATTGATTTGGGCATCTTTCATAGTATATATTAGTTGTGTTATGAAGTTAATTGCTATATTAGATCACGCTCTGAGTAGCTGTTCAATATTATTATTAAATTGCATCAATTACGTACGTATTTTATAATAATAATATCTTTTATATTCATTTATATAATTACAAGTAATTGTCATTCTCATTAATAACACCACTGATGTATTTGCACGATACATAAATAAATTATGAAAAAACCCCAACTGTGTAAAAGGTTCTTATTATGCAGTTGGAG
Source organism: Fabriciana adippe (assembly GCA_905404265.1). Classification (NCBI taxonomy): domain Eukaryota; kingdom Metazoa; phylum Arthropoda; class Insecta; order Lepidoptera; family Nymphalidae; genus Fabriciana; species Fabriciana adippe. The sequence continues at coordinate 13,600,753 of FR990001.1, forward strand.
ACATATATATGTATATATAATATGTAAGGCAGTGGTAGCCCAGTAGTAACGTGCTCGCTCGGGAAACCGAGTGAAGCGGGTTCAAATCCCGGGTCTCGCACCTCTGATATTTTCACGTGCGAATCATTTCCAACATGATTACCACTTGCCTTACGGTGAAGGAAAACATCGTGAGGAAACCTGCATGTCTGAGAGAATCTAGCAAGTTTTCGTAAGATATGTGAAGTCCGCCAACCCGCACTTGGCCAGCGTGGTGGACTATGGCCTGATTCCCCTCGTATTGTAGGAAGGCCCGTGCCCAGCAGTGGGACGCCAAAAAATGGCTGAATACAAAAAATACAACAGTTATGGAGGTCCATAACATACATACATACACAAATTTCAAACGCATAACCCTCCTTTTCGCCGCAGTTGGGTAAAAATAAAATAGACTAGGCACTCAAGTCAATTAAGTCTTAATAAGTTTGTGGATTATGTGTTATCTTTAGATAGGTCTTTAATACTGGGATAAATATTTTTGGGCGTCTAATTTATTCAAGCCAATAAGTTGGCGAGATATCTATACATATGATAAAACTAGCGACTCACCCTCGTTTCGCTTCGGGTTCGTCCCTAGACAAAAACAAATCTATCTCACGGGAACCGTACATTTTTTTGGGATGATATATAGCCTATAGCCTTCTTCAGTTAACGGGCTATATAATGCAAAAAGAATTTTTCAAATCGGATTAGTAGTTCCTGAGATTAGCGCGTTCAACCAAACAAACAAACAAATAAACTCTTCAGCTTTAATAATAATAATAATAATAATTTTTATCCTCACCCTTGCTGCGCTCGGATTCGTCCTTAGTTACGTTTTAATGTTTAGCATAGATTTCTCAGAGATAAGATAATGTCCCGCAGTAAAAAGTATCCTATATGTTGACCCGGATAACCAGCTATCATCATACCAAATTTCATCAAAATCTGTCCAGTGGGTTTCTCCTGATGCGGTGACAGAAAGTTAGACAGACAGACAAAATTTCTAAAAACTATAGATTCGGCCTCTGTATCGATAATAATGACTATTTCCAAAAAATATGAAAAATAAGATTTTCCAAAAAATATTTAATGTACAGATTCGACTCGGTTAGAATTTTATTATATTAATATAGATCACCGATACAGACGCCGAATCTATAGTTTTTAGAATTTTTGTCTGTCTGTCGTCTGTCTGTGACCGCATCATGAGAAAACAAACTCGACAGATTTTGATGAAATTTTGTATGATGATAGCTGGTTATCCGGGTCAACATTTAGGATAATTATTGGAAATGAAAAATATCTCATCTCTGAAAAATCTATACTAACCGTTAAAACGCAACTAGGGACGAACATGAGCGGAGCGAGGGTGAGTTACTATAATTATATTATATTTAGTAAAGTTATAAGATATGAGAGTTCAGGCACAAAATTAACTTTGTTTTTCATTCAAACACTATAAAAAGTTACTTAAGTTACTTAAGGTGTCAATAAAATAAATATTGTAGAGTATATTATTTTACATATAATATAACAAATTACATATCTATACTAATATTATAAAGCTAAAGAGTTTGTTTGTTTGTTTGTTTGAACGCGCTAATCTCAGGAACTACTAATCCGATTTGAAAAATTCTTTTTACATTAGATGGCCCGTTAACTTAGAAAGGCGATAGGCTATGTATCATCCCGGAATAATGTACAGTTCCCGTGGGATTGTTGTTTATGTTTAGGCACGAACCCAAAGCGAAGCGAGGGCGAGTCGCTAGTGTTAAAATATAATATTAATTTAGTTTCATGCTACGTAAGCCCGAGCGTGTGAGATATTTGTATAATGAAGACCTTCTTTTTCCAGAGCAGTTCTAATGGCTTTGGAGATATGTCAGTTAGAAGAAGGCACCTGGCCAGGATTATTACTAGTAATTGACTTTGATGGAGTTACCCTTGGACATTTTGCGAAAGTTGACTTGTATAATTTGCAACAATTCTTATATTATCTACAGGTATACGTGACTTTTTATTATTCTATACATATTCCCTTGAGAGTCCCGGGCACACCGATGTGCCAGTTAATATAATTAATTTCTTAGAAATTATCCTGGAGTTGATATAATAAAACTAGCGACTCACCCGTAACGTTTTAACGTTTAGTATAGATTTCTGAGAAAACTATACTAAATGTTAAGTAGGGACGAACCCGAGCGGAGCGAGGGTGAGTCGCTAGTATTGATATATTAAGCTAAAAAATGTTTTTGATTTTTCAGTATTTATTTGTTTGGTTGATCATATAGGTACACACACGTACGTACATACGTTCATTTTTTTATCAGTATCAAGTATGATCTTATTTTGTTAGTCAGCGTATATTTTATTTTTATTGTACTGCTTAATATATTATACTTATTTTAACGTAATTGTTATGTTCGTTATGATAAGGTGTACTATGCGGTTTGATCCTGGTAATATGTAATTGGTTGTCGTGGACGGGGAGACAATCTTTTTAAAAATCCTCTAAACGAGGTTGTATTTTTATAATTATTGTATAATTTTATGGGATTACTTTCTAAATTCTATAACAACTACATATACGTTTAAGAAGTTTAAGCTTTAGTTCTCTTGTGACTATGATAGCTGTAAAGCAATCGAAACGTCGGGAACCAAAAATCAAAATAAATCCGCGAAAAAATCCGAAAAAGATAGTTTTATTTAAAAAGCCTCTGAAAAGTTAACTGAGACGGAGTGTGTAAAATGTATTTTAATGGTACTCATTACAGGAAGCAATATTAGTGAAACTCCAAGGACTACACTTTATGAACGCGCCGTCTTTCATCGACAAACTTCTGATGATGATGAGACCGTTTATGAAGAAGGAGCTAATGGAGATGCTTCACATCCACACTGCGGGCTCTAAAACATTAGAACAGTTTCTACCAATAGAAGCTTTGCCAAAGGAATGTGGCGGAAATGCTATGAGTTTAGAAGAACACATAAGTAAGTAATTTATAAGTGTTTAATTATTGTAGGAATGTTAATTGACAACAATTAATCATATAACATCAACGTGATCTTTGTGAATTGCCTTTTTATCTTGTAAGAAAAAAGATCACATATAACTTAGGAAGGAATAAAATGCAAATTTTGTTGATTTTAAACAATTTTAAAGATTTTAAATGAAACTATCTTTTCGGATTCAATCACGGATTTATTTTGATTTTTATTTTATTTTGATATTCTATAACAAATACATATACGTCTAAGAAGTCTAAACCTTAGTTCTCTTGTGACTATGACAGCTGTAAAGCATTCGAAACGTCGGGAACCAAAAATCAAAATAAATCCGCGAAAGAATCCGAAAATATAGTTTTATTTAAAATGTCAGATATTCGCGTAAATCTAAGTAAGTATTAATTTTAAAGATGTTATAAATTCCTTCTTATGGCGCACAGGCATACATAGTACAAGCGCGCAAAAGTAGCTTATACATGGGGCTAATAAACATTATAAAGTCCTGATGTATTTTTCACAAATATGATAATAAAAATATGGTGTAGGCATGGCCGGATTTGGGGTAGCAAGCAGGGCTCGGAACCGGTTAAAAAAAACCGTTTATTTCGGTAATTTCATGGTTAAAGAACGTAACCGAAATCTTAAGCCAAAAAGCCTTTCGGTTTGGCCTCATTAACCAAAACCGGTTTAAAAATTAAACTGGTTTCCAAGTCCTGGTAACAAGGACAAATAATTATTGTTAGAGACCTACACTCTTAATTGCTCTGGGACCTTTTTTGGCACTGGGCTTAGTTTTATTTCTAAGGTGGGGGGTCAACCTATATTAATATTGTTGATGTTTTTTGATTTCAGATGAGGTCATATCAAAACTAAGAAATTATAAAGATTATTTTGAGCAAGATAAGCACAGGAAAGTAACAGAGTCACTCAGACCGGGTAAGCCGAAAACCATTACGGACATCTTCGGTGGAGTCGAAGGATCCTTTAAGAAATTGGATATCGATTAATAATAAGCATGATATTATGTTACTTTGTTTATATTTTATAGAAATTAAATTGTTTTGTGTAGTATTGTTGATGATTTTAAGACTTTCTACAATATTATTATACTCGTATGTTCATGGGCGTACCGAGGTAGGGGCAGGGGGGGGGCAGCTGCCCCCCCCTGGATTTAGTGTAATATTCACCGGTGAACCGAAACAAAAATATTTTATTTATTTATTTAGTACCTCATCTAGATCATGTTAATCACATACCAAATGATATAATATTTATGCTCTAACAATATTTGTCGTTAGAGAATGCACTATCACTACATAGTATAAAACAAAGTCGCTTCCCGCTGTCTGTCTGTCACTTTGTATGCTTAGATCTTTAAAACTACGCAAGGATTTTGATGCGGTTTTTTTAATAGATAGAGTGATTCAAGAGGAAGGTTTATATGTATAATACATGCATAATATAGTAGAGAAAGACTGATAATTTTAGAGGTTTCTAATGTGATATCGTAAATAAACACATTTTTTTGCGCTTACATTGCAAACGTTGGCTGAACCCTACGAGATAGATCAAAATAATGTACAGTATTGTACACATTAAAAAGGTCTACAAAAAAGTTCGCGATGGCATATGTCTATCTCTTAATAGTCCAAGCGAAATGCAATTATTTTTAAGAAAAAATAAAATATTGAAAACCTGAAGTTTTATGATTTCAAAATGTTGGCAGGTATATAAGGAATAGAAATTCATAAAATGCCCCCGATGCCCAGCCACCCCCGAGAAATGGGGGGACGCAAAGCGTTGAAAAATAGTTTTTTTCAATTTCCGGCTTACTGTGATGTTCTATCGAAAAATGTTTTCTACAAAATTTGTAGGTCTAGTAAAAATCTACAACTTTTATTTATAACACTTTTTACCAAAAACCTCAAAGTTTTTGAGATATTTGCAAAAAACTCAGTTTTTAATTTTTTCTTGGTTTTTTATTTTTAATTTCTAGAATAATCTTTTAATTCTCATGAAACTAAGGTAATGTAATTTACAATATATATATATATATATATATATATATATATATATATATATATATATATATATATATATAAAATAAATAAAAAAAATTGAAATTGAAATGTTCAGCCATTTCCGAGAAAAGTATGTTTTATGGTCTCTAGAGGCCGAAAATCATCCCCAACTTCAAGTGGACGTTTACATTTAAAAATTTTTTTGTACAATTTTCAGATAGGGCTCATTCTTTTCGTCTTGAACTGTACTTTATGAAAATATAAAAACATTGTATGGTCGCCCTGTAAGAACACTCTTAAAAATTGAAAACATTGGAGAAATCGATAATTTTTACTTTGTAAACTACATTTTTTTTAATTATCATTGGAAAAGTGAACTTTATTACCCAATTTTTTATAAACTGATTATACCAGTGTATTTGTCGGGAAAAAACGAAAGAAATGGTATTCTTAAGTTTTTAATTTGACGCTTATTATTTATACAATATCGCCGTAAACATTCCAACTTTGCAATTTGACGAGTCGTGAAGAAATAATAAAAATTGGAATTCACGTAAAATATACCTTATTCTTTTGTATTTTTTCCTGTAGAATCTATTTATGTTATTTTTTTTTTTTGAATTTATCGATGTTTTATTAATTTTTGATCGATTTTGTAGTTGAATTTATTGATTTTTTCTAAAAAATTAGATTTTAAGGTAATTACAGAAAGAAATGAAATTCATTTGTAATCTATACCTACTTGTTTATTCATTAGTTAAAAGTATAATTAAAAAAAATTAAGTTGATATTTACAAAATTTTGTCATCGTTTTGTTAAAAAAATCATAAAAAATGTAAAAAATGAAAAAAATAATTAAAAACAAAAAAAGTACATTAAAGGGTAATTTTAAAAAGATTTAAATTTTTAAAATTACTCCTTAATGTACTGTGTATCCATCAAACGCTTAGATATTGATGATAAAAAAGAAAAGGATGAATTTTTATTGAAAGTCGAATATCTCAGGAAAAAATCGACTTAAAGAGTTTAGTAAAAACTTTTTTTTATGATTTTTTAACAAAACTATGACAAAATTTTGTAAATATCAACTTAATTTTTTTAAATTACACTTTTATCTAATGAATAAACAAGATTAGATTACAAATGAATTTAATTTCTTTCTGTAATTACCTTAAAATCTAATTTTTTAGAAATAATCAATAAATTTAACTCCAAAAGCGATCAAAAATTAATAAAACATCGATAAATTCAAAAAAGTAATAACATAAATAGATTCTACTGGAAAAAATACAAAAGAGAAAGGTGTACTTTACGTGAATTCCAATTTTTATTATTTCTTCACGACTCGTCAACTTGCAAAGTTGGAATGTTTACGACGATATTGTATAAATAATAAGCGTCAAATTAAAAACTTAAGAATACCATTTCTTTCGTTTTTTCCCGACAAATACACTGGTTTAATCAGTTTATAAAAAGTTGGTTAATAAAGTACACTTTTCCAATGATAATTAAAAAAAATGTAGTTTACAAAGTAAAAATTATCGATTTCTCCAATGTTTTCAATTTTTAAGAGTGTTCTTACAGAACGACCATACAATGTTATTATTTTTTCATAAAGTAGAGTTCAAGACGAAAAGAATGAGCCCTATCTGAAAATTGTACAAAAATTTTTTAAATGTAAACGTCCACTTGAAGTTGGGGGTGATTTTCAGCCTCTCCAGACCATAAAACATACTTTTCTCGGAAATGGCTGAACATTTCAATTTCAATTTTTTTTATTTATTTTATATATATATATATATATATATATATATATATATATATATATATATATATATATATATATATTGTAAATTACATTACCTTAGTTTCATGAGAATTAAAAGATTATTCTAGAAATTAAAAATAAAAAACCAAGAAAAAATTAAAAACTGAGTTTTTTGCAAATATCTCAAAAACTTTGAGGTTTTTGGTAAAAAGTGTTATAAATAAAAGTTGTAGATTTTTACTAGACCTACAACTTTTGTAGAAAACATTTTTCGATAGAACATCACAGTAAGCCGGAAATTGAAAAAAACTATTTTTCAACGCTTTGCGTCCCCCCATTTCTCGGGGGTGGCTGGGCATCGGGGGCATTTTATGAATTTCTATTCCTTATATACCTGCCAACATTTTAAAATCATAAAACTTCAGGTTTTCAATATTTTGTTCCCAAACTGCATTTTGCTTGGACTATGAGGATAACATACTATTTCCATTTTAATACTTTAAAAAATTGGCAATTATAATGCGGTAATGTATTGGACGTCGCTCGATATTTCGACCCCTAAGATCCCGATACTCTTATAGATGTTAAGAGGAGTGTTCTGGAACTTTGGCGCTATAGAGAATGGGGTTTTTTTAGTGGAGAACGCACAAACTTGTGTCTTTTTAGGGGTTAAACTGGACGAGATTTCGTGGGCCCCAATCGGAGAGCTGCTCTAGGGAAGTCGCAATTTCGGACACAAGTTCTCCTCAACCTTAGCTCGAGAGATGCTTGCTCGGCCAGTACAACAGGCATCGACTGTACTGTCATCTGCATAGCAATGAGTGTTGCCAGTTAGCAACATATCGTTGATATGCAGAATAAACAGTGTAGGCGATAGTAGGTACTGAACCTTGGGGTACGCCAGCGTTAATCTGCACAGTGTCGGAGCATATACCGTCAATTACGACTTTTATGTTACGTCCAGAAAGAAAACTAGCAACCCAAGAAAGCATTTGTTTGACATATTGTTATTGTTTTGAAAGAGCCAAACGTAGATTACGAAAAGTATTAATTCAATGTCCATAATATCTATCAATTATAATATCATACACTACTTTAAAAAATCTGGTTGATCTTTGGTGCATTCTGTTGAACAATAACAAGAAGCGTCCGTTAAATAGGAAGGGACATACGAAATTTTTTTTGTGAGTATTTTCTATGATTAATTGTAATTTGTAATATTTTTTTGTAAACGAAATCAATGTTGTTCGTACCTAAACCTAGGTGTAGCCTTTCTTTCTTTCTTACACCTGGCTGCGAAGAGGTTGCGGCCAAGTGCCTAATCTTTCGTGTAGTGTTTTTGTGTAATATGTACAGTAAAACAAGCGCGGGGGCCGGTTTAATAAATTTCTGATTTGCCCCCCCCTAGGCCAAAAGCTGGGTACGCCCATGCGTATGTTAGTCAGTGATATCTTGATCAAGATTCAGTGATATCTTGTTGAGAACTTGTTAAAAAAATGTTAGGTGTGCGCTTGTAATTTTCAATAATGTTATTAAAAATAAGATTATTAATTTAAAAATAGTTTTATTCACAACTCGGCAATGTGTTGGCCTTAAGGCTTAGCACGGTCATGTTACATGATGACTTTTATAAGTGTGTTTGCAATTAGTGAAAGGGGTTCTCTTTAGAATTTACACAATATGGCCAGATAAGAGCTCACCTATATTTTCTCAATAATATGGAAATAAGAAATATTATATGACTAGCGACTCACCCTTGCTTCGCTTGGGTTCGTCTAGTATATAGTAACATGGTTATAGTTTTTTTTAAGTATTAAAACCTTCCGTGGACCTTAAGGAACATACAAAAAAATAAATTAGCCGAATTGGTCCAGCCATTCTTGAGTTATGCGCTTACCAACATTCATTTTTATTTATATAGATTTGTTTTCTTACTGCATATTTATAATGGACCTAGATAGAGAGCATATAATATGTCTAATATAGATCAAGAAGTAGTGTCCACAGTAGACTATGATTTATGAAACACCTGCTGTAATATGCTTTAAACCAAAGATAATTAGAAAACTTTACTTATTGTTAGTTAACTTAAATTTAAATAGACATTAATTATTTATATTCAGTTGTTACGTAAATAAATAATGAAAAAAATCAATTATAAAAAATATGAGTGCGTGTAATCTTTAACTACGCAGTACGTGCGGTTGAAGTAAAACTTCTTTGGCGCTGTGTAGATGAATAAATATTGATTTTTATAAATATACTAGCGACTTGCCCTCGCTCCGCTCGGGTTCGTCCATAGTTACGTTTGAACGTTTAGTATAGGTTTCTCTGAGATGAGGTGTTTTCCTGTAGTAAAAAGAATCCTTCATTTTGGTCCGGGTTTCCAGCTATCATTAGGTCAAATTTCATCAAAATCTGTTCAGTGGTTTTCTCGACAGACAGACAGACGGACAGACAGATGGACAAACGTACGGGCGGACGGACAGACAGGAATGAGAAATAACGGAACCCAGTTATAATAAATGGATTTGAATGACTTTTTTCTTTGGGTTTTCAATACCATAAACTAAAAAGTTTACCCGTTAAAAATTACCGCTGTTTCGGAAATCCGTAAATTAAAAAATCAGTATGGTTCAGCAACGATCAGCCAAAAACTACGGCGGTCTTTAAATAAAACGTAGACTATCTCAAATTACGTTTAATTTCGTTTCTTACAATGGTTCTTTAAAATTTCGTATATATAAAATATGTTCGGAGCGTTACGAGTTAACAAAGAGAATGAAAAGATTTGAATTTTCACTTGTCACTATCTAATTAATGTCTATGACTTGTCTATGATGTTACACACAAAAACTAAACACCGGGAAAATCGCCGCAGCGCCACACAACGGCCAACGGTGGCAACTACTCCAAGTTACATAGGCAGTTGCCTTATGTACGAGCTAGATGGGGTTAGCCGCGACACAGTAAATTAAAAAAATTAAGAGTTTCTAGAAATCTCCACAAAAATTTAATTATTGGAATTTTTAAATATTTAAAGAAAATAATAACTGTCATATATTTATAACATTGGGGCTCGGATACCCTACGAGAATTTTTTAAGAAAATTGGTGTACTTACAGTTGCATCGCAATATATATATATATATATATATATATATATATATATATATATATATATATATATATATATATATATATATATATATATATATAACAAAATAAAAGACGAGCGATTGATAGAACTAGTTCGTGAAAATAGGGTTTTGTATGATTTGTCTCAGGGTGCGTTTACATCAAACGAACAAAGAACTAGAGCTAGAGCAAGAGCATTCTTTCTTGTTCTTTTAGTGTAAACGAAATCTCGATTTCAGCGTTTACACCAAAAGATCAACGAGCAAAATGAGAACATAGAACTAGAATTCTTGCAATGACGTTTAGATCAGCCGAACGAATGCTCATTGCCCATTCATGTCAATTCTGTGGTTGGTAGTGTTTCATTATTTCAATTTTCACGGTGTAGTTATATACTCTTTGGTTATGTCCGACTCTGACAGCGATATTATAATTGCAAGTGCTGCATTTATTATTTTGTCTCAAACAGTCAAAAAGAAAAGAAGAAAGAGACGTTGGTGGGTGACAAATTTTATTAATAGACATTAATAGACATTTATCTTGAGACCAATCCATGATTTGATAAGTAGGTATGTACTCGTAAATATTCAAATTGCTAGAACACAAGAACGCTTTGAAGAGACCGCTACGGGGAGCGAGCGCGTTCGAACATCTAAGAACGCTCTAAGCAATTGTTCGCACGTTCTAGTGCCGTTTACATCAAGCGAGTGAGCATTCTTAGAATATTCTATAGAATGTTTGCGAACGCAGAGAGAACAACGAAAGAATGCTCTGTATCTGTTTACATTAAAAGAATTTGATAGGGTGGGGATAGAATGAGCATTCGCTCGTTTGATGTAAACGCACCCTCATGCAAAGTATGTACATGGATACGAAACACAAAATCAATTTGTGGAACAAAATAAAAAATTCAAAATGTTTTCTTTCATCTTTAACTAATTCTTTGTAAAATGTCATGAATTCTCCTTCTGTCTCTCTTAATTCCCATGCTTCATGCACCCATTTCCTCTTCTTTCCTTGATGCTGCTTTTCTTTGCTAGCTCCGTAGTATGAACAGAGCCATAGTAACAAGTAAACTTGACGACGGACACGTTTCCACTAAAGCTCTGTAAACTGAGTACTGACATGTGTGAATTGAATTACTGACGCAACACTCTAGCACTGATACTGAACTGAGCGGACACGTTGACGGAACTGTGGCTTCACTGATATGTGTGAATCGACCATTATTATTTTAAAAGAGCTACTGTTGAGTTTTTCGCCGGCTCTTCATAGTAGAACTGCCTTTCGAGCCGTTAGTAGATTCCTCACGGACTGATTACATTGACATTAAATTTAAAATGTAAAATTGACGATTCAAAAGTGTTTGTAAAAGTCTATTTGAGTAATGTATATTTTGATTTGATTTGATATGGTTTTTGATATAGTTGTTTAAAAGGTTCTATAAAGTCGTCCTTAGAAATTTATTTGGCTAAAGCCTGCTAAACCTAAAGAGATATATTTTGTATATCTCTTAAGTTTTAGCCGGATGTAGTAGAAAATTGTAGGTCTTTAAACGACCTACAAAAACGTCCACGCTATTGCGTACACTCGCAGTACCTACTTTTATCTATACACATAATAAAACAGTAACTTAGAGAAATCGTTGTGCTTATTTCACGCAAAAATACTGAACCAATTTTTACAAAATTTTGCGTAGTGATAACTTATTCGGACCCATATTTAGGATACCTTTTACTAGAGGAAAATCTTTAATTCGCATGGGAGAACACAATAACTGGTCCTGTCGAGTCGTCCTAAGAAATTTTCTTGTCTAACGCTGGCTAAACCATAAGAGATACATCAAAACAATGTAATAGAAAATTATAGGCCTTAATAAGGTCTACAGAAAAATCTACAATAGCATAAGTCTTTCTCCTAAGATAGACTCGCAATAACTATTCATATCTACAATGGAACAAGGAACACACCAGAGCGAAGCGAGGATAAGTCACTATATTTTATATAGAAACTGACTTATTCTCGAAAGAAAAAATAAAATATGTATAAATATAACTACTAATGTACAAAACTAGAAGTAGCATCATTTTCATGGGACAACCCTTAAAAAACATTAGCGGAAGATTTCTAATGGTAAACTTTTTAGTTTTTAGTATAAGAAATTAAAAAAAAACAATATCAGCCAATTCAAATAGCCAAATTCATTATAGCTGGGTTCCGTGGGTTTGGTATAAACCTAATTGCACTCGACTATTAGCGCTGTATACTATAAATTTAGTCTTTGGACAATCTCACTTAAAACAATGCTTTATACAATGGTATTACAAAAAAATAGATATAATAAAAAAAGGGAGAGTGGTTATCATTATTTTTATTTGATAACCATTAGTAGTTGTTAGCGTCGTTTTATCAAAAAGCCGTTATCAATTAGGTAATTTGAACCAGTAATTCCTCTGGCTTTGTCACTAGCTAAAAACAATATGACATCCGCTATTTCCTCAGGATCTGACACTCTATTTAAAATTGTACCCTTTTTTAAATCATCCCATGTTCCTGGGAATCCCGAATTTTCAATGATATCAGTCTTAACAGGTCCTGGACTAACCGTGTTAACTCTAACTCCATGAGGTGCCAGTTCCACCGCTGCACATTGACTGAAATAATTTAATGCTGCTTTAGACATGCAATAAGTCATCAAAGGTGGTAATGAAGATGGCATTTGTCCTCCAACACTGGAAATTTTAACGACGTTACCTTGGGTTTTAATCAAATGCGGCGCGGCCAACTTTGTCAAATTTATAGCAGCTCGGACGTTAACATTCATGACATCATCATACGCTTTCATTATATCCCCAGTTAAAATACTGCCCCACGTTAAAATTCCAGCGTTGTTAACGAGGACATCCAATTGTTCAAACTCTTCGATCACTTGATCAATTAACTTTTTACAATCTTCATCTTTAGAGACGTCGGCGCGTATTACCAAGGATTTGTCACATTTTTTGGCGGCGGCAGAAAGTTTCGCTACATTTCTTCCAACTAAAGCGACACGAGCACCCTCAGAGCTAAACGCAGCAGCCGTTGCAGCTCCTATTCCCGAACTAGCGCCAGTAACTAACACAACTTTGCCTATAAAACTCATAGTAACGTCGAGCCCATGATTCGAGTAGATAATAATAACCAAATTATTATACAAATAGATATATAAATCTAATCGCTTTAACATACAAAAATGATAAACTCTTGGTAAGCGAGTCCGCACAATGAAATATATATTTAAACTGAAGTTTCATTGTGTTAAAAATCACTGATGCTCTAGCATCAGTGGATTTAGAGAAGAATCGGGCAAGTGAGATGCCGACTTCTATATCGAGGATTCCGTATCGTGAAACATTTAAGTCGTTTTAACATTTGAAGAAATCTAATAGCAAAATCTTTTGTAGTGAAATAAAATATTTACAATATTCATTTTAACGACTGCAAGATTAAATTTCTGTTTTTATGTCCAACAAAGTTATTTTGTTTTTCATAAAAATAGAAATTTGGTGATTTAAATCAGCGGTTCCCAATTTTTTGGGTACGGAACCATAATTGGTCATATTTTTTTAACGGATCCCCATTTTGTTATAACTTAACGGATTATGTTGATAGAATAATTTCTTGTTTGACTTGAAAGAACAAATCATAAATGAAAAATATTAATACTTATAATGATATTTATTGTTCCAAAAATATAACCTAACTAGCGACTCACCCTCGCTTCGCTCCGGGTTCGTCCCTAGACAAAAACAAATCTATCCCACAGGAACCGTCCATTTTTCCGGGATGATATAGGTATAGCCTATAGCCTTCTTCAGTTAACTGGCTATTTAATGCAAAAATAATTTTTCAAATCCGATTAGTAGTTCCTAAGATTAGTGCGCTCAACCAAACAAACAAACAAACAAACAAACAAACAAACAAACAAACAAACAAACAAACTCTTCAGCTTTATAATATTAATATTATATTAGTAATAAGTATTATTATAGATATAACCATATAATGTGATGAATGAAATTACTTCAGATATTTATTTATAATAGCACTAAAATTAGGCTTTATATCTGACAACGTTTTATTTAACTCTCGGGTGGAACTTGGAACCCCTGTGACCCTTTCACGGAACCTTAGGGTTCCGTGGACCACCACTTGGAAACCGCTGATTTAATTAACCAAAAGATGAGCGGATTTTTTGGCTATTTAAATCTATTTAATTATACCTATATTCATCGAGTGCAATTAGTCAATATAAATGAAAAATGATGAACCCAACTTATAGGGTGCGAAACGATAATTATTATTGTCATTGATAATTATCGATAATTATCAATAGACAATAGACATTTTTATCTTGACAATTTCGTTCTCTCCATTTATAATGAATGGATTTAATGATTTTTTTTCTTTGGGTTTTTAATAATAAATTATTATTGTCAGCTTTTCCAGCGGTAGCGAATTCGAGTCTGCGCTGGGGGATGGTATTCATTTGTCTAATGAGCACGAATATTTGTATTCAAGTTATGTTCATTTATTCATATATATTTATAATATGTATGTTTGAAATTGAAAGATATATATATATATATATATATATATATATATATATATATATATATATGTGTGTGTGTGTGTGTGTTAATGTCCCAACATGTTATAAGTTAAAGCTGAAGAGTTTGTTTGTTTGGTTGAACGCGCTAATCTATTAGGTAGCCCGTTAACTGAGGAAGGCCATAGGCTATATATCATCCCGAAAAAATGTACGGTTCCCGTGGGATAGATTGGTATTTGTCTAGGGACGAACCCGAAACGAAGCGAGGGTGAGTCGCTAGTTGTTCTATATAATGCCTATGCTGTTCTATACTTGAATATGTTTCTACTGTTTGGAATCCACAGTACAGTAAATATATAAAAAGCATTGAAAACATCCAGGTTAAATTTAATAAGCACTTATTACATAGATCAAAAATCAATAATCAGGATTTTTTGAATGTAGTCTCCCTATTGGATTGTCGACGCCAAAGGGATGAATTTTTTTTATTTAAAATTATCCGAAATCATGTGCATTCACCATTTCTTTTAAGTAATATTTATTTAAGATGTCCTCGTCCGCAATCACGTAATTTGTCATTATTTTATCTACCTAGAATAACAACTAATTATGCACGTAATAGCTTTTCAACCCGTTCTTGCAAATTGCATAATGAAATATTTAATGATAGATTTATTTTGCCTTTCTTTAAATAAGTTCAAAATTTTATCTACAAATGTCTGTTCGTGATCGTTTCCCTGTTCTTGTTATAATATATTATAATTTTAATAAGCTAGCATGCATTATATCTACCTTAAGAATTTGTAAACTATGAAGACTTCATTGGTGTATGTAAATACTTTCTTAGATTTACGCGAATATTTGACATTTTAAAATTCATAGGTACATGTTATAAATATAAACATTCACGACGGGAGTACAAACATTCGTGCTCATCATACAAATGAATGCCCCCAGCGGGACTCGAACCCGCGACCGCTGGCACAGCAAGTGAGCTAAACGTGTCGTCAACAATTTTAGGTACTTTTGCAGCGTTGAGGGATTTGGCGCTGCTAGCTGAAACACAGGTTTGCAAAAATACTTTGGTGGTATGTGCCGATGTTTCTAAAGATGAAGACGTTAAAATAATAATTGACCGAACATTAAAACAATTGTCAGTTGAACGTGCTAGTTAACAACGCTGGAACTGCCCTAGGAATGTGCAGCCTGATCGAAGAAGTAGACATGAAAGTGTATGACAGTATCATGGCTACGAATCTACGGGGCGCTATTTATCTGACAAGTTTCGATGCGCCGTATTTGATCAAAACCAAAGCTAATGTCATAAATATATCGAGTGTAGCGGGAAAGCTGCCTCCACTTAATCCATCTTTTATATTTTACTGCATTTCAAAAGCTGGCATGGATCACTTCACTAGGTGTGCTGCGGTGGAACTGGAACCTCATGGCGTAAGAGTTAACGCGATCAGCCCAGGACCAGTTGTTACCGATTTTTTGGAGAATAGCAAAATCGATTTAGAATGGGATAAATTGTCCGACTTAACTATCCTGAACAGAGTGTCCAAATCGGAGGAAATAGCAGATTTAGCGATATTTCTAGCAAGTGACAAGGCTAAGTCGATCACAGGATCCGACTTTGTTGCAGTTAATGGCACGCTCTTAAAACTTAAACGTAAAAAAAATTAAAGCTGGATTTTTTTTTGTTTTCATTTATATATTAATATGTTGTTGTTATTATTATTTATAATTTTAACTATTTAGTACCTGGCCGAGCGAGCTTCGCTCGGAGTTCTTTTTTGTTATATAGTACTTTTTAGATAAAAAAAAACTTGAATATAAATAATAAAAAAATAATAAAAACAAAAATAAAAACTTTGTATCCGACCGGAATTTGAACCAGGACACCTTTGATAGTCAATCTTACACCTTGGCCGCTTGACCACGTCGCTTATGCCCGAGCGTAAGAAATTATCTACCATACTTTGCGTCGAAAAACTCAAAAACACGCATTTTCCCAGGCATAAGACTAATCTAGATCGATTTTTCGCCCCTGAAAACTACCACATACTAAATTTCAGCGAAATCGTTAGAGCTGTTTCCGAGATCGCCTGTATAAATAAATAAATATACAAGAATTGGACATATACATATATAGCATAGATTAAGAAGTAGTATCCATAGTAGACTATGATTTATAAAACACCTGCTGAAATATGCTTCGATCTAAAGATGATAATAGTGAAACTTTACTTATTGTTAGTTAAATAAAGTTTAAATAGATATTAATTATTATTCGTCCAGTTGTTACGTAAATAAAAAAACGATTCAATTATAAAAAATATGAGTGCGTGTAACCTTTAACTACGCAGTACGCGCGGTTGAAGTAAAACTTCGTTGGCGCTGTGCAGATTAATTAATAATGATTTTTATAAATACATATTTTTTATTTCTAAAAGGGCTGCTGGTCTGTCTGCAGCTGAACTAATTGACCAGTGCATCAGCTATCAGCACCATATCCACATGGTTGATGTACATATATATTAGGATGCAAGCAAAAATTAATTAAAAAGAAAAGAACAAGTTGACGAAGGAACATAGTATTATACAGTCGGGGACACACATAATGTACTTAAAATAGCTGTGTGTTTGTTTTTTGTGTTTTTTTTTATTTACTGCTTTTAAGTTTTGGTCAATTAGACATTTTTAGTGTTTTATAACAATTTGTTGTCCTAGATTACTTTAAAATATATAAATTGTATATATTTGTGTAATCGCCTTTTAAAAACCTGTATTTTGATACTCCACTGGATTTATTAGGATGAAAATTTTTGATAAAGAATTCCATGATTGCTGTAAAGCTTTCGAAAGGTCGGGAACTAAAAATCAAAATAAATCCGCGAAATAATCCGGAAAGATAGTTTTATTTAAAATATCATCCATTTATTTAACGCTGTATACTATAAATTTAGTCTTTGGACAATCTCACTTAAAACAATACTTTATACAATGGTATTATACAATGTTAATTATAAAAAAATAGATATAATAAAAAAGGGGAGAGTGGTTATCATTATTTTTATTTGATAACCATAAGTAGTTGTTAGCGTCGTTTTATTAAAAAGCCGTTATCAGTTAGGTAATTTGAACCAGTGATTCCTCTGGCTTTGTCACTGGCTAAGAACAATATGACATCCGCTATTTCCTCAGGATCTGACACTCTATCTAAAATTGTACCCTTTTTTAAATCATCCCATGTTACTGGATATCCTGAATTTTCAATCATATCAGTCTTAACAGGTCCTGGACTAATCGTGTTAACTCTAACTCCATGAGGTGCCAGTTCCACCGCTGCACATTGACCGAAATGATTCGATGCTGCTTTCGAGATGCAATAAGTGATCGAAGGTGGTAATGTAGGTGGCATTTGTCCCAAAACACTGGAAATATTGACGACGTTACCTTGGGTTTTAATCAAATACGGCGCGGCCAACTTTGTCAAATGTATAGCAGCTCTGACGTTAACATTCATGACATCATCATACGCTTTCATTATATCTCCCGTTAAAATACTGCCCCACGTTGAAATTCCAGCGTTGTTAACGAGGACATCCAATTGTCCAAACTCTTCAATCACTTGATCAATCAACTTTTTACAATCTTCATCTTTAGAGACGTCGGCGCGTATCACCAAGGATTTGTCACATTTTTTGGCGGCGGCAGAAAGTTTCGCTACATTTCTTCCAACTAAAGCGACACGAGCACCCTCAGAGCTAAACGCAGCAGCCGTTGCAGCTCCTATTCCCGAGCTAGCGCCAGTAACTAACACAACTTTGCCTATAAAACTCATAGTAACGTCGAGTTCGCGATTCGAGTAAATAATAGTGACTGAGACACCAAATTTTAATCAAATAGATAAACAAATCTTATCACTTTAACATATTAAAATGATAAAATGTTGGTTAGTGAGTCCGAACACTTAAAAATATATTAAAACTGAAGCTGCTATATTATGCTAAAAATTACATCTATCATCAGTGGAATTAGAAAAGAATCGGGCAATATTCGTTTAAGTTAGTTCGATACCAATTTTTATATGAAGACTGACGAACTAAAATTCGCTATTATTAGTAACACTAAAAATTCTGGCGCTAAAAATATCTAATTCTAACGTATTGGGCTCATCAAATCAATCAAAATAAGCACAAATTCAAACTATCTACTATAAGCCGATGAAGAGCTCCACTTATCCACCTTTTGGCCTTACCATCAGATCAGGTCAAGGATAACAAACCACTGCACTATCTACGGAAACCCCATTCGTTCCACCGTCTGAGGATCTTGCGCCTGGACATAGTTTGCCTTGGAAGACCTGGAAGTCTCTTAACAGACTCCGGACACAGGTTGGTCGAAGCAAGGAAATTTTGGGGATTCGCGGAGGGTGGTCTGAATTGCAGATGTGGTACTGTCCCTCAAACGATGAGGCACTTACTTGCATGCCCTGCTTGCCCTGGTACCTGCAACTTACAGGAGCTTATGGACGCCACTGATAAAGCAAAAATGGTGGCTGAGTTTTGGGCTGACTCAATTTAAACTTGCCATCGATACGAGAAGAAGAAGAAGAAGAAGAAGAGAAGATCTACGGATATAGAAACATTTGCAATTTCAAGTCAATATAACAATTAGAAGTAGATTAAATTTTCATTTGCTATTCTTCAACCTTTAGGCTACGTCCGCACAGACAGGTGGCTTGCTTAGCGCCTAGAGCCTAGCGAGTCACCCAGCTAGTAGCTTAGTAAAACGAACGTTTTAGAATGTTCGCGACCGGCCGCACTGCGCGCTTGGCGCCTAGCTAGTCGCTTAGCAAGAAGCGCCAAGAGCGCAGTGCGGCCGGTCGCGAACATTTTAAAACGTTCGTTTCACTAAGCTACTAGCTGGGTGACTCGCTAGGCTCTAGGCGCTGAGCAAGCCGCCTGCCTGTGCGGACGTAGGCTTAGGGGTGGTATTTCTTTTCAAATTTAGATGGGACCAAATTGGAAGTATACACATTCAAACAAAATAAAAATTGTCCATATCAGTTATTAAATGATGGAGTTCTGAGGTAGCAAACAAAAATAAAATACAGCCAAATTGAGAATCTCCTCCTTTTCGAAGTCGGTTGAAAACGGGGTTGGAAGTTTCCATGTAAATCAGGCGCGCGATAGCTTGTCCAGCCAAGTTCAAGCCAAAAGAACTGGCGACGTAGCACCATGTGTTATTTTACACGAACCATTTGGAGCTACTTTTGACCTCTTAATGATTCAAAATCTGTTTAACATAAACACATGAAATTTAGTTCGTTTTTAAAAAAACAGCTGAGAAAAAACACAAACAAATTAATGGTAAACAGTATTAGTTTTGCATTATTAGGGTTTTTAATTAATTATTTTTTGTTAACTAAAGTAAATGTTTGTGATGTCTTCATCAAAAGTATCTTGCTGTATTCGTTGCTGTTCAAATATACCGTATGAAAATAATACGCAGTTGAAATTTTATACATTGCGTGGATAACCTTCAAACGTCAAAAATGGATAAACGCAGTAAAAAACCACGTGTAACTTTCTAATTAAAAAAATATATATTAATTTTTATTATTATTTTGTGTTTAATCAATATGATACTATAGTTAGGCAGGTATGAGACAAGTTCTAAAATTTATTTCCGACGATTATTATCGAGCTAAAAATAATATTTTTTTAATTGATTAACAGCTTCTTCAAAAAAATCATTAATATTGAAAATAATAATAATCAGATTTTTTAATTTACAGTGATTATAAAATTATAAATAATTATTATTTGTACTTGGAAATTTTTAAATATATTTAGCTTTTATTTTTTATTTTTTTATTCTGTCTAACTTTAAAATACTTTTCAAAAAGCTTAAATGTTACCAGATTTCTACTATTTACAATATCATACAGTTAATTTATAAGATTTTTTTTCTAATATATTACTTACAATAATTGTCACACTGTAAACATTAGTAACACTGGTTTGAGCGACAACTGTGCAGATCATGACTGATATTTTCATCTGTTTCAATTACATTTAAAACATGACCTGAATCAAATAATTTTTGGCCTTTTTTTATCGTTTTGACCTCTAATCTGATCATTTTTTATGAGTAAAAAACAATTTTTGTTCTGTTTACATCAATATGTATTCCTTATTTAACACCAGGGCGCTCTACTTTTTACAAAAGTGCTGCCCTCTATAGTTCGGGTACCCTCCCTATAGTAGTAAAACCTAACCCACTTCCAGATGACCTAGAAAGTTGAAATTTGGTGTCCAGGTGGGTAATTGTATACAATTGTGTAATTGTATACAAAGGCAAAATCCGAAAACAGTGAATTTTTACGATTTGAAATATTTTTCAATTAATTTTTATTAACACCTGGCGCCTTCTAAAACATAACAATTGCTTAACACCTTTCAAAATATGATAGCAAGAAACAATCTTAGTAATAGCAAAAACTTTTTCTTTCGCAGGAGAATAGGTTCCATGATGAAAGGTCACTTTTATCGTTTGGTATACTTTCCAGATTATTTACGAAATGTATGTAGGCAATCAATAATACCACAATCCGGTAGCGCTGGCTCAGCGTTCTGATATCATTGTGAAAAATTGTATTATTTATTTATTTATTATTAACACCAACAAGATATTATACATTATCAAATACACAAAATGTCCACGAAGAGTCTAAATATTGTCCTAATTATAGGTGTTACACGCTTTGCAAACATGTGTACTGGATCCTGGTACATTCTTCAGAGGTTAACGATGCGATGACTTCAGAATAATAAAATTTATAAGGCAGAGACACCATATTTATAATTTTTTATTGCAAAACTAAAACAAACACGAAACAATTGATTTGAATTGTTTGGTACTACAGGGTGAATTTTTAAGACGGGACAATAACTGCAGGTACCTTAACTGTTATAGTTACAGGAAAACGTTTCTAGGAAACCATCCATAACTTTTTGAGATATTCTGAACTGCATTCACAGATTTTGGAAAAAATGTATGTCTGAAATACCAAAAAAATTTTTTTACGTCAATCGATCCTATTTCATGTAGGGATCAAAAGACTCTATGGGACCATTTAAGGTATGAATACTAGAAATGACAGAAATCGCCAAAATCTTTTCCCATACATTTTGTACGGAAAAACGTTTAATTAACTCGAAATATTTTTTGTTGCCAAACGGTCCTATTTTTTAATGTGATCAAAAAACCCTTTGAGGCCAACTGAAGTTTGAGTACAGAAAATACTAAAAAAATGTTTCTTATGCCCGCTGCATAAAATGCCTGCGTGTAAACCCGGTCTTGTGACTTACCGTAATTTCTGCACATGAGATAGTCAATATTGCGCCTTGGTCGCTTAACCACGATGCTTATGCCCGAGTTATTAACGTATGCGTAGAATTATGTGAAAGAAAACCGCATGAAAACTCGAAAACACGCGTTTTCCCAGATATAAGACTAATTTAGATCAATTTTTCGCCCCTGAAAACTCCCACATACCAAATTTTAGCGAAATCTTTAGTGCCATTTCCGAGATCGGTATATAAAAATAAATCAATAAATATACAAGAATTGCTCGTTTAAAGGTGTTAGATAACTTTTTCCTGCGCCGCCTGTTCCAATAAGAAATAGCCGCAAAATAAAAAAAAAAAGATAATTTCTTTACAAAAAATAATGATATCCCATTAAAAACATAAATGTGAAAATGGGAGCCAAGTTCAATATTGAGAATATGCATGGTTGTGGACTTCGCTGATAAAAGAATTGAGATTTAAATGGGTGCCAAGTTCTGTAGATAATTCTGAAATTTATTCATAAGAACATACAACATTCTAAAATAAATTAAAAACACAGTTTATTGTTTTATTTTTTCTGCTATAACGGTGTTTGCTATTTATAAATAGAACTTCTTAAATTGAACAGTCGAATTATTTACATAGAGTAGATAATTTAGAATAAATTGAAGTTCAAGATTTGACTTGGCTAGTTTTTACATACAAGTTATCTTTTATTCGGCTAATCACTTATATTTTCTTTACGCTATACGGAACTTACTATTATTATATTGTAAGGTCAACTTGTCTCACTCTTCTATAAATTTGGTTTATTGGTAAAAGCTAATATTATAGTATCTTTATAATTTTACATCAATTGATGTTTGAACAAGGTATTCCATAATCATAATAATGATATTTAAAATGATATTTGATATAATATATAAGATATTTCCATTATAACATCGCCTCGAGACCTTGACAGTAGGTACATTAGATAGCTATGTTTGTTAATTCAATCTATTTTATTACGTTATAAATATAATCATTCACCAAACAAGTTTTAAAGACACGGGCTATTTACATTTCTTGGTTACATAACATATCTTGAATTATTTTGGCACAGAACCCAGTTCTTTTATTTCAATATTTTTAGTTAAATTTTTTATTTGGTTATACTAGTAAAAATCGCTTAAAGCTAGTTTGGATTTGTCGCAAAATTCTGCAACTTTTCATTGGCATTCTATACATTTATTTATTTATTATCGATTATATTTTCTTAGATTTACGCGAATATTTGAAATTTTAAATAAAACTATCTTTTCGGATTTTTTTCACGAATTTATTTTGATTTTTGGTTCCATGATTGCTGTAAAGCATCCGAAACGTCGGGAACTAAAAATCAAAATAAATCCGCGAAAAAATCCGAAAATATAGTTTTATTTAAAATATCATCCATTTATTTAACGCTGTGTAACATAATTTTCTTCTTTGGACAATCTCACCTAAAACAATACTTTATACAATGATATGTTTATTATATAAAATAGATATAATAAAAAAAGAGGAAAGTGGTTATCATTATTTTTATTTAATAATCATTAGTAGTTATTATCGTCGTTTTATCAATGTGCCGTTATCAGTTAAGTAATTTGAACCAGTAATTCCTTTGGCTTTGCCACTAGCTAAAAACAATATGACATCTGCTATTTCCTCAGGATCTGACACTCTATCTAAAATTGTACTCTTTTTGAAATCATCCCATGTTCCTGGGAATCCCGAATTTTCAATAATATCAGTCTTAACAGGTCCTGGACTAACCGTATTAACTCTAACTCCATGAGGTGCCAGTTCCACCGCTGCACATTGACCGAAATGATTTAATGCTGCTTTAGAGATGCAATAAGTCATCAAAGGTGGTAATGAAGATGGCATTTGTCCTCCAACACTGGAAATATTGACGACGTTACCTTGGGTTTTAATCAAATACGGCGCGGCCAATTTTGTCAAATGTATAGCAGCTCTAACGTTAACATTCATGACATCATCATACGCTTTCATTATATCTCCCGTTAAAATACTGCCCCACGTTGAAATTCCAGCGTTGTTAACGAGGACATCCAATTGTCCAAACTCTTCAATCACTTGATCAATCAACTTTTTACAATCTTCATCTTTAGAGACGTCGGCGCGTATTACCAAGGATTTGTCACATTTTTTGGCGGCAGCAGAAAGTTTCGCTACATTTCTTCCAACTAAAGCGACACGAGCACCCTCAGAGCTAAACGCAGCAGCCGTTGCAGCTCCTATTCCCGAGCTAGCGCCAGTAACTAACACAACTTTGCCTATAAAACTCATAGTAACGTCGAGTTCGCGATTCGAGTAAATAATAGTGACTGAGACACCAAATTTTTATACAAATAGATAAACAAATCTTATCGCTTTAACATATAAAAATGATAAACTGTTGTTAAGCGAGTCCGAACACTGAAAGCTATATTTAAACTGAAGCTGCTATATTATGCTAAAAATAACATCCATCATCAGTGGAATTAGAAAAGAAGCGGGCAAGTGTGATTCCGATTTATGTATTGAGGGTTCCGTAGCGTGAATCATTCAATTTATGTCATTTTAACATTAGAACTCTAATAGCAGTCTTTTTTGTGAAATAAAATATTTACGATATTCATTTTAACGTCCGCAAAATTAAATTTCCATTTTAATGACAAATAAAGTTATTTCATTTGTTATAAAACTATTTTTTTTTATTTAAATCAGCGATTCCCAATTTTTTTGGTCATATCTTTAATCATACGAGTATATCATAATTGGTCATATTTTTTCCCAATTTTGTTAATAACTAAACTGACTTGTTTGCCTTGAAAGATCAATACCATAAATGAAAAATACTAATAGTTAGGTACTTATAATAATTTTTATTGTTCCAAAAATATATGTATACACATATTTATTTATAATAGCACTAAAATTAGACTTCATGCCTGGTAATGTTTTATGTAACTCTCGGACGGAACTCGGAACCCCTGTGACCTTTTCACGAAGCCCTAGGGTTCCGCGGACCATCATTTGGGAACCGTTGATTTAAATAACCAAAAAATGAGTGGATTTTTTGGCTCTTTAAATCTGTTTAATTATACGACCACGACTATCCTCTGAACGTCACTATGAATATCTATTAAGTACA
The DNA here is from genome assembly GCA_905404265.1 of Fabriciana adippe. Lineage (NCBI taxonomy): Eukaryota > Metazoa > Arthropoda > Insecta > Lepidoptera > Nymphalidae > Fabriciana > Fabriciana adippe. The sequence goes on from FR990001.1 coordinate 13,625,845, forward strand.
TTAAAATATATTACATGTAAGTTCTTTATTTAATAGGCGTTAAAATTGAATAGTTTGTACATAACAATTTTAGATGAGAATATTTTTTGCTTCATACTTTTTGGAGCGTTATTTTTGATTTGTGATCAGATGTTGTCGAAGTCGGTGTGCTTTAGATGTATCGGCTGGCACCGACTTCGAAAATATCAGATCAGGTATCTATAGTAAATAAAATAAATAAATAAATGTGTTGGGACATTAAGACACAGCACCATCTACTTCCATGATAATCTACGAGGCTTGAGTCATGGATACCGGATAGTTGATACACTACACATAAATAACTTTAAATACATACATATTATAAATATTAACACCCATGACTGGAGTACAAACATTCGTGTTCATCACACAAATGAATGTCTCCAGCGGGACTCGAATCCGCGACTGCTGGCAGAGCAAGTAGGGTCACTACAAACTGAACCAAACGAGTCGTTTAAAAAAAAAGTCGTCAAAAAAATGAAAGCTACCAATCATTCTTGAAGTAACAAGCATCAAATTTTGATTTGAGACGTTTTATTAAATATGATGACATTATTTTCACTCATTTTTTTTAATTGTGTCCCTTGGTTATGAAAAATAGGTGATATTTAAATGGATCGTTAAGTTACAATCATTGTTATAAAGTTACAACAATCTCATTAAGTAAAATAAAATCCTAAACTTTTTTTTTTAAATTGCTGATGGTGAACTTTAGGTATATAATTTTTTTATATCACGCATCGCCTGATTTTGAAAATTAATTCAATAAAAACATAGTATAAATGTCAATGATTAAATATCCAAGACAGGACTTCGTAATAATTCCTAGTTTTATTCTATAGTAAATGGGCGAACGAGTTTCTCTCGCAGTTCTTTATTGTTATAACGTATTTTTAGATAAAAAAAACTAAAGTAAAAACTTTGTACCCGACTAGGATTCGAACCCGGATATCTGTGATTTTGCACTTTGGCCGCTTGACCACGATGCTTATGCCCCAGCATAAGAAATTATCGACCATATTTTGCGTGGAATAATACGAAAGAAAACCTCATGAAAACTCGAAAACACGCGTTTTCCCAGACATAAGACTAATCTAGATCGATCATTACAGCCGTTTTGGAGATCGCCGGTGTAAATAAATAAATATACAAGAATTGCTCGTTTAAATATATTAGATTTATTATGCCAGTACAAATTACATGGAAGCTAAGAAAACATACATAAATAGTTAAAAATTACACAGATAAAGATAGTCATAACATATATTATGTATAAATAGTTACAACTTATATAAATAGTTTAAATTATGAATAATAATAGCACCAAATTACATATAAATGAAAAAGAAAAAAAAAATGTAGCATTTAAATTTTTTTACGTTTAGCGTTTTAAGAGCGCGCCATTATCTGCCAGATAGTCGGATCCTGTGATCGACTTAGCTTTGTCACTAGCTAGAAATATCGCTAAATCTGCTATTTCCTCCGATTTGGACACTCTGTTCAGAATAGTTAAGTCGGTCAATTTATCCCATTCTAAATCGATTTTGCTATTCTCCAAAAAATCGGTAACAACTGGCCCTGGGCTGATCGCGTTAACTCTTACGCCATGAGGTCCCAGTTCCAGTGCAGCACACCTAGTGAAGTGATCCAAGCCGGCTTTTGAAATGCAGTAAAATATAAAAGGTGCTTTAATTGGAGGCTGCTTTCCCGCCACACTCGATATATTTATGACATTACCTTTGGTTTTTATCAAATACGGTGCAGCCAAACTTGTCAGATAAATTGCGCCCCGTAGATTCGTACCCATGATACTGTCATACACTTTCATGTCTGCACTTTCGATCAGGCTGCTCATTCCTAGGGCAGTTCCAGCGTTGTTAACTAGCACGTCCAACTGACCAATTTTTTTTATTGTTTGGTCAATTATTTTTTTTACGTCTTCATCTTTGGAAACATCGGCACGTACCACCAAAGGATTTTTGCACTTTTTGGCTACTGCTGCCAATTTATCTTCATTTCGCCCAACAAGTACGACGCGAGCACCTTCAGAACTGAAGCTCACAGCTGTAGCGGCGCCGATGCCGGAACTTGCACCAGTAACGATAACCACTTTGTTATTAAAACTCATTGTAGTTTATAAGTATGTTAAAACGTTACAGCAACATGAAATAAATAATACATTAGCTGACTTATATAGTTTCCACACTTTATATAATGGCGATATGGCGATAAAGGTATTATTCTAATTCAGTTTGTTTGTCAATTTGTTGCACTCATGTCATTAATTACGTACAAACAAATCTATAGATGAGTCAACTGTTCTTTTGCCATTCCCACTTTTCATGTAATGCTAATGATAACTGCTGTAATGCACTCGAAACGTCGGGGTTCAAAATTAAATCTGCGTAAAAAATAAAAAAAAATGTTTTATTTAAGATGTCAAATATTCGCGTAAATCAAAAGAAGTATTATGTGTATACTTTTGTATTTAAAAATATTTGTCTTCAATCAATACACAAAATGCTAGTTTGTTAACATTTTATTTTTAAGGCACTATCATTTAGTTCCGACGCCGAATTGTCTGTGATATTGTGTTTTATTGATATTATTCTTGTTACTGAATGATAAAATAATGGATAGATATAAAAAATTGTTTTAAGATACATCTACTACATATTATATATCGTTGGGCGTGTAATAAAAGGCCTTGGTTGTGTGGTCTGCTTCGGTAGGCCTGCCGTCAGGGCGTCGCGTCGTGGTTGAGTGCGAAAGCGATTTTGCGACGCCCCATTAAGACGGAGGAGGTTTTGTTGGGTTTTAGTGGGTAGTACTGGCTTTTCTAGCCGGTGAGTCCTACATAACCACCTGTATGTATATAGGTGGTATGCGTAAATACATTTCCCATCATTAAAAAACGGAAGGCCCTCGAGCGAAGCAAAGGTATAGCTAGTTAACTTGTATAACAAAACAAACTCAAGTATGCAATATTTAAAATAATAACAGTCACTTATACAAATCAATATTTGAGTACCTTTAACACTTCAACATCAGCTTACAAAATACTTATCGCTTCGTTATCATGATATCACATACATAATTGTAGGGACTTAGAAAGTTAGAACTAATTACGTATTTCATTGAAATATAATTTAAAGGTTTTCTAACTTTGTTTTATAATATTATGTAATGATATATTTTTTTTAATTTCTATTCTTTAACGATTATAGGATGACGTCTTGTCTAATCCCCAGGCTAGGGTAAAAGCCGGATAGTTGCCTTACCTTTTGAATGATAAATTAAGTATCTACTTACAATATTCTCCGTGTATAATAAAACATTGGTCTTCATATAATAAAACGTCGAGAAACAAAAATCAAAATAAATCTGCGAAATAATCCGAAAAGATAGTTTTATTTAAAATGTCAAATATTCGCGTAAATTTAAGAAAGTATTATGAAAACATTGGTCTTTAACCTTTCATTGTGATCTACTTTTTTAAACACACAAAAAGGGATAGTTGCCCTCTGTGGCGGATAGTTGCCTCATGTTAAAAATGCTTTGGGGGATACTTGCCTCATGCGGGGATAGAAGACTCATTATGAAATTGCTTCAATATTTTTTGGATTAAAACATGTAAATTTAATCAACCTTTATTAACTCTTAACATCAATTTATTGAATAAATACAAATCGAAATACTAATCAATACAACATTTAAAATACGAATAAAATCTAAATTTAAGTTATAAATAATAATTAATTTTAAAGATAAAAACAGTACGGCAATCGACTTTGACCCAAATATTAAAATTAGTGGGTAGGCGGATAGTACCAAGAAAAAATTATGTCATCATCAATTACGAAGTCAACTTTCAATTTTCCAAATTTCACACAATATTCGTTGAATGATGAACAAGTTTCCTGGAAACACAATCCAATCTGATTTGGATTTAGTATTATTGTAATTTTCAAAACATTTACAAAAATCATCAATTGAAACTTTATCATTCGCATTTTCAATGTTTTATCAATGTTTATAACTTTTAGTGTGTTTTCAGTGTCTCTTATCGTCTTTAATTTCTTACTTCTTTTTTTGTACTCCTTTAGTAGTTTTGTCTTTGGCTATTCTTTTTATTTATAATGTTTTTTTCATTTTCACTCTCGTAACTATAAATTGTTATTTGTCATCCTTAAAGCTCTTTCTTCGTTCAGTTTAATTAAATATATGTTTTAAAATTCTGTTTCACTGCTAGAGAAATCGACATATTTTTTGATCTTTTACTTTCGTTTCGACCTCTTTTCTTCATAATTTTCATCTCGTTATCAGCTGATTTATTTTCTACCGTCTTAATATCTTTTTATTTCGTTGTCTCAATTCTAGTTCTTTTTGTAATGCTTGTTACTTCTTCTTTATTCTTTTTTTGGACAATTTTTTGGTTGGAATTTGAAACTTCTGCAAATTGTTTAGCCCTTTTGGACATGCTAAACTCTTGCTCATATTTGCGAGGCATTTTGCCTACCTGCAACTCTAATTGCCCTTAGGGCATCTATCCGCAAAATTCTATGGGGCGACTAGTTTTTTCGGTACGGATACTAGTCTTTATACTTTGAAAAATAAATAAAAGCTATTTAACAGTATAAGGTAATAGGTAGTGTAATTTAAACTTCAGTGCAAACGTAGAAGCCCAAAGTTGACTGAATCCATAACCGTAAAAGAAATATTCAATAGAAAATACTCATAAATATGATTTCAACGCTCGTCAACGTCCTGCCGCGAAAAATTTTCGCTCACACAGACAAAACACGTGCACTTAGTCCTACTACTGGCAAGGCGCCAAGGTATGCGAAAAAGGCGCTTCAAATTACAGAAGAGCGCTAACGCCAGGGACATCTCTAATATAGCGTATTGAAATCCGGGGCATGTATCCAACTGAGGCAACTATCCGGAATTTACCCTATAGAATAACTCAATCCGACTCCACTATCGACCTATAGCTATACGAGTAGTGTACAGTATACTGTTTAGTCTCTACTAACTCTAAAGTCTTACGAAACTCTTAACCTTTTATAGTATCCTGACTGGAAATATTTTTTCCAGAATAAAAATTTTTAGATTGTTATAATTTTATAATTTTAGACGGTAGCAGTCTCGGGGGTTGAAAAGCGGATGATGTCATATTTAAGAGCGTAAGATTTGTTTATACATATATAAATAAACTAAGCGAGCGAAGCCGCGGGGAAACGCAAGCTGTTTTAGATATTGACACTCTTGGAATATTGATTTATTATTATTGATTTATTATAAATGTACTCCACTTCAAGTAAACATCGATCTTTAAACATTAAAAGTGCAAATATAGAGTTGCTTAGCTCTTGTCTGCTGATAATATTTACTTACAAATATTGCAAGTAATTATTAAATTATGATAAGTGGCATGTTATGATGTTAATAAGCATTTAATATTCTACTTCCTGGATGATTGTATGTATGTATGTATGTAAGTTTGTTCTTATGTAGCGTTTTAGAGACCAAACGGGCCGATTTTGATGATTCATACGTCGATAGATTCGTCCTGATAACGCTAGTGTCATAGGCTATATAAAAATAATTAAAAATAAAATGGCTGATTTCAGACGCCAATTTGAGTCTTTAAAAAAACATTCCAAACCAATCGATTGTGGTATCAAAATAAAGGTTTTTAAGAAGCGATCACAAACATTATAACATATATACAACTTAGATGTTTAAAAGTAAGTTAGGGTAAAAAATTGTTAAATACTATATTTTAAATAAAACTATCTTTTCTTTCTTTCTTTCTTAGATTTATTTTAATTTTTGTTTGGCGATGTTTCGAATGCTTTACAGCAATCATGGTCTCGGGAGAGACTTACGAAAATGATTTCAAAAATTCAAAAATGACACCAAAGTACCTTGCAATATTTGTTGATGATTTTAATTCTAAACATTTTAAAAATTTTAATAAGTATTATAATTAAATATAGCAATATTATTTATTTAATTTTAGCTATTATTATTTTAAATATTACAATTTTAAAAAAACTGATACTAATTTTAATTAAAATATTAATATTTTAACTTTTTTAAAGCACATATAAAACAATAATATTGCTTAAATAAATAATTAATATTTTTAATTTTTATATACTATATAGTTATACATAATATAATATTAGCAACACTAAATAATATTATTAATTAACAAAGTTAAAAAAAAATATAATAATTATTAAATATGTTTATAATAATAAATCTTCATCCCCATTTTCACCCCCTTAAGGGATGATTTCCGAAATAAAAATATCTTACGTCCTTCCCAAGATCTCAAACCATCTTCTTACCAAATTTCATCTAAATCGGTTTAGTAGTTTTTGAGTTTATTCGTTACAAACATACAAAAATACAAATCTTTCCCCTTTATAATAGTAGTGTAGATTTATTATGCCAATATAAATTAAATGGAAGTTAAGAATATATACATAAACAGTTAAAAATTATAAGGATAACATATAGCCAAAACATATATTATGTATAAATAGTTACAAATTATATAAATAGTTAAAATTATGAACATTAATAACAACAAAATAATATACAAATGAAAACGAAAAATACAATCTAGCATTTAATTTTTATAACGTTAATGTTTTAAGGTCATGCCATTATCTGCAAGATAGTCGGCTCCTGTGATTGACTTAGCCTTGTCACTAGCTAGAAATATCGCTAAATCTGCTATTTCCTCCGAGTTGGACACTCTGTTCAGGATAGTTAAGTCGGACAATTTATCCCATTCTAAATCGATTTTGCAATTCTCCAAAAAATCGGTAACAACTGGTCCTGGGCTGATCGCGTTAACTCTTACGCCATGAGGTCCCAGTTCCACCGCAGCACACCTAGTGAAGTGATCCATGCCAGCTTTTGAAATGCAGTAAAATATAAAAGATGGATTAAGTGGAGGCAGCTTTCCCGCTACACTCGATATATTTATGACATTACCTTTGGTTTTGATCAAATACGGTGCAGCCAAACTTGTCAGATAAATAGCGCCCCGTAGATTCGTACCCATGATACTGTCATACACTTTCATGTCTACACTTTCGATCAGGCTGCTTATTCCTAGGGCAGTTCCAGCGTTGTTAACTAGCACGTCCAACTGACCAAATTTTTCTATTGTTTGGTCAATTATTTTTTTAACGTCTTCATCTTTGGAAACATCGGCACGTACCACCAAGGGATTTTTGCACTTTTTGGCTACTGCTGCCAATTTATCTTCATTTCGCCCAACAAGTACGACGCGAGCACCTTCAGAACTAAAGCTCACAGCTGTAGCGGCGCCGATGCCGGAGCTTGCACCAGTAACGATTACCACTTTATTTTTAAAGCTCATCGTAGTTAACGCTCCGCTGGAGGAAACAAAAATAAAACACAGAAATCAAGGCGTTAAGTTTTATACCATCAAATCTCTTTTTTTTTCCATAGTATGCTTAAATAAATTCTGTGGCAACACGCAATAAATAATACATTAGCTGAATTATAATATAGTTTCCACACTATATATAATGATAATAATATTTTATTACGACACTTTTTTATAATGGCGATATTATTCTAATACGGTTTGTTTGTCAGTTTGTTACACTCATGTTATTAATTACTTAATAAATAAATCTATAGGTGAGTTAATTGTTTTTTTTTTTTGCTGAAAAGCACTCGAAACGTCGGGGATCAAAATTAAACCTGCGAAAAAATTCGAAAACAATGTTTTATTTAAAATGTCAAATATTGGCGAAGAGAAAGTATTTAGTGCATACTTTTGTTTTTACAAATATTTATTTTCAATCAGCACAAACAAGCTAGTTTGTTAGCATTTGATTTTTAATGCACTATCATTTAGTTCCGACGCCGAATTGTCTCTTTTATCTGGGGGCACGGCAGTGCCTCCGCCAAGTCGAGTAAAAAAGGGCACGGCATTACCACAGTGTACTAAAAAATAACAGTGGGCTATCGCCTTTGATGTTTGACGAAAAGCCGACACCGCGTAGCGTACTTCGCATTACGCAGGGTTGTTACATTTTATTTTGTAATTTAATTAAAATATAATATTATTATTTAGTTATTTATCGAAGTTCTTCATAGCAAAGAATACAAAAAGGCATTTCGCGGAGGCAAATTCAAATAGAGTTTTACAAAATTTCATATAATAATAATAATAAGCCTTTTATTTCTTTAATAAAAAATAAAATATACAATTGGTTTAACAATTATTTGATTTGATTGAATGAATATTTCTATGTGACATTATAATTAATTTAATGAATAACTAGATAATTAGAATGAAATAAATTAAGTTATAATAAAAATAAATTAAATCTAGCAAATTATATTACATAAGTCAAATTGAATTTAGTTATATATAAATTTATCATTATTTTCAATTTTTTAGCAAAGTTACTTTTATATGATATAATGTAATTAATAGATTTCCAAATCACCTATTATAAATGGGCAACGGACAAAAATTTTCGGTTTCTAGATTTACTGGATTTGAAATTTCTGTTATTAAACTTAGTTATGTAAAAAATCCTCATCCTAATAAGTAATTTTAGCAAAACATATATAATATAGCACAGGTAGTATGAACCATTTTAATTGCTTAGAAATTAAAATAAGCGCGCGATAGCCCTTAAAGTCGTGTCCCGAGCTGCTAACTAATTCGGGCGGCAGAAATGTATGCAGCTCGGGCTCGCCTACCCGCGTCTCACCCCTCACACCCCGCACGATTGCCCTGTCTAGACGGCTTCGTTGGATGGCATTACCATCCTTTTCTCGATGAGATTCAAGGCATTTTCCACCACCCGTAACTTTGTGATGAATAAAGCTAGAAGCCTGAATTTTTTGTGACTAATAAAACTTAATATAACTAGGTTTACATTCAAATATTATATATTCAAAAATAAATTAAATTCAATTTGAACCTGTACTTTAAGAACTATTGCAAATCAAATTTCTCTAATATCGTCACTCACTCACCGATCATCAAAATTCTAAGGTACTTTTAGCAGACATACGAGCTTCAAATTTTGAACACAGTTAGTGTAGGGTCTACATAAAACGGTATCTACGTTCAAATCGTTCTAAGATAGAATCGAGGCCATTTCAATGGCATTCACCTCACTAACTACATAATGGCTAGTTTAGGTAAGATTAAACCCAGATACTTGTTACCTACATTTAACACAAGCGGCCTTATTGATCAAGTCATAGAAGTAAAAGAATTCGTTGTAAAATATAAACCAGTAGGGCGAGCACGAACACTTGCAAAAAAATGTTCGTATCGTCGTCTAGAATATTTTGTATAAGATTAATTTATTAGGTCTTTTGCATAAAAATCTTATATGAGGATATGTAATTCAAAGCCTAGGATGCCTTACTCAAGGAGTTCAGTCAAAACTCTATTATTATTCCTACTACGCTAAAATTATTTAAATATTTTTTTTAAATATCTCCTTGTAGGTTATTACGTAAAATTATATTACATAATAATTGATACACATAATAAATATTGTTGTGGTGTACAGAGCCCTTGGAGTGTGAGTTCGACTTCTACTTGACTAACATATCTAGGTATTAATCAATATTTAGTTCAGTTATGTTAAAAAGAAAATACACGAATAAATTATATTTTATTTTATTAACTTATAAAGTAATATACAGGGTGGATTTTTGAGACGGGACAGTAAGGGCAGGTATCTTAACTGCTATAGTTACAGGAAATCGTTCCTAGGAAACCATCCATAACTTTTTGAGATATTCTGAACGGCATTCACAGATTTTGAAAAAAAATTACAGTCAGCGAAAAAAATGCTAAAATACCAAAAAAAATTATCTCTATCGATCCTATTTCATGTAGAGATCAAAAGATTCTACGGGACCATTTAGGGTATGAGTACTAGAAATGACAGAAATCGCCAAAATCTTTCCCCATACATTTTGTACGGAAAACGTTTAATTAACTCGAAATATTTTTTGTTGCCAAACGGTCCTATTTTTTAATGTGATCAAAAGACTCTTTGAGGCCAACTGAAGTTTGAGTACAGAAACACTAAGAAAATTTATCATAGGCCCGCTGCATAAAATGCCTGCGTGTAAACCCGGTCTTGTGACTTACCGTAAACATTATAGTGGTCACTGTGTTTGCTGGATGTGCTCGAAAGGAACCAAAACTCATACTTCGAATACCACTGATAACTTCTGACTACGCTTTTGAATTTAATCTATTGTAATTCCTCCTTAAAGTTTGCTTTGCAATTACCATTAATATATTTCAGGGCCAGTCGTTAAAAATAGACTTAAGAGACTTAAGAGAGGACAGCTTCTCACAGGGACATTTTAGCAGAACCCAGAACTAGACAGAATATCCATCAGTGTGGTTGGGTTTTTTAGTGTAGACTAAGTTAAGTGAACATAGAGTTTTACTCTAGATATAATATAAGAAAAACGATATAACATATAAATTCAATGGAAATTAAAACTGAGCAAATTTTTCAGTCCACGCGAGCCGCGGGCAAAAATTTACAGCAAAATAAGAATGGCACTTTATTTATGTGACTTAAAAAAGTAGGAGAAGGAGGGAGACTGTAAGCTTCAAGTGTAAATAGCATTGAGTCTTTAAAAATAACGTAGATATTAGCCTATTAGTATATTAGTTGAAAAACCCATATTAGTCGTGTTACATGATTCTAAAGTCGTAAACATTGTATGCGATTGTATCATTGTACTCTCTTCCTCTAACTTTGAAGGAATGTAGTAGAAAAATGAGTAAAAAATACGGGTAATGGAATAAATATCTAAAATGAACATTTATTTACAGAATGTCTATGTTTAACATCTTTTAAGATACTGGATATTTTGAGTTACGATCGCTTAAATTAAATTTGTATTCCTTATATCTTTAAGAACACGAAATCTTATACGAACTTATTTTTGCAAATAATAAAGTATGGATAGCAATTTTTTCCGTAATTACATCGCGGGTGAAGCCACGGGTTCTGCTTGTTTATTAATGAAATAGCACAAAATATAAATATTTTGACATAAACAAACTTCATTACAGCATGCTTTAATTTGCGTCATTGATGTTAAATATAAATTTCTTTTGAAAATCATAAAATATTTTAATGAAATTTAGAAATTATTTTCGTTTTACTATTTAAATTAAATATTATTTTCAATACCCGATTACTAAATAAACGATTAATTTAATAGTAAATTAATTAGTTGGACAATAGTTGCAATGTAAAAGGAGGTTAGGTTAGTCCTTGACCTGTATGTATGTGTGTATGTCCGACCCTATGTTCCCTCGTAATTACTAACCTAATTTCGAATCGTCTATTAATAATATTTATATTACAACTAATGTATACATGTATTAGAAAACTATTTATCAAAAATTAAAATATTATTTTAAGCGTTTTTAATTGCTGTATACATTTTTATGTATATACAAATGGATATATAAATATAACGTGAAGCGTGTATACTGTATAGTGTATACGTACTAATATTCGATTACCTGTTATTTATAATGAATTGATTAAAATGTATACCTAATTACGATTACTTAATTTTGAAGCAAGGTTGTATTATGTTGATATGAATTAGAAAACTTGTCAACGTTTCATTACTCGTAACCGTACCCACCTAATAGAACATGAAATATTGTATTCAGCCCTTTTTTAACGTCCCACTGCTGGACACGGGCCTCCCTTTAATACGAGGGGAATCAGGCCATAGTCCACCAAGCTAGCCAAGTGCGGATGAAATTTTATTGTGATTGTATCAATATAAGATATATTTATTTCTTTAATGAATAGAATGACTTGGCCATCGCACGGAAACAATAAAAAAAGAATTTGTTTTAAATAGTCGTAATTGAACATATCGTGACCAAAAACAGACGAAGCGTAATGTAATAAAATGCAATAAAATATTGTTACTTAACTAATTGAGTAACGATTTATGACAAAGTTGTCGGATAGATGCTTCTATAGATAGGTACTGAATAAATTAACCGACGTGGTTTACATTATATTTCATAACTTTTTGCGGTAGAAGAAATGCGTTGCGAGACTTGGATTTTTTTTTACATGTAATGTTTTTGATAAGATTGTTTTATTGATATTTGATATTATTCGTGTTTGCGAATGAGAAAAAATAGGATAGATATAACAAATTATTTTAGGATACATCTACATATTATATATCGATGGGCGTGTAATAAAAGACCTTGGTTGTGTGGTCTGCTTCGGTAGGCCTGCCGTCAGGGCGTCCCGTCGTGGTTGAGTGCGTAAGCGATCCTGCGATTAAGGCGGAGGAGGTTCTATTAGGTTTAAGTAGGTAGTACTGGCTTTTCTAGCCAGTAAGTCCTACATAACCACCTGTATGTATACAGGTGGTACGCGTAAATACATTTCCCATCATTAAAAAAACGGAAGGCTCTCCAGCGAAGCAAAGGTATAACTAGTTAACTTGTATAACTAAACAAACTCAAGTAGGTAATATTTTAAAAAAATAACAGTCACGAATACAAAGCAATATTTTAGTACCTTTAACACTTCAATATAAGCTTAGAAAAAAAACCAACTTCGAAAAAATAAACACTAAAAATAAAAAAGAAGTGATTGGTAGTTTTCATTTATTATAGATACCTAATCAGATATTTTCGAAGTCGGTGAGCTTTGTGTATAGGCTGGCAGTCATGACTGTTTATATTTATAACTAGCGACTCACCCTCGCTTCACTCGGGTTCGTCCCTAGGTTGCTTCCTAAAACAAAATTAATTAATTTGGTTTTATTTTTTTTCGTGGGACCCAATTTTTTTTTTCTAAAATAAAAGTAGCCTTAGTTACTCCTTATTACATCAGCTATTTGCCAGTGAGTCTCGTCAAAATCGGCCCAGCCATTTCAGAGATTGGCCGGAACAAACAGACAGACAGACAAAAATTGTAAAAAATGTTGTTTTGGTATAATATTTGCCGTGTGTACATCCATATGCATTTAGTAACCCGTGTTCACGGGTTTTTAGAGAATTTGTATTTGATGAGGCTGTAAAGTGTAATCCTGTCTCTAATTCGTCCCCTCGGGTGACCACGTGGATACGGGTTTTCAGAGGTTTAGAGTTAAAAAAGGCATATCGACTTCATCGCACTTCGAGGAGACGAGGTGATAACGGAAAGCCATATACACATTATCATGATGGAACAAGACAATTTTTGCTATTTTGCTCTGCCGTTTCTCGGGAATTTCGTCACGATTTTTTTTATTTCTTCTGCATACAAAGAGCCCTTAGAAGAAAAGAACAGTAGCTCCATGGTAGTGATATTCCTATCTTAACCACTCCTTTACTATCCCAGAACGGAGACCATGGTTTTTCCGGCAGAACGACTCACCTTAAATTCCTTAAGGCTTGGAGACGATGGTCTTTTCAAAGTTATAGAGTGTAATTTTGTATCTGGAACGTAATGGTGGAGCCATGTTTCATCCATGGTTATAAATCGAGACAAAAGACGATCAGGATTTTGATGTAACAGTTCTAAAGAAGCTCGAGAAAGCCAGATTGAAAAACTCCAATAGGATCTCTTAAAAAATATTTGCTGTGGAATTCATAATTAATATTAAGGAATTTTAATTTTTCTAACATTTCTACTGGTATTGCGCATAGCATCGGACACACGGACGCTTGGGCATGAAAGTAATAGAAAATGAAAGTAATAAATATTTATTGGTTTCTATGTGGCTTCTGTCGCTTTTGATGAGATCCTATTGGAGTTTTTCAATAGGGAAGTTCAGTCTGGTTTGTTTTTTGCATCAGTAAGCATTCTTCGGACCCAGTACGCTATACTTTCATACCCAAGCGTTCGTGTAAGATGGTATGCACAATACCAGTCGAAATGTTAGAAAAATTAAAATTCCTTAATATTAATTATGAATTCCTCAGCAAATATTTTTTAATTTAGTTTATGCTCTTTTATCGATATTTAAAAAACAAAATTAATCGTAATCGAAATTGTCGATTATTAATTGCAATAATCGTAATCGCTTGATATTTGTTTCATCACTAATTATTATTTTTGCCTTTTAATATATATAGCATAGAACCTTCGGGACTGAATTCTCGAGATAAGCTTGAACAAACACCTGACGTGATTTGCCTATGATTATGTTGAGCACACTTATCACGCCATGTCGATACGGTACAAGTAATTTACATCTATACATATAATAAAACTGTAGAGGTCGAATGTCTGTACATAGAAAAAAAAAGCTAAAAACCGAGTCAGGGGGATGTAAGAGAAATAGAACAAATCTTGATTTTTTCAATTTTTTTGTTTCTCTGTTTGTACGGGTTAATCTCCGAAACTGTTGGACCAATTTAAATGAAATTTGCATGGTGTTACCTTATATCCCCGGTCAATATTTTGGATACTTTTAATCCCGGAAAATTAGAGTTCCCGTGGGATAGCTAAAAAAACTATAATAACTTATACGGCTTAGTACACAAAAACTACTAATTGGATTTTAATGAAACGTTACAATAATATAGTTCATACATCAGAATAACAAATAGGCTACTTTTTGTCACGGAAAAATGTACGGTTCCCGTGGGATAATTTTTGTTTGTCCAGAGGCGAACCTGAGCGAAGCGAGGGTGAGCCGTTAGTTTTTTATATATCACTTGTAATAAGTACTTCGTCAACACGATTATACAACATTGTGTATCTATATGACTGATTGCATATCCTTTTTATTATTTCCTTCGTCCTGATGCTGAATCTATCTATCTATATAATAAAATTATGAGTCGAATCTGTACATGAAATATTTTTTGGAAAATCTTATTGAAATAGTCATTATTATCGATACAGAAGTCGAATCTAGTTTTCAGAGTTGTTTTCTGAGTTGTAGCACAGTGTACTAAAAAATTACAGTGGGCTATCGCCTTTGATGTTTGACGAAAAGCCGACACCGCGTAGCGTACTTCGCATTACGCAGGGTTGTTACAGTTTTTTTTGTAATTTAATTAAAATATAATATTATTATTTAGTTATTTATCGAAGATCTTCATAGCAAAGAATATAAAAAGGCATTTCGCGGAGGCAATTTCAAATAGAGTTTTACAATGTTTCATATAATAATAATAATAAGCCTTTTGTTAATTTAATAAAAAATAAAATATACAATTGGTTTAACAATTATTTGATTTGATTAAATGAATATTTCTATGTAACATTATAATTAATTTAATGAATAACTAGATAATTAGAATGAAATAAATTAAATTATAATAAAAATAAATTAAATCTAGCAAATTATATTACATAAGTCAAATTGAATTTAGTTATATATAAATTTATCATTATTTTCAATTTTTTAGCAAAGTTAGTTTTATATGATATAATGTAATTAATAAATTTCCAAATCACCTATTATAAATGGGCAACGGACAAAAAATTTCGGTTTCTAGATTAACTGGATTTGAAATTTCTGTTATTAAACTTAATTATGTAAAAAATCCTCATCCTAATAAATAATTTTAACACAAAATATATAATATAGCACAGGTAGTATGAACCATTTTAATTGCTTACAAATTAAAATAAACGCGCGACAGCCCTTAAAGTCGTGTCCCGAGCTGCTAACTAATTCGGGCGGCAGAAATGTATGCAGCTCGGGCTCGCCTACCCGCGTCTCACCTCTCACACCCCGCACGATTGCCCTGTCTAGACGGCTTCGTTGGATGACTGTATTGTTTTATAGACTGTGGTTGTAGTCAGTCTAGTTTTTTCTGTCTGTCTGTCTGTGAACACATCACGAGAAAACCACTGGACAGATTTTAATGAATTCGGTATGATGGTAGCTGGTTATCCGGGTCAACATATAGGATACTTTTTACTGTTGGAAGAAATCTTATCTTTGAGAAATCTATACTAAACGTTAAAATTTTAACTTATTGTTAGTCAACTTGTGACAAGCTTTTTAAAAGAGAAAAAATTACATTGTGTATAGACCCTTATAAACTTAATTCAAATATTACAATAGGACTTTAAAATAAAACAAAAGTTTGTCTTGCAAGATATATTTCACAGAAACAAACTTGCCGTCAAATTTACTCTTAAACCAATAAATGGAATAAAAACCGCGCGCTCTGCACCGTCTGCAACAAAATAAAAAATCTATTCATATATTTATTTTTAACGGCTTACTAACTAAATTTACATAGTGAGATGAGTTTGTACAATAGTACTTCTTTATCTATATAATATAATAAAATTCTGACTCAAATTTGTATATTATTTTTTGGAAAATCTTATTATAAAAACTTGAAAAAAATTAATAAAAACCGATATCCAGACACTGAAACGTAAAAAATAACTAGACTGGGGGTTTTCATTTAGAAATCAGATATTTTCAAAGTCGGTGCCAGCCGATGTAAAGCAAAACAAATCTATTCCAATATGTATAAATACATCACAAATTGATGTATAATATTTTTATTTAACTATAATTATATTTAGTTTTCATATTAATGTATTGGATGTATCTTGAAGCATTGTGGGCTGGCACTGATTTTGAAAATTCTAATTTTGATCTGATCCGAGATTCTGAGATGCGTTGGGGGGTTCCCGCTGTCTGTCCCTATGTATTATGCTTAGATCTTTAAAACTCCACAACGGATTTTGATGCAGTTTTTTTTATTAGATAGAGTGATTCAAGTGGAAGGTTCGTATGTATAAAACATGTATATTATATTACAGAGAAACCAGAAATTCAAAGACATGTATTTCATACTAACCTTTAAAACGTACCTAGGGACAAACCCGAGTGAAGCGAGGGTGAGTCACTAGTACAAAATAAAACTTACAATATATCTTTATCAAGTTTCAGATAATTCTGACAAAATTAATTGTATAATAACTATGTGTAGTTGATATTTTTTACAAGTAAAACTTACATTTAAAAGTTTAGTCAAAAAGACCGAAGCCCATGTCCTCATCGTCAGATTCGGATTCTTCTTTCTTGGCCTCTTTCTCTTCTGTAAGGGAGAACAAAAACAAAAATTACACAATAGAAGTAAAAAATCTTCTTGATTCTATACAACTAAGTTATCTTCAGTGTTAAATTCACAGCACTGTTTCTCAGTCGAAAGATGGTATATGTTTAGATCATCATATCAACCTATACTTAAAATAAGTAAATTCTAAAAGTAACTATGAATATTTCAAACTTTTCTATGTTGTAATATGTATATCATAGACATTAAAAGAAATATACTATCCAGGATAATTCTAGACTATAAATTAGCATTAACAAAACCCAAAAATTTAAAGTTAAATATCATATGTATTCATTTTCAGCCCTTTTTAAGGTCCCACTGCTGGGCCAAGGCCTTGCTTCAATGTGAACGGGATCAGGCCATCATGTTGGTGAAGTGCAGGCTGACTTCATGTCTTTTGAAAACTTGATGGGTTCTCTCAGATATGCAGATTTCCTAATGATGTTTTCCTTCACCATAACCACAAGTGGTAATCATGTTGGAAATGATTCACACATGAAAATATCAGAGGTGTGAGATTCAGGATTTTAACCCACTTCACTTGGTTTTCCAAGCAAGTGTTACCACTGGACTACCACTGCCTCATCTATCTATCATATGTTATTCCTATTGTTTTCTGCTTTAAGTAATATATTAGGTTAAAGCAAAAGAAATAAAAAAAAAACTAGATAATATTTAGTAAATAGACAAACCTTTCTTCTCTTCCGCAGCAGCTGCAACCGGGGCGGCAGCAGCAGCGGCAGCTGGAGCTGCACCACCCGCTGGCATGGAGGACAGCTTCTCACGACCTGTGCATACATACATACAAGTTTATCAATACTTTACCTACTTTTTATGTATTGCCATATTGAAGAATTCACATCAGTTATTAATTTAACAGCATTTTGCTCAGACGAAAGATGGTGTAATTGTTATATCATCATTATAATAGACTACAGTATTGTAAAACAATTGAAACATCTTCATTGTTAATTGTACATTGTATATAACATTTGGGACTGTACAATTGTATTACATTACCACGGTAACTTAAGTAATAACCTAGAAATTGCATCTTTAATCATTTATAAGAGAAAAAAGATTTTGTCAATCAGTGTTTGCATAAATTGCATATTAAAATATGTGTAAATCTTAACAGAATTTGAAATTTAGTGTAAAGTTACCATTATTTTGTCGTTAACATAACCTCAAAAAAATTACATTTAGTGATACACTATCACACATTTCATACCTTTCGTCATCAGTTCCTCAACGGACTTGCCGTTGAGTTCCCCGATGACTTTCTTCAGCTTTTCAGAGTCGGCTTCAATACCAACTGAACTGAGGATCTTCTCGAGATCAGCTGCGGCGGGCGAGGATTTGCCCCCGAGCACGGCTAACAAATACGCGGCCACGTAACGCATTCTGCAAATCCATTGAGATGATTATTAACAAATGTTAATAATTGGCAAATGATGAGCAAATATAATGAAAATGTTTGATAAACAGTAAATCTATTTGAACAATGTGTTTCATGAGATCCATGTCACGTTGGTTACACATGGAAATTTGTTATAAAAATATTAACTACAATTTTCTATTTCAGTACAGTAAATGGCAAAATATAAAAGTAACAATCATTACTTTATACATAAAGAGAGAAAAACTGATGTTTTCGGTCTTGAGACCTAAAACATCAGCTTTTCTCATTATTTTTTGGTTACCGCGCACTTCACATTTTACATCCAACTCAATCCATCACAATATAATATCAATTCACTAGATTTTAATAAATATTATAAAACGATAGATGAATAACACTCTCATTATAATATTTTTAATAAAAACACTTACTTTTAAGTCGTAAAGACACGAAACGTGTTTTGCCGTAAATAAAACGTTTGCTTGAACGAAACGTCAAAGCAAAAGAGACATCAGACAACTGACAAGGTTGAAGGTTGATAGATTTTATCAGTGTTACCAATAATCAACTGTACGACTTGCCATTTGCCAGCTTTTTTTTGTGAATAAAGCGATGTGCACACGTATAGGTCGACAATTCAAGAAATCCATAAATCTGATAGTTAAAACCATGGATGACAAATAAAGTAGATGGATTAGTTTCATACTAGCTTTTGGTAAATGTGTCTATCCCTTTCATTTGTTTGATTATTTAGGTGTATAGTATTGATCTGTGGTATAATTAAGAGAGTTGCTGTTCGTACAGTTGACATATTATAAAATGGTATTATTTTATAATAACAAAAATAAATTGTAATATAAAAATATATCTACAAACTTAATAAAATAGATCAGCTATAATGGGACTGGTTAAAAACCAAAAACACTATTTTTCACTGTTTCTTGGTTACAGATAGTATGCAAGAAATTTTTGTGTTTCAAAATGTCCATAAAAGTTAAAATCAAGTTCGTTAGTACACTACGTAGTATGATTATAAGTACCGTAAGTTTTAAATATAGTAATAAAAAAAAGGTACAATTGATTGTTAGTATTAGGTAATTGAATTTTTTTTTAACATTAGGTATAGGATTTTACCTACCTGAGTATGTTCTTTAAGCATTTTTTTGCTGTTTAAGAAATTAGAAGACATAATATTATATTTGTATTATTTAAGCAATATCCAGAATTGATTTATAATATTATTTAGTAAGTAATAGGGAAGATTTCTCGAAAGGGCGTCCCACGTATTGCCTATTTATATTCAGTCTGAGGTTAGGCAATTTATTATAATATCTCTTTTGTACCTAATTTTTTGCGTCTACTGTGGTCACATCTTCACTAGCATTACCTGTATTGTAACTGGAAGTTAGACCAGCTGAAGGAAGAATTGAGAAGGAGAGGTGCATCCTGTGGTGGTCCTGACTGACTGATGGATCAACACACAGCATCAACCGCTGGTCGTAGAAACGTGAAATTTGGAAGACGTATTCCTAATATGATATACACATCCGATAAAAAAGAAGTTTTTTTTTTTTAAATTAATCCCCTAATTGGGTAAAATAGGGAATTAAAGATCGTATAAAACTGTCATTCTTAATGTGAAATACACTGAAAGTAATTTTAACTTTAAGATACAAAATAAGAAATATATATAAATATTTTTTTTAATTCATATCTTAAAGGGACAAATAGGGGTAATAAAGTTTATATGGCCAAAGAAATTTTTATGATCAGCTTTATTTGAACCTTGGTATTAAATATTAATGCTCTTCAATACGTGTTTTAACATTTTTTGAAATTCAATCCCATAAGTGGTCAAAATGGGGGATGAAAGTTTATATGAAACTCTGTAATTAATATGTAAAAAAGTATAAAAAATAAAAAAAAGTTTTCACCTGTAGACAATTTAAGAGTTTTAAAATCACTATCTGTAAAACGATGTCCACATAGCCTTAAATATAAAGATTGTGAATTCTCCAATATTGGTCTTCTTATTAGCCCACAATTTTTTAAGTTTTTGTCTCTTGTGACAAATTTACAATATACTGAGGGCTGTAGTGATCGCGACATCTGATGGTACAAAAAGGCAAAATTCTTGCCCATTGCCATCTATTAAAATAGTACCACAACGATTATGTACTTTAAGTATAATTTAGCGCCATCTAGTGTCAACATTAAACACTATATAAATTATTTAACCTACACAAAAATAGTTGGCGCTAATAAGAAACCTGAAAATATATAAAACTAAAGTTTTTCTTAACAGTTGACAGTTGTGTTGATACAATAACATGCAATAATTGATGAACGTAACATATTATTATAATTTAGTAAAAGGTATTTACAAAATATAATAAGTATTATAATATTATTATAACTTGTGCAGGTAAATAGTCGACTCTATTTCATCTCGCTAGAAAAATCCCCTTTACTTACGCCCGCAGGTACAGACACGAAAAAAATATATAATTATTAATTATTTTACTTTAATTTAATAAGACTTAATTAACAAAAGCTTTGGATTTATTAAAAAAATGATATGCAGGCATTTACATAATTATATGGTGTAGCTTATTTTTTCAACGGTAAATTATCTTTTATTGTATTCTTTGTTAAAGTGTTGTGTATATTATTATTTATCATATTATCAATGATAATATCAGAATTTCAGGATAATAACTTAAGATTTCCTTGTTGTACATGCACATAAATTAAAAGCTTTTGTTGAGCATCATTTAAAAATCCCAACATTCCCTAATAGGGTTGCTAGTAACTAGAGTAAATTTAATTTTTTGTTTTAACAAATCGTCATTTTGTTTAATTAATTGATAATTCGTTAGTTAACTATAGTTAAATAAATCTAAAATCAATTAATTTTATAGAATATAATATTCAATTAGAAACTCTTTGTGTACCAAAGCAAAACTACTGTGACACTTCAGTGACGTGCATTCTCTGTTAAGTAATCTATACAAATAATAAAATTGTAACTAAGCCGAATCTGTACATTAAATATTTTTTGGAAAATCTTATTCAAATACACATTATTATCGGTACAGAGGCCGAATCTATAGTTTTTAGAATTTTTGTCTGTCTGTTTGTTTCCGCATCACGGAAAAACCACTAAAGGGATTTTGATGAAATTTGATATGATGATAGCTGGTTATCGGGGTCAACATATAGGATACTTTTTACTGTTCGAAAATATCTCTATTATATGAAAATTCTAATTGAGACATCACTCCTGGCAACCCTGAATGAAATAACAAATTGGTAAACATTAATATCTAGAAGATAATCGCTGTAAACAAATTTTTCAGCTCAAACGTTTAATCTATGAAACAGAATTAATGCAGAGGTTGATTCATTTTATTTATTATTTTTGTTTTGTATAATTTATTGTTTTTGTACGTTGGCCAACTGCGATCAACAGTTTGGAAAAAAAAGTAAAATGCATGACATGGATTACGGTGTCAAAATTTTGTGTTGTTTTTTTTTTATCTTACTGTGGCGAAGCTGAAAATAAATATGCATTAGACCTGTATTTACCAATTTTTGATTTTTGCAATATTAAATTCGACGTGTTGGCGCGAGTGTTATTGGCAAAATTACGATTGTTGATTTAAAAACGCAAAAAGACACATTTTTAAGTTTGGGCCTAAAAAAATTTTATTGAAAATATTTTTTTCCTTTTTTGGTTTAAAATTGTGCCGAAAGCTGCTATTCATCAATTAGTGTTATTAAAAATTATCGTGTAAATTACAGTATATTATTTTCAGAAAATTAAACATTGTGATTGCTATCTATATTATTACAAGTGATATCGTATTAATGTATGTATAAAGCAACCACAGTATTTAGAAGATCAGACAAGTTGTAATTGATGGCACAAGTTTAGACTAAACATTTAAGTAAACTGTTTAGTATACCTAATATGAAACCCGGCCTCCGCAGGAGTGGGTGGTATTTTTGGATAAGGAGTCTAACTATATAAAAAATATTTTGAAAAAATGAAGGAGTCAAAAGTTATGTTTTAATCAAATTGTCGAATTTCAACCACTAGGCGAAATAGATGATATATTATGGTGTTTAATCTGCTGCATTCTGTCGTCTTTTTTTGACATCTCATTTAGACGGAGGAGGTTCTGTTGGCTTTTAGTGGGTAGTACTGGCTTTTCTATGCATAATGGTGGCATGCGTAAATGCATTTCCGAACATAAAAAAAGTCATCTATGCTATAAGTGATCATCTTAGAAATGTTTACCTTAAACAGTTAAATAAAAACCAACGTATCTTTTCCATTCTACGTGACATTGACGAAATTATCTGTGCTCAACTAGCACGCTTTGAAGCCATTAACAAGAAAATCGAATTAAAAAGCCCAAAACATACAAAGACAAGTTGTACTTTCATTTTTTTATTGTAAGCTAGCGACTTACCCTCGCTTCACTTTGGGTTCGTCACTAGACAAAAACAAATCTATCCCACGGGAACCGTACATTTTTCTGGGATGATATATAGCCTATAATCTTCCTCAGTTAACGGGTTATCTAATGCAAAAAGAATTTTTTAAATCGGATTAGTATTTCCTGAAATTAGCGCGTTCAACCAACCAAACAAACAAACAAACTCTTCAGCTTTATAATATTACTAGCGACTCACCCTCGTTTCACTTCGGATTCGTCGCTAGAAAAAACAAATCTATCCCACGGGAACCGTACATTTTCCGGGATGATATATAGCCAACAGCATTCCTCAGTTAATGAGTTATATAATGAAAAAAGAATTTTTCTAATCGGATTAGTAGTTTCTGAGATTAGTACGTTCAACCAAACAAATAAACAAACTCTTCAGCTTTATAATATTAGTATAGGTAGGTTAGTATAGATGAAACCCTACAATAAGTCAAATTTCATTTCCAAAGCCTCGCTAACGTACATGTACTTGAATTTCAATAGAATTCTCTTTTTAGTGCTCTTTCTGCAAAAACTAGAGACATATAAATTCATATGTTCCCAAAGAAAACGAATAGAAAACATACTGCGCCAATCAGATGGGAAAGAGGGGTTTATATGGACGGCGAGTGCGATGTAAAAGTTTCTGAAGATGTAATAAAATAAACGTGGCCGTTCCGGCAAGTATGCGGTTCGGTTATAAAATTTAGGCGATCGATGCTTTTTGTCGATTATTATCGGTTTGGACTTTGGGACATTCGATTTATTTATTGTTTAGTATGTACAGCTGTAGATTCTGTGTTTAAGTCCCTCGTTGGGCTAAAATTAAGTGGTTTTTTATTGTTAAATAATTCTCAATAACCTTCAAGAGTTAGGATGATGGTGGTTTTACACCCATGGGTTCAGACAGCATATTAAGGTTCTGCGCACCATCGAATGATGACGGATTGGCGACCGGAGTACGAGAGTTAAAGAGCTGAAGAGTGCCAATGTGCACTGATGAAGTCCAAGTTGGTGTCATACTTATAGTCCTTCGTTTTTATTTTCTTAAAAGAGTACAAGTTTTAGTTAAAGAATGTAATTAGAATGTAATATGGCTAATAATACTTTACAATATTGTTGTTGGGACATTAACACATAGCACTACGTGGCTTGTGTTATACAGATAGTTGATACACTACACATATATAACTTTAAATACATATATATTATAAAAATAAACACCCATGTTTGGAGGACAAACATACGTGCTCATCGCACAAATGAGCCCCCAGCGGAACTCGAACCCGCGACCGCTGGCACATCAAGTAGGGTCACTACAAATTAAGCCAAACGTGTCGTCTATATTAGTAATACTTTACTTTAAATACTTTTCCTTTATTAACATTACTATATGTCGTAAAAGAAATACTAGTATTAATTTGAGTTTTTTGTCTCAGGGAAGCAGTAAAAGTAAGAAGAGATTTCTAAAAATATTATCCCTGTGAGGTTAAAAAGGGTTGCAAAGTTCGAACGAAATTGTTAGGTAGGTACCACAAATAATGATGAAGTAAAATGAAAATATATATTTTTTGTCTCTATCTATACACATAATAAAATTCCGAGTTGAATCTGTACATTTAATATTTTTTGGAAAATTGTATTGAAATAGTCATTATTATCGATACAGTGTCCGAATCCATAGTGTTTAGAATTTTTATCTGCCTGTCTATCTGTCTGTATGGTGACGTATCACGAGAAAACCATTGGACAGATTTTGATGAAATGTGGTATGATGATAGTTAGTTATCCGGGTTAACATGTAAGTAGGATACTTTTTACTGCGGGAAAATATCTCATCTCTGAGAAATCTATACTAAGCGTTAAAACTTAACACTAGGGAAGAACCCGAGCGGAGCGAGGGTGAGTCGCTAGTTTATAAATAAAACTATAATCTATTCTATCTTTTCATGGTCACGGGACGAGAACTGAGAATCTCCCGTAACCATTATTACTGTAAAGCCTAAAAACTCGAAACGTCGGGAACCAAAAATTAAAATAAATCCGCGAAAAAAACCGAAAAGAAGAAAAAAGAAAAAAGTTTTATTTAAAATGTCGAATATTCGAGAAAATCTAAGAAATTATTAAGCATTATTATACAAAACCTACATTTATATTAATAAAAGTATTCAGTCAACGATTAAGCTGTGAGGAAGCTCGACAGGCTAGTTATATAAACTATTTAATCGTGTTTACTTCTTGTTTATTCTTTCTAAAAGGAAATTGGGATATTATTTTTATTATACGATTGGTAGACATATTTGCTATAATAATATAGATATATCCTTATGATAATGATAATATATAACTGTACACGTCAAGTGTTTGAAAAATATGTGGTTTAGGATATTGCTTGTTTTGTATGAGAAATTCAAAATAACATGTCTATTTGGCAAAGATGGCTGGGGATTTTTTTATTCCATTATGATAAGAAAATGCTTAAATGTTATATATGTTTAAGAAAATAACATAAATGTGGGTAGATTTAGTTAAAAACCCGTCACAGTTTTGAAATAAAACCTTGTAATTTGTTAAGAAATACTAAAACTGGAAAAAGGTCACAGTTGACGGTCAAAGGTGACGGTTTACTTCGTCAATGTGGAAAAAAATAATACTCAGAGTTTAAGACTAAACAAAAATTGCGTGTATCGTGAGTTTGCGTGAATTGAATTAGTGACTCTACTTGTATGTATGTATGTATGTATGTATGTATGTATTCAGCCCTTTTTAACGTCCCACTGTTGGGCACGGGTCTCCCTTCAATACGAGGGGGATCATGCCATAGTCCACTTCGCTGGCCAAGTGCGGGTTGGCGGACTTCACGTCTTTCGAAAACTTGCTAGGTTCTCTTTCTCTCAGACATGAAGATTTCGCCATGATGTTTTTCTTCACCGTAAGGCAAGTAACATGATTACATGTTAGAAATGATTCGCACATTAAAATATCAGAGGTGCGAGACCTGGGATTTGAACCCTCTTCACTCGATTTCCCAAGCGAGCGCGTTACCACTAAGCTACCACTGCCTACTCTACTTAAGCTAAAGCAAATAAATATCTTGAGTGCTAAGTACGTGCTTTAATTTCCGACCTCAAAACTTTAAATTGTAACAATTTAAATAGTGCCGTTAAAAGAATCTATCATATGGACGAAAGAACGTTCAAATGGACGATCGGATGGATTAATGCATGTTTGATGATCATTGGCTTAACAAAAGAATTCCGAGTGGACTCTCTTGGTATGACACTATAAAAACGGAAAACTTAATTCAAAATAAGACTGGGATTTTCAAGACGGAAGGTAAAGTGATGTGAAGAAAAAATCATTAAACACATTAACTTTGTAAAATTCGGGTTCGTCCCTAGGTGATTCTTTAAATTGAAAACTTTTTTATTTATGAACCGATAGAAATAAAATAATACTAAATGTTAAGTGAAGCTTACCATAATATATTAGTGAAAACCCCATCCAAATCGCTTAAGCCATTTCAGAGATTAGCGCGCACAAACGCACAGACAAACAAACAACAAAATCTAAAAATCATAATTTTGAGTTCTATTGCGTTAATAAAGACCCGCAATAATAGCTATTCTCAAATATCTTCCATGTACAGACAGCGATCAGATACAATTTTATTATATGTATAGATGAAAATAAGATAAATCTAAAAAGCAAAACATTATCTAAGTACAAAATTTGATCCTAATCGTTTGAGCCGTTTCTGAAATATACGAAATAAACTTATATATGAACAAAATAAAATATACAAGAATTGCTCATTTAATATTAAAAGATATGATACATTTTTGATTTATTGACGATACATTTGGCTCAGTTTGTAGTGATCCTACTTGCTGTACCAGCGGTCGCGGGTTCGAGTCCCGCTGGGGGTATTTATTTGTGTGATCAGGACGAATGTTTGTATTCCAGTCATGGGTGTTTATATCTATAATATGTATGTATTTAAAGTCATATATGTGTAGTGTATCAACTATCCGGTATCCATAACAGAAGCCTCGTAGCTTACCATGGAACTAGATAGTGCTGTGTGTTAATGTCCCAACATATTTATTTATTTATACATATGCACGCCTAGTGAAGTTTTAAAGTTTTTCATAGTTCAGTTCTAGCTTTTTAAAACTATCTTAAAAGTTTAATCTTAAAAATCTTAAAACTTCAAAATTTCATTAGGTAATTAATATCACGTTACAACAAGTTCAACAACACTATTCATCTCAAGAAAATCTTTTAAATTCTCACGTTCTCTACAATAGACGCGATTTTCCGTACAAATGCAATCTTACTCGCGTGTAGGTTTCTTCCAGGACAAACAAATAGATCAGGGGTGTCTAAACATATCTTGATTTTCTTTGGCTAGTAATTTGAACAATTTTTTTTTAAACATGCTTCATAAATACAAAACAGGATGTGTAGTTGTGGATTATGTCAAGATAATTAATGCCGACAGAACTTTAGCTGGTAGGTAGTATTAGTTCAGGATCCCTATTTTTACAATTGATTAGTATCAAGCTAATTTTTCGTCAGTAGCTTCATTTTCATGAGACACCCAACTTTTTCTCTTACAAAAATTGTCGATTGTGTTAGCTAACAGGAGTAGCAGGGATAAAATGTGTCAATTTGACGACTATCCAAAAATTACTGTGTGGTTTTTCATTAAATCTTAAGATAATTATTAACGTTATTCAACAAAATATTCATCAGGGATCCCGGATTATATTATTCTTTAGACTGAGGTTTTAGACATCTCACAGGCGTTATATACTTAGTCTCTCCCGTGACCATGATTGGTGTAAACTGTAAAGCATTCGAAACGTCGGGAAACAAAAATCAAAATAAATCGGCGAAATAATCCGAAAAGATAGTTTTATTTAAAATAATTTATTAAAATTAAATGCGGGCCGTAGTTTGGGTACATGTGAAATAGATCGATCGTATCTTGAGAACCATTTGTCAAGCATTCACTTGATGCAAGATATCCGATATATATCTATGTAAGGATCGGTTCTAGAATTGGAAATTTCGCATCTTTGTATTTTCCTCCATTGTTTTTATTTGGATGTTACATTGGAAGTAACTCTTGGGGTTAAAAAAATCTATTTATATTATACGTCTCGATGATACTATCTCTATGAGAAGGCTGGGGTTTCAAATATCCAAAGTATGTTATAAAGAAAAATATCGTTTTGTTTATATATATATATATATATATATATATATATATATATATATAAATATATATACATATATATATATTTATTTTGATGGGTAACTCATTTTAAAGTATTGCTATATGTACACAATGTTTTTACACTAATTTATCTCGTGTGATGCTGTTGTTTTCTCAAAAATAAATAGATAAATAAATAACGTAGGAGTATCTAACAAAATGACCTTTTCTTGATTTACTAAAAAAATGTAAGCATAAATAAAATGATATGGCTGAAGTGCACGTTTACGGTTTTTTTTTAATTTTTAGATATAAAATATGATTTTTTTTTTGGTTGTCAAAACATTTTGTTTTTGCTGAATTTTATCAAAATCTGTTTAGTTGTTAAAGTGTGGTAAGATAGGGTTTCTTAAACATTTTATATCATTAGTGTGAATTGTAGGTGCAATTATCATCAAATTAGTATGTACACATTTTTTACGAGTATTCGTAATTTCACATTGTATTTCTTGCGGGGTGTTTATAAAAATTGTTAATTTTGTAATAAAAAAAGGAAATAATCAGGATAAAATCTATCCTATCTTTTAAGTTGGAACAGATCATACATTTAAAAAAAAATACGTTAAGATCGGATGAGCAGTTTCAGAGTTCATCCCGGACCAACATCGTGATACGGGAATTTTATTTATTAAGATATAGTGTTCACCCAGTGGTCGCAATATCTCTAATTCTCGTCATTAGCTACTAAAGAAAAAAAAATTAAAGAATGCGTGTATGAATGTGTACACGCGCAAGAAGTAAAACTTCTGTAGGTTATCGGTACTCTTTATGAAACTCAATTTATGTTTTAAACAATTAGGATAGGCGAGATACTAAAAATAACGCATATTAGGCATATTACAATCATATATTTATAGAATATCATCTAAGGAAAGAATATAATATTATAAAATATCATTTGTCAGACAATAACAGCGGTCACCATGGCAACAAACGTACGTACATGTTTTCGTAACGCATTCACCAGCTTACCCCCTAAGTCAAGCGTGCGTAAATAAGTTTTACTTCAAAAAAAAGAAAGTCTGTCGACAAACAGAGGAGAAAAAGGTACTGAACTGTTTTGTCTTTGCCTATTTATATACAAACATACACATAGATCTTGAAACTCTTTTATTTTTTTTATAGCTATGTATAATGTTTTTAACATTTGATTTAAATGAGTAAGTAGTAAGTAGAAAGAGAGATAAAAGGGGATTGTTGTTATCGAATTTATTAACGAATTTAGTTTTCATTTAAAATAACTAGCGATTTGCCCTTGGTGTCTGTGAAGTGGAGTATAATACATTTAAATAACAAGTGCATCGATTTTGTTCCAAAATGTCAATTATTATTTATTTAATTAAACATGCTAGCGGGCACATTTTAAAAGGCGCCCCGGTCAAAACATATTGTCATTATTGTTCGACTATATCGGTCTTTCCCAAAGTGGGCGATAACGCCCCCTTGTGGACGCTGTAGGCCTAAAGGGGGGCGGTAAGAGACCCAGAGAAAAAATGGGGGCATTGTGTAGAGGCTTAGGGGGCGATTTGTAATTTCATGTAGCTAGGAGGACTCTTAGTAGGTGAAAAAATGGGGGCGCTAAAAAATAATTTATTGTCAAAGTGGGCAGTAGACAAAATAAGTTTGGGAACCCCTGGACTATATAAACAATTGATTTTGATTAAATACGCTATGAACGTAGTAATGAACGCAGCATCCGAATCTTAGTCCATTAGTACAGAGTCAAAACAAAATGACATATTTTCCCGTCCTTTTTCCATTCAAGACGACAACTTATAGAATCAAATAAAATTATTTTACAAATATACTTTATATTGATATAAATCCTATTTTTATATAATTAATAATTTATGAATAATTTATATTACTTGTGATCGCCGCGTTGTTGAAAATCAACCATAACTCATTAAGTTATATATTTATTGTCTTGCGTATGTTACTATATTAATCTATTCTCAATTTGACCACAGACTTTAACAATAAACAAAAGAGTATATATGCGTATGTGTGTCAAATACATGGTAGTGTGTGTAATGTTTTTTTTATTGATTTAATGTATTTTTATGCATAATTTAAAAAAAAAAATTAGCATTCAGCACTCCTTCTCTATGTAAACTATAAGTGTGGGAAATTTCATACTCCTCCGTCCGCGCAATTTTCGTAAAAAGGGTTACAAAGTTTTTGCTTCACGTATTAATATATAGATTATTGAAGTGTAACAATAGAGTATAATATTTTCTCTCGCTACTCAGCCCTTTTTTTAATGTCCTACTGCTGGGCACGGGCTTCCCTTAAATATGAAGGGGATCAGGCCATAGACCTCGTTGGCCAAGTGCGAGTTGGTGGACTTCACATATCTTTCGAAAATTTTCCTAGGTTTTCTCAGACATGCAGGTTTCGTCACGATCCTTTACTATATTTTTTCGTCACATACCTATCCGTTATTGATTTTTTTCAAAAAAAAACCTTACATATTTCTTAGATTTACATTCAAAGAATGACGTTTACAATTCATTCATTAAAATACCAATTAACATTATCCGTCTATAGTTTTAGAAATTTCCAACTACAAGATCAATAGATTACCTATAGAGTGTGAATATGTCAATCAACGACTTGCCCCAACAACAGATATAGAAGAGACCTTGAAAATTAATAGAACAACACACGTAAATATTAGGCAGTAGTAGCCCACTGCCCAGTGGTAGCGCGCTCGCTTGGGAAAAGTGAAGTGGATTCAATTCCCGGGTCTGGCACCTCTGATATTTTCATGTGCGAATCATTTCCAACGTGATTACCACTTGTCTTACGGTGAAAAAACATCGTGAGGAAACCTGCATGTCTGAGGGAACCTAGAAAGTAGAAAATTTTCGAAAGATGTTTATAGTCCGCCAACTCGCACTTGCCCAACGTCAAAGGGAGGCCCGAACCCACTAGTGGGACTAAAGAAGGGCTGAATACAAAACGTTAAAGCTTGTATTATGAAGCAATCATACTTCTACTAGAATAGAATATCGAAGTCTAGTTTCTTAGATTGCATTGAGCATTCTCCAGAAATATCCGCGACTGCGCGGCGCACAATAAAAAATTGTACTGATACGACGGCCGTCGCGTGCGCTATTATTAGATGAGACGAACAAAGAATAATGTTGGATACAGTATTAACATCAGTTAAAACGGTAGTAAATAATTATTTTTCATTTATGTATATATAAATATATACGCATCCCTCATCATAGCTTTTTAGACAGTTCTTTACTTAGCAATGTTAAAAGAAAGGTCAGGTGAAGCTATGGATAAACCCTCCTAGACGGTAAAAAATGTATGATGTCGTCATACATTTTTTTCATACACACATCATATATACATACATCATACATCATACGACACGTTTGGCTTAGTTTGTAGTGATCCTACTTGCTGTGCCAGCGGTCGCTGGTTCGAGTCATGGGTGTTTATATATATATGTAGTGTACCAACTATCTGGTATCCATAACACAGGCCTCGTAGCTTACCATGGAACTAGATGGTGCTGTGTATTAATATCCTAACATATTTATTTGTTTATTTATTTATCATTCATTTTTATTATGTCATCATACATTTTTATCTATTACATACGTGTCATCGTTTATCTACTGGCTAGCATGCTTCAATACGAGACGGATCAGGCTATAGTTCACCACACTGGCCAAATACGGGTTGGCGGACTTTACATGTCTTTCGGAAACTGGCTAAGTTCTCTTCAGACATGCAGTTTTCCTCACGATGCCGGTTGTACTTATGGTTTTTTTTTGTTCGAAAGTTTAAGACGTTGAGTATTACATTGGGTGCTTTTAAAAGTTCGTTAAACTATTGGTCCTGCATTCGATCTTTTATCGGTCGAGCCCAATGTCTTCCCATCTGACTTTGCAATCAAATGGAGAGTTAAAATAAAACATTATGTACACATACACATAACACATACACTTGTGCACTATAATATCTCCTGCGTAGTTGGCTAAATTTAGTGAGATAGACCACCGTAGCTGAAATCGGTCTGGAAGACATTGTTATGCCAACACGTTAACGTCAGAAGGTGCTTTTATTTAAATTAAAAGTCACCTAAATAAACGATCTCATGCAAAAAAGTACTATATATAAAAGAAAAAAGAAAGTAAAACTATTTCCAGAATTCTATAAAGGCTGCAATTCTTAAAACCCTTCAAAGCTTTATAAGAAAGAGCTTCATTTGAAATATTTTCAAATAGCAGATCTGTTAGTTTCGTACTCTATGTAAGCGTACGAAGCGAAGGTATAGTTAGTTTGCGCACGAGCGATTGATTGAACGTTCTGCATATATGTTAATGCACTGAATTACTGTAGAAGTAATCGTTTTAAAATCAGTTTTAAGATCCACATCATTATATAGTGTGTTAATTTTTTCTAGTTTTAGTGATGCACTTGGTGGTTACAATTATATAATAATGTTAGTGTTGTTTTAATGAAAATGGTAAGCTTTTTTGGGTTATATATGTAGTTATTTAAAATATATAGGTATAAATAAAAGTTTAATTTATATCTACATATACATATATAAATAGCCAAAGATAAAGCAGTTCAGTGCCTTTTTCTGGTCCAATTTTCTTTTTTTTTTGTTTTGTTTAAGAGCTCTAGTGTGATCAACAACAAAAAATGAAAATAGTTGTTTATTAGTTATTTATAGATAAATAGTATTAATATTAGATATAATTCGTATTAATATTATTATAGATTAATAGAAATTTCAACTATTGGATGAATACAAGTATAAATAAATTAGTGAAATATGACATCCGGTTAAGAAAGTATGTAGTTACAGGAGTTCTGAGTTATATTTCATTTTAATTTCTATAATAAAGTCTAACTCAGGATACATTATGTTATATTTAATTGAAATTTTCACTAACATTAAATAACTGTCGTGACAACTTTTTTAAAATAAAGTTTTTTTTTCTAAAATTCATATGATATAGTTAGATGGATATTTTTATTTTAAAGCTTCAAGACTTAGAAGTATTTTTTTTTATACAACATATGCTATATTACAATGATGGAAAGATATTTGCTTTGATTTGTATCGGCTGGCGCCGACTTCGAAAATATCTGATTAGGTATCTATAGTAAATGAAAACTACCAATTAGTTATTTTTTTAATTTTTAGTGCTTTTTTTGAAGTCGGTTTTTATTTTTTTCTTAAAAAGTTTTTATTTTCTAAATCGCGATATTTTTTTCGGACTCAAATTCGAATTAAAAATATTTAATTCCGCATTAAATTATTACAATTTTTTCACTGAACGTCATGGAGTCTGACACAAGTTCGGAAAGAAAAAGCTTGAGATGACTTTCGAGTACCAATGTAACATCTATTTCAAAATCATCCTTAAAGTAATTTTTTAACCTATTCGGGCGGATTTTTTCCTAAAGTTTATTTCTTTATTTGTGAAAAAAACAAATCAATCCCACGAGAACTCTAAATTTTTCCGGGATAAAAAGTTGCCTATGTGTTATTCCATAATATAATATGTACCAAATTTCCTTCAGATCCGTTCAGGCGTTCTAGCGTAATTGAGTAACAAACATCCATTCATCGAAACGTTCGCATTTATAATATTATAGTAGTAAGATAAGATTAAACTACAAAAATCGGTTCACAAAAGGTACTTATTGTATGAAATAGAAAAAAATAAATAATCGGTACTCTTCCTATTTTGAAGCCAGTAAAAAATGCTTCATAAGTGAAACTTTTCACTATCAGTCACCTCTATTTTCGACAGGCCTAAAAATGTATTTTGTATAATTTAAATAGGATTAACTAATTGGGATTTGGCAAGTCATTATTGATCCGCTATACATATCCATATTAATATTATAAATGTGAAAGTGTGTTTGCTTGTTTGTCCTTCTTTCACGTCGAAACAAAGTGACAGATTGGCGTGATTTTTTGTCTGGAGATAGTTGGAGGGCTGGGGAGTGACATAGGCTTTACCGCGGGATATTATCTCATTTCCACGGGAAAAGACGTTGTAATACAGCCCAAAAATATTTATGATTAGAATTACTTGAAATTTGGTAATAATGCTCTTTAATGTAATTAGATAAATACGTGTTTAAGTATTTTTCAAAATTCATCTCATAAGAGGGTAAAATAGGGGATGAAAGTTTGTATGAAACCTAACTGTATCATCTTACCTTTTAAATAAAAAAATAAAAATCTTAAGTACAGCCACCATATTATTTTATATAGCCAAAGAGTTTTTTGTAGTGTTTGCGCGAGCGAAGCCGTGGGTTCTGCTAGTTGCGATATATAAAAAAAAAAAGAAATGTATCTTAATCTTCTTTTCCTTATTTTCCCAGTATTGTGGGTTCATCATAACATATTACATTTACTTCTCTATATCAATCGTCTTCTCAGAACATACACCCTTCAGATAGCATATAGGATATGTGCTTTCTTACAGTCCTTACCTGGGCTTCTTGGGCTTAACTCCTCTGCTTATATGACTTCCTTCCATTTTAAAGTTATATATGTGTAGTGTATCAACTATCTGGTATCCATAATACAAGCCTCGTAGCTACCATGGAACTAGATGGTGCTGTGTGTTAATGTCCCAACATATTTATTTAAAGTTAGTTATGTAATACTAAAAGTTTTTTTAAAAATTCGCTCTTTTATTCCGGAAATAATTAGGATATAAATAAAAAAATCACAATTTATTTAGCTTTCTATCTGTTTCGGATATGCGTAGGAAAAAGTGAAGAGACGAAACAAATATATTTAATTTAATTTTTTAGATGAATTGTGCGCATAAATTAATTTTTTTTTTCAATCCTTTCGTTTGAAAGGTTTTTTATTATTCAGCTACTTATTTAGTACCAAAATACTGACTGAAACTTCACTTTCTAAACGAAATTCTTGTGATGGGTGTATTAAAAATAACTCAACTCAAACTCAAGTCATTCTGACTCAACTCTCTAATTCTCCCGCTAGTGAAATCCTCTTTTGAAATCGGCTAAGTTGTTTCTTCTATACTCTATCCAGCGTGTAATAATTATCTTCTTCAGAGTAAAAAGGATTTCTTCACCTTTTGCTCGAACCATTTATCCGCTAATAAATATTCTGTTACAATAAAAATCGAGCCATAGGGAGGGGGGGGGGGGGGGGGAAGGGAGGGAAATGCGTAAGCTATACAGCGACAACCCCGTAAAAAGACGGGGATGGTTCGGTTGGGTTTTCGTGGGTAGTACTAGCTTTTCTAGCCGGTGACTCCCACATAACCTGTATCTATACAGGTGGTACGCGTAAATGCATATCTCAACGTTAAAAAAGCTATATGTAAGATATTTATTATAATACACTTTAACTAAAATATGGATTGGTAGTTAATACTTGTTTTAAGATACACAAGGAACATCCATTGCACTATATTTTAATTTAAGACTAAACTCTGAACTAATTTATGAATTTTCATAACAATACGAGTCTGTTCAGTCTCAAAGCTTGTTTAATATTAAGATTTAGATCGAAACTGCTTCTAGATATAGGTTGCCTAGATTTTGACGGCGGAAATCAAACTTCCTTTGATATCAGCTGTTTGAATGTGTTCATTTTTATTTATTTGCCGAATAGTCACTAGTTATGGCACCCGCGTGTGCATTTCTATTAACTTATCTATACTGATATATTTATAAAGCTGAAGAGTCTGTTTTTTTAAATAAAACTATATTTTCGGATTTTTTTGCGGATTTATATTGTTTTTAGTTTTCGATGTTTCAAGTGTTTTACATCAATTATGGTTTTTCGAAATCATTTTGTGATTTTGTGGGTTGATATTGTCTGTAAGAACTACATATATAATGACCTTTGAGACGTCTAAAACCTTAGTCTTTTCTCTATTTCTATCTCTTGCTTATTTGAAAGCGCGAATCTCTAAGATTTTTATTTAAAAAAAAAAAAAAACATTTTTGCGTACATTTTTTTTTTCATCTTTAGGTGGTATTAGGAAACACATACACACACTAAAAAAATCTTAAAATATTGTCTACTTATATTTAACATTGTGAGGAGTAACGTAAATAATAACTTTTCTTTGTTTCTCGCGTTACTCTTTGATATAATGATTCAACTCGCGTACAATTTCTATGAACCCAAATTCATAATTTAAGATTTAAAAAATTTTTCGTCTTTGTATTGCGCAAAAGATATTTTACCATTGTATTGTGTATGATATTATCAGAAAAATATTATTTTTAACCTTGAATGAATGGATGTATAATAATAAATTGGTTATCAGATTTTACTCCTTAGGCAGTTTGTACAACAAAATAGTTTCTGCCCATAAGTTCGACGACACATTTAGCTCAGTTTGTAGTGACCCTACTTGCTGTGCCAGCTGTAGCGGGTTCGAGTCCCGCTGGGGGCATTCATTTGTGTGATAAGCACGAATATTTGTACTCCAGTCATGGGTGTTTATATTTATAATATGTATGTTATGTATTTAAAGTTATAGTGTAGTGTATCAAATATCTGTTATCCATAACACAAGCCTCGTAGCTTACCATCGAACTAGATGGTGCTGTATATTAATGTACCAACATATTTAGTTTATTTATAAAAAAAAAATCATGTTAGTTTTGTTGAAAATACTGTACTAATTTGCACCCGCGGCTATTCTAGCTTAGTATATAGGTACTTCAATAAAAAGTAGCTTGCATTAATCTACCTTGAATATATAATAAAAATATCTGGATGACCGAACTTGGCTCGGCGTTTTTTCTAAAAAGATATAAAAATTAGGGTTCTTCACAAAATCCATCTATATAGATAAAATAAGAACGCGTAACCTGAAAATACAAAATTTTATCCAAATCTTTAGAGCAGTTTCCGTTTACGAAATAAATTTATATAATATGTATTAGCGACTCATCCTCATTTCGCTTGGGTTTGTCCCTAGAAATGTTCTGACGGTTAGTATGGAATAAATAGACTATATATTATATGATATATAAGCCTATAGCCTTCCTCAATAAACAGGCTATCTAATGCAAAAAAAAAAATTCAAATCGGATTAGTAGTTCCTGAGATTAGCACGTTCAAACAAACAAACGAAAGAACAAGCTCTGCCTCTTTATAATAGACTAGCGACTCACCCTCGTTTCGCTCGGGTGCGTCCCTAGGTACGTTTTAATTTTTTTGAGGGAAACCCTAATTCTTTTTCTAAAATAAAAGAAGCCTAAGTTAGGTACTCCTTATAATATCAGCTATCTGCCAGTGAAAGTCCTGTTAAAATTGGTCCAGCCCTTTCGGAGATTAGCAGGAACAAACAGACAGACAGACAAAAATTAAAAAAAATGTGTTTTTATTTTAAGTACCGTATATAATTCCATATGCATTTAGTATAAAGCTGTTATTTTGACATTACAAACAGACACTTCAATTTTATTTATCTGTATAGATTAATCAAGAGTATAGATTATGTAACAATTCTGTTTTTCACAATATATAGCAACAGAAACCAAGATCACAATTTTCTCGTTTCAAAATTAAATTTAAAATTATTTACGTAATAAATATTAGTTAAAGCACATAAAGCAGCAGTTCTGTTACTGACTTCTATAATTGAATAACTAAAACAGCCATAAATTAACAAAGTATTTACGCGACTGTTAATTATTAATGCATTTAACCAACAAAATAACTAGTAAATAACCCACAACAAAATAATCATATGATTTCTTTGTTTCAAGGTAACAAGATTTCATTTTATTGCCCGATGTGGAATGGAGTAATAAACCGAGAATCAAACCTGTAATCACCGTAAAGTTATTTTTAATTCCATTTGTCATTTACTATTGGATTATAGAGTCTTTAAACTTAGTTATCGTATTTTAATTTAAGATGTTTTTATTTATACAAAACCCTCGGCTCGCGATAAAACTACAAAAAATACTCTAAAAATGTAGGTTTCATACAAACTTTCATCCCTTATTTCACCCCTTTATTTGATGAATTTCGAGAAATGCTAAAACACGTATTTATTTAATTGTATTGAAGAGCATTAACACCAAGTTTCAAGTAATTCGGATCATAAATATATTTTTGGGTTGTATTATAAGGTGTTTTCCCGTGAGAATTAGATAATAATCTCCCGCGGTAAGAAGTAGCCTATGTCACTCTCCAGCCCTCCAACTATCTCCACACAAAGAATCACGCCAAACCGTCACTCGGTTTCGACGTGAAAGAAGGACAAACAAACAAACATACTTTCACGTTTATAGTAATAGTATGGATATGGCTTTTCTCGCTTGTTTTTTTTCTCCGCCCAATGCCTGTTTATACGTTTTACTTATTGGATACTGATATCATTTTATAATTATAAAATAGTTAAGTTATTGTTCTTGCAAAGATTAAAATAATTAAATAATAATTGACGACACGTTTGGCTCAGTTTGTAGTGACCCTACTTAGTATGCCAGCGGTTGTGGGTTCGAGTCCCGCTGGGGGCATTCATTTGTGTGATGAGCATGAATGTTTGTACTCCAGTCATGGGTGTTTATATTTATAATATGTATGTATTTAAAGTTATATATGTGTAGTGTATCAACTATCTGGTATCCATAACACAAGCCTCGTAGCTTACCATGGAACTAGATGGTGCTGTGTTAGTGTCTCAACATATTTATTATTTATTTATTTAATTAAAGCTCTTCTTTGTTCAGCGAAATCAAGTTATAGATTATGTTACATATTTCGACATACACATACAACAGACTTAGTAAAAGCCTATTGAGTACTTAACAACATGTTACTCTGGAATTGTTGAAGAATATAAGTTTTGAATTTTGCATTTTAAAGAGAAAAATCCATTTTTCATCTTACTAATATTATAAATGTGAAAGTTTAGATGGTTGTTTCGATGTTTGTTACTCAGTAATGCCAGAACGGCTGAACGGATCTGGTTTAAATTTGACACAGAGATAGATTATAGTCTGGATTATAACAAATAGGCTACTTTTCATTCCGGAAAAAATACACGGTTCCCGTGGGATAGATTTGTTTTTGTTTTCCTACAGGCGAACACGAGCGAAGCAAGGGTGAGTCGCTAGTATGTACATATGTCCGATCCTATGTTCCCTTGTAATTACTAAGAGGCTTAACCGATTTTGATGAATCATACGCTGTCAAATTCGTCTTGATAGCGCAAGTATTATAGGCTATACGGATATTATTAAAAATCAAAAAGGGGGATTTCAGGTGCCAATTTGTGCGTCTTGAGGATTTTTTTTTGAATACACGTTTTATTCTTTCTTTTCTTTCTTTTATTCTTCTATGTCACCGACTGCATAATGATTGCTATTTGCTTTCATGAACTTGTTCCTTTGATTTTAGTTCGCTTTTTACGCAATCGGTTTTTAATTTTTAACATTTAATCCCTTATTTAATAAAAAAGCTTCTGAATAAAAACATTTCTTCAAATTATAATGAGATCAGTGTATTTAAAGTTTAAATATATCCAGTTATATTTAACTATACTTAAGTATGTATAACTTATTAGCTAGGCTACCTACAATAATTATAAATCGAAGCGAAAAGCTATTTTAGAGTGTAGTAAACAGTAAGCTAGCGATCGAAGCACGATGCCGTCACATGAGACGTTTCTGTTCGTCACTGTTGCTATCGTGCCTTGAGTTATAAGATGCAGCGGTTTTGATAATGTATGCCTATTTTAAGAGCTTTTAGGCGAAAAAAAGGAAGAAAAAGCTCACACACCTCTCGCATTGAAGATCGGATAAGCGATTTCGCGGCGATGTTGGTATACAGGGTGGAACAAATCGATGGGACATGGAAGAAAAGTATCTTAAATATTGAAGTTATCAAGATTTACTCAAAGAAAACATTTCTTTATTTCTTGTGGTGTACGTTCGCGTGAAGAGTTTGGATGCGAATCGAGCTTCCGAGCAAATAAATCGCTGATCGCTGACGCTTAATGCACAGTGTGCACCCTAATTTATCTTATTGTTAACGTATTACTTCTAAGTTAAAATCTGGTTGAAATTTTGTAATATCATGATTTATTTAAATTCTTCTATAATCCTGTGACATCTATAATCCTTTGACGACACGTTTGGCTCAGTTTGTAGTGACCCTACTTGCTGTGCCAGCGGTCGCGGATTCAAATCCCGCGGGGCATTCATTTGTGTGATGAGCACGAATGTTTGTACTCCAGTCACTGGTGTTTATATTTATTAATGTATAATATGTATGTATTTAAAGTTATATATGTGTAGTGTCTCAACTATCTCATCTATCTGTCATGTCCCAACATATTTATTTATTTATTTATGAAGTGTCAGTTACAATGCAAATATTTTTGATAATAAATTATATAAATGTCTTCTTTAAAACAAATTTTAAGCCTCGTTTATATCATTTATAATGAATGGGCATATCTAAATAATTATATGTTGATAAAACCTGTTGGCACTTTTCAAACGGACCGAAGTCGATGCGTGGGAGCATGACGTAGTCTTGATATATTCGACAAGAGTTGACGTTACTCTCTTTATAGTTTGGCTTTGAGATTAAATAATTACTCTTTTTTACTACTGCGAGTTAGACATCGCGGGAGGTTTGAATGAAGAAATAGAAACTGTTTTAATAGCGTATGAAATAGACCCGGCGGTGATCGTCCTAAAGATTGGTGATCTATACAGATAAATAAAATTGAAGTGTCTGTTTGTAATGTCAAAATAACAACTTTATACTAAATGCATATGAAATTATATACGGTACTTATAAGAAAAACACAATTTTTAAATTTTTTTGTCTGTCTGTCTGTTTGCTCCGGCTAATCTCCTAAACGGCTGGACCAATTTTAACGGGACTTTCACTGGCAGATAAGTAGTAAGTAAGTAAGTAATGAGTAACTTAGGCTTCTTTTATTTTAGGAAAATGATTAGGGTTTCGCTTAAAAAATTAAGACGTACCTAGGGACGAACCCGAGCGAAAAGAGGGTGAGTCGCTAGTCCGGAATAAGTTTGAAATATGTTTTATTAATGTTTGAATATATGTTAAAAAATAAAGCGTAGATTTGTAATATTCTATAGTAACCTTGAAACTAACTTCTTTAACGGTGTTTCCATGTTCGATTCCTGCAAGTGTCAAATGTCGGATTGGCTATTAGAATATTGATCATAGTACAAGTGTAGGTTGCCACTAGTGGTCTACATGCGTGGTCTACCACCTTCAACCGTCAATCGTCAATCATTTTGGGAGAGGTTGTACAATGTTAATTCATGCCTTTGAACGTTCTACTGCTAGAAAAGATACTATATTGAATGTGTTTTGTTTATTTCATTTTTTTAACGAAAAGTATGTTGAGTCTAAAGATTAACAAGCGTTGAGACACAATTTGGTCAGACCGGCCATAATTCTGAGTACAACATTTATGGTTTAGATAAAAATACATCATTTTAACGAGCACGACCTCGTTGAGCTATTAAACAGTAAAAATCGGTAGGCGACAATCGCCTTGCACCTCGATTTAACTCTATCGTATCACAAACAATATTATGTCTCACTTCCAAAAATGTTTTTTTTTTTTTAAGAATGAAACATGATTAATATGAAAAAACTCTATGCAACTGAAGTCTTTTACCTTTTTTAACCGACTTCAAAAAAAAGTAGGCTATCGATTCGACACGTGTGTACGTAATGTTATTGGACATGCAAAATATTCACATATGTACAATTTTTTAACTATAATTAGATTTCATACCTTGTTATATTTACCTATTAGATATTCATATCTTAAAACATTGTCGGCTGGCACCGAATTCGAAAACATCTGATTAGGTATCTATTGTATTGTATTCAGCCCTTTTTAACGTCCCACTGCTGGGCACGGGCCTCCCTTCAATACAAGGGGAATCAGGCCATAGTCCACCACGCTGGCCAAGTGCGGGTTGGCGGACTTCACATGTCTTTCGAAAACTTGCTAGGTTTTCTTAGACATGCAGGTTTCCTTACGATGTTTTCCTTCACCGTAAAGCAAGTGGTAATCATGTAAGAAATGATTCGGACATGAAAATATCAGAGGTGTGAGACCCGGGATTTGAACCCGCTTCACTCGGTTTCCCAAGCGCGTTACCACTGGGCTACCACTGCCCAGGTAGGTATCTATAGTTAATTACAACCACTGTTCAATATTTCTTTAACTTTTTAGTATTTTTTTTGAAGTCGGTATAATTTTTTTTTTATTATTCATTGTCAAAAGTCACTATTGACGGAAACCTATTGAAATTCCATCACTGCGTTAAATTAGATAATAAACATGCTATGACTTTAAACTTTGTGCATTTTACTTTATTATTTCTTAGATGTAATAATGTAACGACATTTGTTTCCAACTCATAGACTATATTTATGGAAAAAACTGAACTTAAATACATTTTAAATAAAACTATCTCTACGAATTTTGTAGCGGTTTTATTTATATTTTTGTTCCCGACGTTTCGAATGCTTTACGCAAACATGGTTATGGTGAAGATAAAATCTGAAAAGATAGTTTCATTTAAAATATCAAATATTAGCATAAAACTTTAAGTACAGTTCAGAAACGCCGTTAAATGTTACTTTTTGATCGTTTTAATAAGAGATGTACTCAATGCTTTCTTAGATTTACGCGAATATTTGACATTTTAAATAAAACTTTTTTTTTGGACTATTTCGCGGATTTATTTTAATTTTTGGTTCCTAACGTTTCGAATGCTTTACAGCAATCATGGTCACGGGAGAGACTAAGGTGTTAGATGTCTCAAAGGTATTATATAGTTGTTACAGACAGCCTACCCACAAAATAATAAAATGAATTAAAAAAAATGGCACCAGTACCTTATAATATTTGTTAAGTTTAATTTTAAACATTTTTATAATTTTAATAATATTCCATATGCAATTATAAAACTTATTCTTTTTTTTTTTAATTTTTATAATTAAAATTAAAAGTACAGTAACGTACTTCGATGACATTTTTACATTTTTGTAATAATTTTGTAAATTTAAACCTTTAGTGATAACGTAACGTAACGTATTACGTTAATCGAGGTTGAGCTAAATAGAATTAAATATAGATTATACATCAAATTAGTTTCAAGAATTTAAGCTATTTCCTAGACGTATTCCAGACTCGAGACTAGATACAAATAAACATTGTTCGACGGACACGTTTAAAATAATTGTTACCATCTTACATTGCTCTACACAGAATATAGAGATAAGTGAGCGTGGCGTCATTTGCAGCGGCTTTTTATTAAGAGCGTTTGATTTGTGGAACTTTTTAGAACAGTCGCAATTTCATTAGCGTTCTGCAATCTAGCCGGGCGTAAAGCCAAGAAATTTACTTGAGAGGTGGTCCACCTTGGTGGATAGTGTGCCATATGGATTGCTCTTGGTACTTCTGTGCTCCCTCATCTATGTCCGTTCATCTTATATGGTGGGGGGCTCAGTAGCGTCTGGTAATCCAGCCGGGCGTGAAACCAATAAACGTACTGAGAGGTGGCCCACATACGGATATAGCTAGACGGTGTGCCATGCGGGTTGTTCTTGGTATTTCTCTTATAACAGAGTGGACCGTGAGAGCAACTCCTTGGTTGCTGTGGTCTGCCTCGGCAGACCTGCCGTCGGGGCATCATGGCTGAGTGCGTAAGCGATCTTCCGACGCC
This sequence comes from Fabriciana adippe, assembly GCA_905404265.1. Lineage (NCBI taxonomy): Eukaryota > Metazoa > Arthropoda > Insecta > Lepidoptera > Nymphalidae > Fabriciana > Fabriciana adippe. The sequence continues at coordinate 13,669,917 of FR990001.1, forward strand.
CTGTTAAGACGAGAATAGTTCCGTTGGGTTTTAGTGGATAATACGGGCTTTCCTAGCCATTGCGTACCACATAACCACTCGTATGTATGCAGGTGGTATGGGCATCATCGTCTATTTGCATGCTTTTCATACAAATCCGCCCAGACTTTTCGCACAAGTTTTGCACTTATTAAAGTAGGCAGTATAAAAAACGTTTTGCATTAAAGTAATGTAAAAAATATAGAAGACGCATTAGATATTTTTAATCGACTTCAAAAAGGAGGAGGTTCTCAATTCGATTGATATTTTTTTCTTCTTTTTAGTGCTTTTTTTGAAGTCGGTTTTTATTTTTTCCTAAAAAGTTTTACTAAGTTGAAACTAGCTTTAAAATCAAAGTAAAATATAACATCTATTTATTCTATTCTAGTTTTATCATATCAAGTGCGATACAATTTGTAACATCCTTCATTTTCTGAGCTTTTGATAATCATCCAATCAAAATATTACGCCTTGATTCTTACATACCGAGGCGATAAGATAACATATTCGTTGCTCGTAAATGTCTTTATATTGTTTTGTTTAGGAATATTTTTCTTTATCTTGACATATTGTGATACGAAAATAATTTGATGTTCTGTATTTAAAGAGCTATTTTTACCCGACTGCGGCAAAGATTAAAGGAGGGTTATGTGTTTGATGATGAATGTAGGTTTGTACGTGTATGTATGTATGTCCAAACCTGTTCTCTGTAGTTTCTAAAAAAAGAACTTTTTTCACATGAACAACATCACGGGCTGATCTAGTATAAATTGTTTAACGACACGTTTAGCTCAGTTTATAGTGACCCTACTTGCTGTGTCAGCGGTCGTGAGTTCGAGTCCCGCTGGAGGCATTTGTGTGATGAGCACGAATGTTTGTACTCAACTCAAGGTTGTTTATATTTATAATATGTATGTATTTAAAGTTATATATGTGTAGTGTATCAACTATCTGGTATCCATAACACAAGCCACGTAGCTTACCATGGAACTAGATGGTGCTGTGTGTTAATGTCCCAACCAATTTATAATAATTCTCGTAAAGAAATTACAATTATGTATCATTGAAATAAAAATAAAAGCTTCATTGTACCAAAAAGTTCTCATTTTCAGGAACGGGAGATATGTGCGTTAATGACTTTTGTAAATTTTTCGTATATTTAAAAGGGAGATTTAAAAAAGAACCAACAAAATGTAAAAGTTTTCCGCATTAATTACTGAGCCACAAGCCTGTCGCCGACTTTCCACTCTCCTACAGCGGTTTTAACCTTCCTTTTTGTGTTCATACTAGTTATTTCATTCGACTTTTATAATATCGTGTTACTTGCTATTATAATATTTTTAATATTAGCGAATAAGGGTATTATTTTGTTAGGTTGTCACTAGGTGTCTAACACAGCCTCTATGTCGAGACGACACGTATGGCTCAGTTTGTAGTGACGATACTTGCTGTGGCAGCGGTTCGCGGGTCCGAGTCCCGCTGGGGACATTCATTTGTGTGATGGACACGAATGTTTGTATTCCAGTCATGGGTGTTTATATTTATAATATGTATGTATTTAAAGTTATATAATTATATGTAGTGTATCAACTATCTGGTATCCATAACACAAGCCTCGTAGCTTACCATGGAACTAGATGGTGATGTGTGTTAATGTCACAACATATATTTATTTATTATGTCACTTGATTATAGTCTATCTATATACAAAATTTTATCCAAATCCGTCTGGTCGTTTTAGTGTGAAGGAGTAGCATACACACATATTAGTAGTCTAATATTTAAAATCAAATTGGTTGTAGTGACGCATCTATTGACATGATAGATGTCCCTTGTACTGAACAAGGGACTTTCACTGACTGTTGCTTAATATCTATACTTAATATTATAAAGCTGAAGAGTTTGTTTGTTTGTTTGGTTGAACGCGCTAATCTCAGGGAGTACTAATCCGATTTGAAAGATTCTTTTTGCATTAGATAGCCCGTTAACTGAGGAAGGCTATAGGCTATATATCATGCCGGAAAAATGTACGATTCCCGTGGGATAGATCTGTTTTTGTCTAGGGACGAACCCGAAAAGAAGCGAGGGTGAGTCGCTAGTTTTTCATATTTGTATTGCCATTACAAGCGACTTATTTTTTTAAATAGTTTTATCATAGTAATTGCAAGTGTATCTTAGAATATAGACATACGGTTCTGCAGACTTTTCTGTAGGCCTTGTTAAGACTTACAATTCTCTAGTACATTGTTTTGATATATCTCTTAAGGTTTAGTCAGCGTTAGCTATGTACATTTCTAAGGATAACTACACAGAACCAGTTATTGTTTTTCCGTGGGAATGAAAGTTTTCCCTGTAGTAAAAGGTATCCTAGATGATGGCTTGAGCAATAACATCACACGGACAAATAGATAAAAAAAATTATAACTATTGTTTAGGGTCTATATTCTGTACACAATACGTTACAGTCATTTTTAAAAATATTTCATGTAAAGATTTCGCTAAGTTACTATTTTATTGTATGTATAGATTAAAATTAACATTAAATTAAATATTCATGATATTAATATCAAACTGAAGTTATGCCTATCTTCGTCTTTGCCGATCTACGAAAATATATGTTTGCTAGCGACTCACCCTCGCTTCGCTCAGGTTCGTCCCTAGGTTGATTCCCCATAAAAACTTTCACTCCCATTTTCACCCTATTAAGGGATGATTTCCGGGATAAAAAGTCTATATCCTTCAAAGGGTCTTAAACTATGTTCCTATCAAATTTCTTCTAAATCAGTTCAGCAGATTCAGTGATTACCTCCTACAACCTCACAAACTCACATTCATCAGGACATAGAATTATTTTTATCCCAGAAATCATCCCTTAAGGGGGTGAAAATGGGGATGAAAGTTTGTATGGGACGAACCCGACCAAAGCGAGGGTGAGTCGCTAGTCTTAAACAAACAGAAAAACCCATAAATATATATAAAATCTTATAAAATAATTTTATTATTATTGAAAAGATTATTAAATATGGAATATGGATTGAAACTGACATTTACGTCATACACAACTGGAGGTCTCTGAAAATTAACTGTGGGACTAAAATCCCACAAGATTGTCTGTATATCATATTTTCTAATGTTCGCAGTGCCGGATTCGACCTTAGCGCCGCCCCTGGGCATAGTAAAAAATGCCGCCCTCTTAAATTTAGCATAAAATGGGTAAAGTTTCGATAAAGTTTAAATTTTTTTAATTATTATTTTTTTGAGAAATGCAAAAGAATAATTTATAAATGATTTCAATTTTTCGGAAAATGTACTAATTTTTTTTTTCAATATTCATTTTTTGGGAAATAAAAAAGCATTTACGATAACGCGAAGAATAATTTTTTTTCCCACCTTCCTAATTTTGCCACCCTGGGCACTAGCCCCGAGTGCACCTATTGTAAATCCAGTACTGTATGTTCGTCCAGTGCTTGAAATTCGACCATAATCATTATTGAAAATATGAGGAAAACAAATATATGAAACTGTTTCCAATTTTTTTATTGTTTTATTGAATTTTAAACTAAAACTCATCAATAGCTCCTATACAATATATATATATATATATATATATATATATATATATATATATATATATATATATATATATATATATATATATATATATATATATATATGGTTGGGAAAAAAAGCAAGAAGAGATATAGAACTGTTCTGTTTTTCCCAATTTATATATAGAGATTTTTGTACAAATATAACTACGAGTATGTCGTCGTATACGAATTTGGTGTGAAGAAAATCTTCTATCTTACCATAGTATCACTAAGCATTGAAGATTTTTACAAACGGACACACAGTCTGTTTTATTTATATATTATTTTTATAACCGCGGTCGAGATTTCCACACTGACAGCTTGGCCACTGTACAATTTTTTTCGTTTGTTTCCCCATAAAGTGACAGCCGCGTTAATTATTAATTTCCCTTTGTGTCTTGCTGTTTGAAGTTTTAATATAGCTTTTTTTTAATAAGTGATTTTTTTAACTGCTTGCAAAAGGTTTTGGATGAAACTTGGCGCACGGATAGATCATGCCCTAGAAACACATAGATGATTAATAATTATGTTTCTATATGATAAAAGATTTAGTGTTGTGTTATTTTAATTTTTAATACTTTCTTAACTTATGTATAGATAAAAAATATTTTTTTTAAACGTCATTTCACACGTAATGTCGTCAAAATACATATTCTTACAGTATGAAGTTATAATGTATTCAACTCTTTTTTAACGTCCCACTGCTGGGCACGGGCCTCCCTTCAATACGAGGGGGATCAGGCCATAATCCACCACGCTCGCTTAGTGCCCGTTGGCGAATTTTACATATTATGTTTTAAAAACTTGCTAGGTTTCCTCAAGATGTTAGCCTTCACTGTAAAACAAGTGGTAACTATGTTGGAAATGATCCACACATGAAAATAGAGACACAGGATTTGAACCCACTTCGCTCGGTTTCCCAAGCGAGCACGTTACCACTGGACTACCACTGTCTTAGAAGTTGAAGTTATATTATAACTAATATCCTATGCAAGCATGAATGCGAAAGCTTGGATGGATGTTAGTTACTCAATTACGCCAGAACAGCTAAACGAATCTGGGTGAAATTTGGCACAGAGATAGATTATAGTCTGGAATAGCACATAGGCTACTTTTTATCTCGGAATAATGTACGGTTCCCGTATGATAGATTCGTTTTTGTTTTCCACTAGGAACGAATCTGAGAGATGATGAGTTGCTAGTGTTCTACATAAGGTAGCAGTGAGATAAATAAATTGCTACGATTAGCCTTGTTGTAGTGTCCTACTGGCTATGGCAGCGGTCGCGGGTTCGAGTCCCACTGGGGGCATTCATTTACGTGATGAGCACGAATGTGTGTACTCCAGTCATAACTGTTTATATTTATAATATGTATATATTTAAAGTTATATATGTGTAGTGTATCAACTATCTGGTATCCATAACACAAGCCTCGTAGCTTACCATGGAACTAGATGGTGCTGTGTGTTAATGTCTCAACATATAAAAAAAAACAACATATATAAATTTTGGTTTAAACAAGATAATATAATACGCGAAGATTTGAAATTTTAAATAATTATTTTTAAGTCCTTTGTTAATGGTTTTAAACTATAGCCAAAAAATAATTAAATTTTTCTTAAATGTCAATTAAAAATTATTTTTTTTTAAATATTGAAATATGTCTAAGAGTAGGTACCTATTACTTAGGTAAATGAACTACTAATAACGAAGTTAGGTCTAAAGTCTGACATAAAAATTGCTGTAAAAAAGTTAATTTGATTTTCTGATTTAACGATCGTCGACTAGCGCTGCCTTATAATAGAGGTCGTAATATCGATTCTTTCATAGAGTCAATTTCTCAACTAAAGTTTAAAAAGTTAAATTTACTAATGTGCGAATCATTTCTAACATGATTACCACTTGCCTTACGGTGAAGGAAAACATCGTGAGGAAACCTGCATGTCTGAGAGAACCTAGCAAAGTTTTCGAACGACGTGTGAAGTCCGCCAACCCGCACTTGGCCAGCGTGGTGGACTTTGGCCTCATCCCCCTCGTATCGAAGGGAGGCCCGTGCCCAGCAATGGAACGTTAAAAAGGGCTGAATACACTTTACTTATGGTTCAATAGTATATCTAGAAGGTAGCCCAAATGGATGCACTATATGAGGTCATTCGAGTCCCGTGCTTGCTTATGTAAACCTCAAACCATAGCCATAGAGACCTATGCCACCTATATCAAGACTGTCTTGATATAGGTGGAAATAGAAGACATGAGACTCTCGACGCTATATACTTCAAATAAACAAATAGGTATGTTAGGACATTAACACACAGCATCATCTAGTTCCATGGTATGCTACGAGGCCTGTGTTATGGATACCAGATAGTTGATACACTACACATATATAATTTTAAATACATACATATTATAAATATAAACACCCATGACTGGAGTAGAAACATTCGTGCTCATCACACAAATGAATGCCTCCAGCGGGACTGGAACCCGCGACCGCTGGCACAGCAAGTAGGGTAACTACAAATTGAGCCAAACGTGTCGTCAAACTTGTACTTGATTTATATCTTCCAGCGTGATTAATGATTTTTTTTGACGTTTAATTTTTTTTGCTTCAAAATCGGGTCACGTGATACGTTTTAATTACTCTAAATACTTTTTGTGTTTTGAGAATATTTTCTACAATTTTAGAGATTTTATCCCCATACGGAAAAACAATTTTCACTGAAATATATTTTTCTAATGTACATTAAATATTTTTTTTGTTTATCGCCTGTTATAACTGTAACTTTTGAGATGTCAAAAATCTTAGTCTCTTTGTACCTATATTAGCTGTAAAGTATTCCAAACGTACGGAACTAATACGTAATAAAAACCGCAAAAAATCCGATAAAATAGTTTTATTTTAAAGGTATATTTTTATGTTAACGATATCAATATGTTCTGAAATAAACATTTAGATCATAATAAAACACGAAAATGTGTTTTGTAATAAAATAAATACCTATATAATATATTTCACGTCGGGTTTTGTAAAATATCACAATTTATGAGATAGCACGTAAATTCTAACTTCCGACACGTATTTTTCATATCTGTAACAGCTACTGATGTAAATATTGCCTAAAACATTTTTCATATTTTTTTATTTAAATTTATCTCTATAAAATATATTTATCCTGTTGGAAAAATAAAAAAATATTTTCTACACAATTTTCAAAGTGTGCATACAGTTTGTGTACTTTTAGAAGATTGTTTATTTTTAACGTCGAGATTGAATAAAATATTCGGTAAAACCTGCAGAGTTACAATGAAGTATTGATAGTAAAATCTAGAGAAATATGTTACTTTTTGTAGATATTGTAAATATCTTCTTTTTACAGTTAAAAGAAAAGTACATTTTTTTTCTCTTTCTCTCTCTTGCTTTATATCCTAATACCCTGGATAAAATTCAATTAATTATTTATATTGTACGTCATGAGTCTACTATTTGTTAGGAAAATGCTTATCTCAAAAGAATTGGCGAAAAGAAATTAACAATAGTATGCATATTCCCATTGTATATCAATGTATAAAGTAAACTGTCAAAATGTCAGTATGTTTCAAAAATTTAGGGTCAGATCATATTATGTAGTTAGTGTTACATGGAATCTCGTACACTTGTTTAATATCTATGACAAAAAAAGATAAAAACTAATTTCATGCATAAAGAAAGATATAAAGACATACATTTATGTTATACTAGTAACTCACCCTTGCTTCGCTCGGATTCGTCCCTAGGTTGATTCCCAAAACAAAATTAATTAATTAATTAATCTGGTTTTAATTTTTTTCGTGGGACCTTATTTTTTTTCTAAAATAGAAATAGCCTAACTTACTCCTTATTACATCAGCTATCTGACAGTGAAAGTCCCGTCAAAATCGGTCCAGCCATTTCAGAGATTAGTCAAAACAAACAGACAGACAAAAATCGTAAAAAATGTTGTTTTGGTATGTGTACCATGTATATATTCATATGCATTTAAAAAGCGGTTATTTTAATATTACAAACAGACACTCCAATTTTATTTATCTGTATAGATTATTTTAAAAACTATATTTAAATATACATTTATTTACAGATACCGTGGTCCTAAAAGCCCATATGGGGGCAGCAAGATGACGTAGCGATGCCCCGGCGCAGGCGCAGACTGGGCTCGCGCGTGCGCAACTACTTGAGGGGTCTGCTAGCGTTCCTCTTCTCCAACGTCGGTGTGATTGTTCTGGTAGTCGCTTATACTATCGCTGGTAAGATATTCATATAATTATATTCAGCCCTTTTTATTGTCCCACTGCTGGGCATAGGGCTCTCTTCAATACAAGGGAGATCGGGCCATAGTCTACCATGCTGGCCAAGTGCGGGCGGATTGACCATGTCCTCTGAAACTTGCTAGGTTCTCTCAGACATGTAGGTTTCCTCACGATATTTTCATTCACAGTAATATAAGTGGTAATCATGTTGGAAATAATTCGCATATGAAAATATCGGAGGTGCGAGACTCGGGATTTGAACCCGTTTCACTTGGTTTCCAAACTAGCAAATTAAGGCTGCATGTAACTATAGATCATACTCTATTCTCTGTAATATATTTCTGTCAAATCCGCCCAGCCGCTTCAAATAGATCCAGGCGTTTAAAATAGATATCCAATTAAAGTCGAAATGAGAAATTACTGTATGCATTTTCATAAGGTTTTCACCAAAGAAAAAGGCATCGTTTGAAAATAAACCACTGGTATCATGATATTTGTGAATTAATTAAAAAAGAAAAAAAAACTTTAATTTAATCTGAAAGCTTCTGTAATATAATAATACATATAATAAAATTCTAACTGAGCCGAATCTGTACATTAAATATTTTTTGGAAAATCTTATTGAAATCGACATTATTATCGGTACAGAGGCCGAATCTATAGTTTTTAGAATTTTTGTCTGCCTGTCTGTGACCGCATCACGAGAAAACCACACAACAGATTTTGATGAAATTTGGTATGATGATAGCTGGTTATCCGGGTCAATATATAGGATACTTTTTATTGCGGGGAAATATCTCATCTCTGAGAAATCTATACTGAACGTTAAAACGTAACTAGGGACGAACTCGAACGGAGCGAGGGTGACTCGCTAGTAAGCGATAACAAAACAAAATTTATGATACCATAACAAAAAAAAGAACGGTATATTAATTATTCACAATGGGTTTAAAAACCAATGAGGTGTAAATTATTTATGAATTTCATTACCAAAGCTCGTAAAAATCGATTACTGCGAATTCTATTGTGCGAAAGTTTCATTATAGCTAATGTTTGAGAGATCAATACACTAGGAAGAAAGGATTATAATGAGCTTTGAGCTTAATGAAACTGAACGCCCTTTGTTAATGAAGATTAAATTAATATTTTAACCGACTTCAAAAGTAATGGTTTTATTTTGTACTAACAAAAACAAATCTATCCCACGGGAACCGTATACTTTTCCGGGATAAAAATAGCCTATTTGTTATTATGATGTATGAACTATATTACTGTAAAGTTTCATTAAAATCCAATCAGTAGTTTTTGTGTACTAAGCTGTATAAGTAAGTTACTGTAGTTTTTTAACTATGACACGGGAACTCTAATTTTCCAGGATGAAAAGTATCTAAAATATGGACCGGGGATATAAGGTACCACCATGCAAAATTTTATTTAAATCGGACCAACAGCGTCGGAGATTAACTGATACAAACAGACAAACAGACCAACAGACAAACAGACAGAGAAACAAAAAATTAAAAAAAAATCTGGATTTGTTCTATTTCCCTTTTTACATCCCCCTGACACGGTTTTAAGCATTTTTTTTTTCTATGTATAGACATTTGACCTCTACAGTATTATTACATGGGTAGATGATTTACTAGCGGAACCCGCGGCTTTGATTTGTTTTGCGATTGTTGTAATTTAACTATTTGTATTGGAGTGTAGTTTTTTATTTTCATGGAAAGCTTATAGACCAGTGTCGATAATTTTTGAAACGAAAAAAATAAAAATAAAAGTAGGATGAAACCCATTGGAAAAGGAAGAGACTATAACAAAAATTAAAGGAAAAATAATTTACGGGCAATCTGAGGTCGGGAAGTAGAAGGGGGGAGGTTTTAAGGGTTAAAAACAGTTTATCTCAATTTCCGGCAAAACTAAAAGTCCTATGGAAAAAAGTTAAATAGCAACGTTGTAGGTAATAAAAAGATCTACATCTTATGTATTTACACTTTTTTCACATAACCTCAAAATTTATGTGAAAAATTCAAATAACAAAGTTTTTGGTTTTTTATTTTTATCTTATGAAAAAAAAACTCACGAAATTTAGTGCAAACTTACCTTTTTATGTCCCAAACACACTGTATTTTTTTTGATTTAAAATATTCATTTTTTCACCTTATTTTGGGTTAATATCGAAAAAGCACCCTAATTTTCAATCGAAAATTCTCACGTCAAAATATCTGCTTTTTTACAAAAGTCTATGGACTTTTTGTTCGTTGAAATCTGTATTTTCTGATGGTGTAAAAAAAAAATACATTAACATGGTAAATTTCCTCAGAAAATGCAAAAAATATAGTCCAGACCCTCCTACCCCCTTCCCTACAGTGGGAGATAAAATCATGCCTTATTTATTCGTACCCAAAACAATCAATGTATCGAATACAAACACTCACCACGAAATCGAATAAACTTGTATGGAAGTATGAATATCGAATAGCTAGCAATCTAAAATTTTAATTGACTTGTAGTCCGGCCGCATGACTCAGGCTTTAGTGGATTTGCTATTTTTTACGCGCATTCCCGGTATATTTTATGAATAAAAAGTAGCCCGAGGTTTTATTAAAGCTAGAGCCTTTTCTAGAATATAAAAAAATAAAGAGTGTGTGTATGAATGTGTACACGCGCAAAAAGTAAAACTTCTGTAGGTTATCGGTACTCTTTATGAAACTCAATTTATGTTTTAAATAATTAGGATAGGTTAGATATTAAAAATACTCGTATAAATAACACATATTAGGCATATTACAATTATATATTTATAGAATATCATTTAAGGAAAGAATATAATATCATATATCATTTGTCAGAAAATAACAACGGTTACCATGGCAACAAACGTACCTACGTACATTTTTTCATACCGCATTCACCAGCTTACCGCCCAAGTCAAGCGTTTTACTTCAAAAATATGCTGCAATTCCAAAGAGGCGATTGTGTTAATTACGCAATGAATATACATATAATAGTATATTGCACTTGTAGATAGTATAGTTTTCTAGTTCTTTCTAGTATTGTTTTATTATATGTAAAAATAAAATGTATATGGACTTGAACTGCCTCCGTGGTGTAGTGGCTAGCAAATATGGCTGTACATCCGGAGGTCCTGGGTTCGAGTCCCGGATTCGGTTCAGTTAATGAGTCTTGCTGTTAAGAAAATTCTAGTAACAAGCTGGAGTTGTGAAGTAAGCGGTGTTTCACCCTCGTGCCTCGGAGAGCACATTAAGCTTTCTATCCTGCGCCTGAATTCTCACCGGTCATCACGAAGTATCGTTAAAAACTATAGAAATTAAAAACTACCATAAAAATTAAGACTAGCCATATGAAAGACTAGCAGAACCCGCGGCTTCGCCCGCGATCAAATTACGACAAAAATAAACTTTTTCGCAATACATATTTTATTACTTTGAAAAATAAGTTCGTGTAAGTTTTATCACACACAGTCACACACTCACAGTCTAATCCTGTTACATAGCTTAGGTGACTTTTTCGTTACAGTTGTGCCAACCTTCAGAAGGAGGATATGGATAGCAGGATACTCTCTAGCTAGGTTCTCTTTCTCGCACTCTAGGTCTGTTATAGTTGTCGCTGCTGTGGCCAGCCGAGAAGTTATACATAAACCTTTAGATTCGGAATAATTTCCGTTCTCTACTTTATTTATATTCCACACAGTAAGTGTGCACTTACGGAGAACTTGAGGCATGTTATTCTGTTTAGATATATTCAACAACTCAAACTTCACCATCCAGTTTTACCCACTTAGGGGTTGAATTGAAAAAAAATCTAAAATACATGTTTATTTAATTGTATTGAAGAGCATTAATACCAAGTTTCAAGTAATTTTGATCATAAATAATTTTTTTCTCATATAAATTGCACAACCCCCTTTTACCCTTTTAAGGGATGAATTTTGAAAAAAAAAATGATATTTGTATTGTTTTAGTTTTCATTTTAAAGGTAAATAAGACTTTACGTGCATTAACTGTAGAGTTTCATACAAACTTTCACCCCCCCATTTTACCCCCTTAAGGGTTGAATTTAAAAAAATGCTATAATACGTATTTATTTAATTGTATTGAAGAGCATTAACACCAAGTTTCAAGTAATTCTGATCATAAATAATTCTTTGCTCATATAAACTTTATCATCCCTTTTTATCCTTTCAAGGGATGAATTTCGAAAAAATTTAATACATACATTTCTTATTTTTCATCTTAAAGCTAAATACCACTTTTCGTGCATTTCGCGTTAAGAATGACAAAGTTTCATACAATCTTTTATCCCCTATTTTACCCCCTTAGGGAAAGAATTTTGAAAAATCCTTTCTTAGCGGATGCCTACATTGTATAAGGAATATGTCCTCTAAATTTCACGTTTCTACGACCAGCGGTTTAGGCTGTGCGTTGATCGATCAGTCAGTCAGGACAAAGCATTTTACGTATATATAGATATTAGAGGTCAATTTTATAAGCCGCAATAAATTTTATATGATATAAATAAGTTTTAGTCTACTAATAATATTAGCGTTTTTACGCGGCTCCGCGTGTGTAATTTCGTGGAATTACTCATCTCTCGTATATTTTTCCAATTCGGACCAGTAAATCCAGAGATTAGCACGATCAAAGAAACTATTCAGTTTTATCGACACGTTTGGCTCAGTTTGTAGAGACCCTACTTGCTGCGCCAGCGGTCGCGGGTTCGGGTCCCGCTGGGGGCATTCATTTGTGTGATAAGCACGAATGTTTGTACTCCAGTCATGGGCGTTTATATTTATAATATGTATGTATTTAAAGTTATGTATGTGTAGTGTATCAACTATCTGGTATCCATAACACAAGCCTCGTAGCTTACCATGGAACTAGATGGTGCTGTGTGTTAATGTCGTAACATATTTATTTATTTATATTTATATAGATATGTCTTTTAAACTATTTCGGCGTATGTGTGTATAATTTAATTAAAATCCAAGCGAAGCCAGGACGAGTCGTTAGTTTTCTATACAATTTAGTACTTGTTCATTCTCGACGTATCTTAAATAGATCTTCCACGAATTCTGAAGAGTAAACAGCTTGTGTAAATATTATGACAGCGTCTTGAGGGTAGCGTAACTAAAAAAAAGTTTATGCTAACTGTTGATTTTATGTACGTCAATTCAAAGTATCGTATGATTTGGTTGTTTGATAATTTTAGATCAAAATTAAGAAAAAAAAATAGGTTCTGTATCAAGTATTACATAGATAGATAAAAAAGAACGGGATTGTCAATCTGTCTGTCAAATAAAAACTATGTCAGCTCAGGATGGCCAACATGAGAAATTCCATTGTAGTGGTGTGAACTTAAGCAATGTCTTTTAACAATTAATACAGTAAATTTTATCAACTAAGTTAAATTAACCTTCACACAATCTATACATATAATAAAATTGTAACTAATCCGAATCTGTACATTAAATATTTTTTGGAAAATCTTATTAAAATAAACATTATTATCGATTCAGAGGCCGAATCTATAGTTTTTAGAATTTTTGTCTGTCTGTATGTCTGTTATCGCATCACGGAAAAACCACTGGAGGGATTTTGATGAAATTTGCTATGATAATAGCTGGTTATCCGGATCAACATATAGGATACTTTTTACTGCGGTAAAATATCTCATCTCTGAGAAATCTATACTAAACGTTAAAACGTAAGTAGGTACAAATCTGAGCGGAGCAAGGGTGAGTCGCTAGTCAGAACTAAAATATAATGTTCATAAAATAAAGCACAAATTAAAAGTTACAATCAATAATGATAAACAAATTCGGAAATAAATAATTCGTCGTATACGTGGTGCACGGGCGGTCCAAAGACATTCCTCTTATTGTTTTTAACCGACTTCAAAAAGGAGGAGGTTCTCAATTCGATTGATATTTTTTTTTATGTATGTACACCGATTACGCTGAGATTTATGATCCAATTTACGTGATTCTTCTTTAGTTTGATGCGGAATAATTGCCATTTTGTCCCATAAAAATTTAACATAATTTGGCCCAGTAGTTTTCATTTTGTTTGATTTGATAAGCCCAATACGTTAGAATCGGAATTTAAGGCCAACATTTTTAGTGTTACTAATAAAAGCGAATTTTAGTTTGTCAGTCTTCATACTTTGCTACTGCTACTATGTCTACACTAAAAAGGGAAAAATAAAAACCTTTGAAGAAAAAATATAAACTTACTTTAAAGAAAGCACTAAAAAGTAAAATATTACTGATTGGTAGTTTTCATTTACTATAGATACCTAATCTAACGGTGCCAGCCAATACAAATCAAAGCACACCGACTTCGAAAATATCTGATTAGGTATCTATAGTAAATGAAAACTACCAATCAGTTATTTTTTACTTTTTAATACTTTTTGTGGGGTCGGGTTTTATTTTTTTCTTAAAAAGTTTTTTTTTTCAAATAGTCAATTTTATCCTCTATTTTAATTTCTTTTTAAAACCTGCCAGTTTATACAACCCCGTTACCATCGCTCCGACACTTTACTCGAGTATGCTGTCGGCTGACTTCACACTCTAATCCGATAAGCTTACCGAAAACCATCAGATGGCGCACCGAGCGCGACGTCAGCTATAATAAAAATATTTAAGCTGAATCAAAACTAAGATTAAACTAACAATAGTTTTAAATACTTCTATCCATAAATAATTTGTTTAATTTGACAATCATATCATATTTTTTAAATTAAAATTAAACAATTTTATTGATAAAAATAATAATTTTAGACAACCTACATTTGCTAGCCCTTGAACGTAAATATTATAAAGTTAATATTTTATTTGAACTATCATGAGTATCATCCCACAGAAACGCATATCTGGCATAAATAATCTATACTAATATTATAAAGCTGAAGTGTTTGTTTGAACACGCTAATCTCAGGAACTACTAATTCGATTTGAAAAATTCTTTTTGGATTAGATCGCCTGTTAACTGAGAAAGGCTATAGGCTATATATCATCCCGGAGAAATGTACGGTTCCCGTGGGATAGATTTGTTTTTGTCTAGGGACGAACCCGAAGCGAAGCGCGGGTGAGTCGCTAGTATGTTATAATACTAATTTAGCCCTTTTTACTTTTACTCTCCTTCGTGAACTCTACACGTCTTTCGAGTCATCGTCTTTTATAAATACTGAGGTTCTTTCAGACATGCAGGTTTCCTCACGATGTTTTAATTCAATGTATTAGCAAGTTCTCATTTATAATTTTTAAAATGAGACTCGTGCTTGAAAACCTTAGGGTTGGGAGACCTGAAATTTGAATCTGCTTCAATCTGATTCCAAAGCGAGTGAACATAGGTTGAACTAAATTAGAACTGTTATGAAAAGTATTCCATATGATAGTCGAGGATATCCTCGATCTTCTTGTGATCAATGAATTGTAAAGAAAACATAGGCTATTGGGCTCCAAAAATTTCTTCAAATTCGTTAATATTATAAGGAGCATAATTTAAAATATATTATGTACAAAGTACATGTGTAGTCTATTATTGTATAATTCTATGTTATAAATGCGAAAATACAAATGTTTGTTACTCTTTCACGCCAGAACGGCTGAACGGATCTGGATGATATTTGGCACAGAGATAGTCTGGAACATCACATAGGTTATTTTTTATCCCAGAAAAATGCATGGTTTTTATGAAATATCCATTGTAACCGTTAAAACGCACCTAGGGACGAACTCGAGCGAAGCAAGGGTGAGTCACTAGTTACTTACCATATATGGTATGTACCTTGACGTTTAGTTTCGCTCAATTTTAAGTAACTTATTTTTACTTATTCCAGGTGCATTTATGTTTCAAGCGATAGAAGATACGAGCGAGATAGAAAGAGCCAACAATATGACGAGAGAAAGGGACAACACTGCCGAGTACCTTTGGCAGAATGTCACGTTGACATTCAATTTGTTTAACGAGACTGCTCTGAAAAGGAGGTAATAAACATACCTTCGTATCAATTTGTTTACTTGATTGAATGGTTTTCAACGGTTATATAGATCACGATCATAGTTGATTATCACAGGATGTTGTATTGTGTAGGAATAATACCTAATATTTTTATTTTTTATATAATTTTATTTTTTGTGTTAACGTACTTTTATTTTTATGAGATAGAAAAATAGAATTTGACGACATGTTTGGCTCAGTTTGTAGTGACCCTATTTGCTATGCGAGTTCGAGTCCCGCTGGGGGCATACGTTTGTGTGATGAGCACGAATGTTTGTTCTCCAGTCATGATTTATATATATAATATGTATATATTTAAAGTTATATATGTGTAGTGTATCAACTATCTGGTATCCATAACATTAGCCTCGTAGCTTACCATGGAAGAAGATAGTGCTGTGTGTTAAAATCCCAACATATTTATTTATTTATTTAGAAAGATAGATAGAGAGGGAGAAAGAGAGAGAGAGAGAGAGAGAGAGAGAGAGAGAGAGAGAGAGAGAGAGAATAAATAAATTAACCAATAAACGAAATAGTACTTTGGGGACTTTACCCAACATGCATGGTAGCAAAGATATTGTAGCTTAAGGTAACCTATTCATTTAAAAACCATAAAAATTACAATACATTAGCATAGATAGAACAAACAAATAAAAACATACAACTGAATTGAACTTTTTTGAAGTAGGTCAAATATGTGGTAGAATAAAAGAGCAATCTTTAGAGCATAATAATGTAAAGCTCGTTAATAATATCCATTTGTACATAAGAGTGGTTTTGCATAAGATCACCTACTTACTTTTATCTACTGCACCCAGCGTTCTCTGGAAACGGACCAATTATTTTAATCCTTTACCTTTGGGAAGTGCTGAATTTTTGAGCTCATTAGTGAAACTTGTCCAAAATATGAGAAATTTAGGCTTCATTCAAACTAATGTGGTTCAGTTTTTTCTGTATCAAATTCAATTTTATTCATTATTCAAAATAGCCAAAGGATCATATTCTGTGTGTCAAAATTTCATTTCAAACTGTTCAGTCGTCCAGTATAAAGGAGTAACAACTTCTCTTATATTGTAGACTAGCGACTTATACTACGTTTTCATTTTTTTGTATCGGAAACCTAATACTTTTTCTAAAATAAAGTAGCCTAATACTCCTTATAACATCAGCTATCTGCCAGTGAAAGTCCCGTCAAAATCAGTCCAGCCGTTTCGGAGATTAACCGGAACGAACAGACAGATAGACAAAAATTTAAAAAATTGTTTTTTTAATAAGTGTTGTATATAATTTCATATGCATCTAGAAAAAAACTGTTATTTTGACATTACAAACAGACACTTCAATTTTACCTATGAGCGACGATAACCGCTTACCATCATAGGGATCGTTTGCTCGTTTGTCCCTTTTTAATAAAAAAAAAAAACAAACAAACATACATTCAAAGTTGTTGTTTGTCAAAAATTATACTAGTAATTTGGAAAAAAAAATCTCACTCCTGAGAGTTTCGAAATGAAACTCTTCGATATAGTCCAGCCACTGGCTAGGTTCTGAGAAAAGGTTAAGGAGAGTTCTATATGGGTAGAGTGTGAACAGTTTGGTATATTAATTAATATTCCAAATTTGTCATATTGAAAAAATAGTACCGAAAACCAGTTTTTCAAGAATATGCTCTCTCCAGTGTCAACTAAGTATTAATCGGTCAATACAAAAATTACAGAGCATGAAATTTCCTGCAACTTTTATAGAAAATATTTTTTGATCAGATAAATGATTCAGCATGTGCAGATAAGAACATATCAAGATCTTTTCTAGCGAAAGTCCATTTTAATGTCTCCAATTGATGATAATGTCATGATTATTGAGAAGTGTGAATCATTTTAAATGATTTTTTCGACAGATCTAATTTTTTCGTGGGCATAACATATAGGTATATTTTAACCGATGAGGTTAGTTTAATTTTTTTTATCGATGAAGTCTTTTTGCGTTTACACATAGCCTTAGATGAAGTGAAAAACTAGAAGGCGTATAAAATAAATGTACAGAGCGACCTAAATGAAAATGCCAATTGAAATTTTAGGTTGAAAACTCTCTACACTAAATGGCAAAGGGAAATTTAGACGCGTATTACTAAGCTTTCCGTACAAAATGCTGCAAGAATAGCCGCAAAGTGTTTTAATGTAAAATGATATGTTTTTTGATAAAATGTTATATTTTTAAATCACAGACTAAAGAATTGTATGCACGGAGTCTGCCAAAGTAGATTTAATCAACCTATAGTCATGGTGTAAGAGGGCTATAATGATATAAACATCTCATATATAACACTAGTGTTATTCGGTGGTTCTGCCCGTATATGGTTGACAAAATATATGCGCTTTGCTTTTATATCATCAACATGATCATTATCAGCCCGTTTTCGTCCGTTGCTGGACATAGGACACTACTAGCCACTGAGCTCAATCTTTAGCTCTATCCATCATTGGTAACGTGAAGCCTACTGAATTATATGTAAATGTTCCTTTGTACTGTGGTTGACATTAAATTATATACATAGATTTTCAAATCGATTTATAATGTCAAAATCCCAAAATAGTAGCGAGATTTGCGTTTTATGCTACTATTCTTGATTTTGCCGTAGATACCGTTTGATTTCTTGAAAGAAATATGGCAAATTTTATATGCATTAGTTAAATTATTACACATTTTTTAGGAATAAAATAACAATAATAAAACATTTTTTTTTGTATTTTGAAGAATTACTTCTTCTTTAATTAGCATAGTTATTTTTTAACTATTTTCCCGTTAGCTGTTTTTAATTTAACATTTGTTTACTTGTCACTCAGTATATTGTTTGTAAATTGTCATTTCTATACTATTTATTTTATTTTTTTATTAAACGTTATTGTTTGGCTTCACGTTTAGTTCTATGACACTCTGTCTTTATTATTCGTTAGTCTGAGTTTTAAATGCATAAAAACTTATTTCAATTTCTGAATTAAACTTCTTTAGGCACACTTGACTTGGGCGGTAAGCTGGTGAATGCGTTACGAAAAAATGTACGTACGTTTGTTGCCATGGTAACCGTTGTTATTGTCTGTCAAATGATATATAATATTATATTCTTTTCTTAAATGATATTCTTTAATATATGATTGTAACGTGCCTAATATGCGTTATTTAATTATTTTTTAGTATCTCACCTGTCCTAATTATTTAAACATAAATGGAATTTCATAAAGAGTACCGATAACCTACAGAAGTTTTACTTCTTGCGCGTGTATATACACTCTTTAATTTTTTTTAATTAAAAAATCTTTTTCAGTATAAGTATAGAACTACAGCGTTATCAAAACAAAATAGTTCTGGCAGTCCGCCGCGGGTGGGACGGAGGGCGCTCTTCTAGACAATGGAGCTTTTCTTCCGCCTTCTTGTACTCTCTTACTGTTATTACTACTATAGGTAAGTCACTTTAAATAGCATATATATATATATATATATATATATATATATATATATATATATATATATATATATATATATATATATATATAAAAGGCAGTGGTAGCCCAGTGGTAACGCACTCGCTTGGGAAACCGAGTGAAGCGGGTTCAAATCTCGGGTCTCGCACCTCTGATTTTTTCATGTGCGAATCATTTCAAACATGATTACCATTTGCCTTACGGTGAAGGAAAACATCGTGAGGAAACCTGCTTATCTGAGAGAACCTAGCAAGTTTTCGAAAGACATATGAAGTCCGCCAATCCGCACTTGGCCAGCGTGGTGGACTATGACCTAATCCCCCACGTATTGAAGGGAGGCCCGTACCCAGCAGTGGGACGTTAAAAAGGGCTGTATACTTACTTACTACCTATACTATATAATATGTGTATCTACTACCAATATTAGGGTAACTCAATCTACAGTAACCTGGTAACCGGATCGTAAACCCAATCGCTCACATATTAATACGGTCACCCATAAAACCGTATTGGGTAAACATATTATTGCAATCGCATAATGGTGTCGCATTTAACGACCTACTAAAGAACCTCCCATAAAACATATAAAGTTATGAACCCTTATCTATTTATCATATTTGTGTATCAAGTAGAAACTAGGGTCTTATAAGCTATTAACAGAACCCGCGGCTTCGCCCGCGTTCGATCTACCAAAAAAAACTCTTTTGCTTTATGTTACATAGCGACTCACCTTTACTTCGGTCGGGTTCATCCCTGTGCGTTTATATAATATTAAATTATTTGGATATGGTTCATACAAAAATACTAAAATCGCGATTAAAAAATGGGGGGGTGGGGGTAGTAGGGTGAAATACTTTACGACCTATTCTCATACTACCAAATATACAAAAAAAACCATTAAAATCAGTGGAGCCGTTTCGGAGGATTGCGACCACAAACACTGTGACATGAGATATTTATATATTAGATAGATACGATATAACCTTAATCGTCGAATGAATGCATTTTTATATTAAGTAGGTACTTATACGATTTTATTATATGTACTATTATGTCGCATATTGGCTTGCATGTGCGGCTGCACATCCAGATGTCCTAAGTTCGAGTCTTGGGTCGGGCCAAGTTTAGTTTAGTTATAGTGTCTTTCCGTTTTACTAAACACAGGCTTAGTAACGGCTCGGAGTTGGGAAGTTGGCGGTGTTTCACCCCCGTGCCTCGCACGTAAAGCCGTCGGTCCTGCGCCTTAACTCTCACTGATCGTGTCGAATAGTCGTCCCACCGGAGTATGAGAGTGACAGGAATAACTTGTGTCTGCGCGCACGGACTTTGAGAGTGACAGGAATAAAGAGTGCACGTTGTGTCTGCGCGCATACTTATGCACTATAATATCTCTTGCGCAGATGGCTAGTCTCAATGAGATAAGCCGCCGTGGCCAAAATCGGTCGGGAGGACATTATTATTATTAGAATTAAAAAAATATAATTTCAGCTACGGTCCTATATAATGAGGGATATTTTTTTTGAATTCTATATATTTCTAGGTTACGGCCATCTGAGTCCTCGCACGAGCTGGGGGAAGATAATGACGATCTTCTACGCTCTTCTCGGAATGCCTCTATTTTTGCTGTACTTAAGTAATGTTGGTGAGTCTATCTGTTTATAAAATGTTTAGAAGGTGATTATATAGAGGACTTGATAAAAAATTAGTGTGATGTGACAAAAATGATGCTATAATGTTATTTTACCGAATCTCCTTCGTGTCTTCTCCATTCTATGTGACATTGGCGAAGTAATCTGTGCTCAACTGGTATAGTTTGAAGCCATTAACGAGAAAATTTAATTGAATTGAAGTAAGATAGTGTAATATCTTGAAACTCGTCTCGTTTAAATGAGAAAAACAATTCATTCGGTGGAATAGTTATTGAAATTTCGGATTCTTTTGATCTTATATAATAATTTTTTTTCAGGTGAGCTTTTAGCGAGCTGGTTTAAGTGTATATATGCGCTAGTCTGCCTTTGTAGGGGATGTCCCGGATTTTCCCGGAGACGTGTTTTAAGTATTCGACCTCAAGTAAGTATTGTGATATTTTTAGTCACTCCCGTTACTTAAACACCGTTACTTAAATTAATACGTTACTTAAATATAATATTTATTTAAGTAACGGTAGCTCATTCGTAACGTCTTGCACCTAAGATTTTGATGTGCAAATCATTTTCAATATTATGACTAGGTACCTTCTAATACGTTTAAGGAAAATATCGCAAGAAATCTGCAGTTCTGAGAAAACTTAACTAACTTTTGGAAGATGAGTGAAATTCGCTACCCGGGTGAGGACAGCGCTTTTCTTAAAAGCGAAGCAATTAAAAAAAAAATATAAGACTGGGCAAGCGCAATCATCTGGAAATGCTTTGTATTCAGCCCTTTTTAAAGTCCCACTGCTGGGCGTGGGCTTCCCTCCAATAATAGGGGGATTACGCTGGTAAAGTCCAGGTCCGCGGAGTTCACATGTCTTTCGAAAACTTACTAGGTTCTCTCCGACATGCAGGTTTCCTCACGAAATTAAGCACGAAAATGCTTAATTCCAATTGAACGCTAATCTGTGGGACTTTTTTTCGATTTTAAAATAGATTTTTGCAAAATTAGTTGGTACGAGTGAGTGTTATAAAAGAAAGTAATCCCGCCGCGTTAGTCTGTCTGTAATCATCGTGTACATATAAAGGCCCGTGTCTTTTATATACAAATTCTTTCAAATATTTTCGTTTTTTTTTTTCAGTTTGAAATTAGTGAAGCAGAGAGTATAGAAGGGCCTTCCGACTTCGACGTCATGGATTACAGAATACCTCCGCGGCCTCCCGACTATTTTCAAAGGTAAAGTCTAATGATGCATACAACGTGTGAGGTGTGCGATAAGGCATTAGGCACACCCGACTGCCATACGTAATTTTATATGCCAGTTGGAAAACTGTTTTAGGGTTGGTATTTACTTTTGAAGCTTAGTACTATAGTGCTTTAATTTCGAAACCGATCGGCATAAAAATTGTATTTTTAATCAACCCTTGCATTTTACAGTATTCCCGTTAAAATCAATGTTCTATTTACATTTTACGTTTAGTATAGATTTCTCAGAGATGAGATATTTTTCCGCAGTAAAAAGTGTATGTATGTGTATGTTGACCCGGATAGCCAGCTATCATCTTACCAAATTTCATCAAAATCCCTCCAGTGGTTTTTCCGTGATGCGGTAACAGACAGACAAAAATTTTAAAAGCTATAGATTCGGTCTCTATATCGATAATAATGTGTATGTGAATAAGATTTTCCAAAAAATATTTAATGTACAGATTCGGCTTAGTTACAATTTTATTATATGTATAGAAGATGTCAAATATCCGTATTAATATTATATATATGAAAGTTTGTGAGTATGTATGGATGTTTGTTACTCTTTCACGCCAGAACGGCTGAACGGATCTGGTTGAAATTTGGCACAGAGATAGATTATAGTCTGGAATAACACATATGCTACTTTTATCCCGGAAAAATGTACGGTACCCGTGGGATAGGTTTGTTATTGTTTTTATAGTATAAAATAAAAGATTTTAACAGAAGAGAGTACTTGAGAAGTACGCCACCTCGCGCGAGCCGCAGCCCGCCCAGCGACTTCACCGTGGTCTCCTTCGACTCGCAGACCATCACCGTGCCCATCAGCGTCTGCGTCTCCATCATGGTTGGGTGAGATATATATACCTGCAATATACTTAAACATAATAATAATAATAATAAAAACTCTTTAAAACACACCCACAGAAGTAAGAAAAATTAATACAATATAAGTTTTTAGGGTTCCGTACCCAAAGGATAAAACGGGACCCTATTACTAAGACTTCGCTATCCGTCCGCCTGTCTGTCTATCCGTCTGTCACCAGGCTGTATCTTATAAACCGTGATAGTTAGACAGTTTAAATTTTCACAGATGATATTGTATTTCTGTTGTCGCTATAACAAAAAATACTAAAAAACAGAATTAAATAAATATTTAAGAGGGCTCCCATACAACAAACGTGATTTTTTTTTGCTTGTTTTTGCTCAATATTGATAACGACAACAGGTAGACGCTTGAAATATTCATAGAATATTTAGCTATATAGTCACTTTAAAATAAATAATTAAATTAAAATAAAACAAATATTGAAAAATATCCCATAGAACACACATGATTTTTTTGCCGTTTTTATAGATAATGTTACGTAAGCCTTCGTGCGCGAGTCCGACTCGCACTTGGCCGGTTTTTAATTAATTTTAAGTGTAGTTATATGTGTAATCGTTGTCATTAGGTTTTTTATTGTTTTTCTTTAGTAATTTTTTCCTTTGTACTTTTTTATTATTATTTAATTGTTTTTATTTGTGTGTAGGGTAATATAAGCAAAATGCTTTATAACCACCGACGCAAAAACGACGGAGTGTTATAAGTTTGACGTGTCTATGTGTGTCTGTTTGTGGTATCGTAGCTCTCGAACGGAAGAACCCAGTTTGATTTTGTTTTCTTTGATTGAAAGGTGAATTAGTCGAGAGTGTTTTTAGCTATGTTTGATGAAAATCGATCCAAGATGGTCGGGGGTTTTTTAAATGTTTATTTTAATATCATGTTGAACTAGCCTGTTAGTGTAGTCTACAATGTAATATTTTTTTTAATATTTTATGTTTTTATGATTTCATTTATATGTCATATTGTATGTTGCGTTGGCTTGCCCAATAAATAAATAAAATAAATAAATAAATACGTCTTTATGTGTATCCAATAGTCGAGTGCTCTCTCTAAACGACTCCCGCAAAGTGCATAACGATGTTTAACGCTTGAATTATTATCATTGCTATCAATACCACATACATATTTTACACATATATAGGTACGTATAATATTCCCTGTCGGTAGAAGTCCAATATCCATTTAATTATTTTAAAGGCTCCCAGGAGTGTCACTTAAATACAATATAAATCTTTAATGCACGTAGAATGCTATAATTCGATATAATAACAATTGAAATGAAATTGTCAATTTAATCACTATTGAAAATAATGATTTGTCGACTTTCTTAAATATATATTATGTATGCTATTAGCGGCTTACTCTCGCTTAGCTCGGGTTCTTCCCTAGGTACATTTTAACAGTTAGTATGGAAATTATGAAATAGATAGTCTATATATATATATATATATATATATATATATATAGGTATGATGAGTTATTATGGATTGTATTATAACGTGTTTTCCCGTGGGAATGAGATAATTGTCATTCTCCAGCTCTCCAACTCTACACAAGAAAATCACGCCAATCCGTCACTGCATATGACGTAAAAGAAGGACAAACAAACACACTTTCAAATTAATGATATTAAAATGGATTTGTCTAAACAAAGAGAGAGATAGAAGAGATAAACTCTTTATCTTTTTATCAATGAAAGTGCGTTAGTATGATGTTATATAATAAAATAAACAAGCTCTTAAGTATTCGCAATTTATGATTAGTTCGTACGTTATGATAATGGCAATTATTATTAAAAAATATTTTTTTTATCAAGTTTAATTAACCCCCTAAATACCCTCCCTTTTCCATTTTATAAGTCACCTTTTCTTTGTCTTACGCGGGGTCAGCTTTTCTTATCATGCGACGCCACGTAGAACGTGTGTTCGCGTCCTCATCGGTGAGGCCGAGACCTTTTACGTCCCTCTGGACATTTGCC
The DNA here is from genome assembly GCA_905404265.1 of Fabriciana adippe. Lineage (NCBI taxonomy): Eukaryota > Metazoa > Arthropoda > Insecta > Lepidoptera > Nymphalidae > Fabriciana > Fabriciana adippe. The sequence continues at coordinate 13,695,062 of FR990001.1, forward strand.
ATCTAAGTAGCTTAGGGTAAGTACCCCTCCCCCCTCCCCCCCTTTTATAAGTCACCAATAATCCATAACTCAGTATAGGTTATGTTATTTGGCCAAATTTTATTTAGTAGATAATAAAATTAATTTAATCAAAAAATATTATAACATTTTTAATTTTCAGATATTTAATGTTTGGATCCATGATCTTCGGTTTGTGGGAGAAGTGGGATAAGTTGGATGGCGCTTATTTTTGTTTCATATCACTAAGCAGGTATGTGTTTAATTTTATTTTTAACCGAATTCCAAAAAGGGGGAGGTTCTCAATTCGTCGGAATCTTTTTTCTTCTTTTTTTATGTATGTTCATGGATTACTCGAAGACGGCTGAACCGATTTGTAAAATTCTTTTTTTGTTTCAAAGGGTATTGTTCCCCGGTGGTCCCATATAAATTTTATCGAAACCGGTCAAGCGGTTTTTAAATAAATGGCTTAATCGAATATTATGTTTTTATTAAAAATCTTTCTTCTTACAAATTACTTGCTTATTACGTCTACACTAAAAATGGAAAAATAAAAACTTAAAAAAAAAACCGACTTCCAGGCACTGAAAAGTAAAAAATAACTAAACAGGGGTTTTCATTTAGAATAGATACCTAATCAGATATTTTCGAAGTCGGTGTGCTTTGATTTGTATTGGCTGCCACCACTCGCTTCGCTCGGATTCGCCCCTAATTACTTAAAACATGGGAGGGGAGGTGTGGGGGGGGGGGGGTGGTGGTGGGGGGAAGTGGCTAGGATTGTGAAAAATACTTCACGACCAAATTCTCATACCTACCAAATATACAGAAAAAAACAAAATTAAAATCGGTCGAGCCGTTTCAAAGGAGCTCGACCACAAGTACCGTGACACAAGATATTTATATATTAGACAAATTTATAAATATTGTGAAAGTTATGATTAGAAATTAAATTTGTGATTATATTTATTTTAGTTCGAGCTAGGATTTTTTTTCAAATGAGAAATTTTTGTATCAATCACGTGCCTTTGAATATGTCATTAGTTTGATGTCCATTATTATAATACCAACGATTATCTTGCTTTTAAAAATATAAGTGTTATTACAGTGATAGGTTAATAATATTTAGTTGTATAACATTACTAGCGACTCACCCTCGCTTCACTGGGGTTCATCCCTAGGTACGTTTTAACGGTTAGTATGGAACAGATACATAGATATACATAGGTAAAGAAACGTAGGCAAGTAATTAAAAAAAACTTGAAATCATCCCCTATTTAACCTCGATTTTATTACCAAAATCATAGGATGTAATGAATTTTTTTCCTTGACTTGAGAAACGATTTGTTCCTAATACTAATTTTCAACCCCTATTCTCCATCCCTTTTAAGTTTCATTTTTGTGACATACCTCTGTACTGTACCAAATATCATCAAAATTGGTTCAACGGTTTAGGCATAAAAACGTAACAGACATAGAGACAGTCTCTTTTGCATTTATAATATTAGTATGGATAACAATTCGCATTACTCGAGCTCATATCTAGGTGTCTAACAATCAGTGAAACAGCATTTTTCTATATTAAAAAAATATCGCTATAATATAGATAGAGTAATAAAAGAATATTTTTTATTAGTAAATTAAATAATATTGATATACAAACTCAAGATACACAATTATTGTTTCAAAAGTGTCCTCAAAAAGAAGCGCACAATTCTCTTTTTTTCATTGCTTTTTGGATGACAAAATCAAAACGCACGTTGTTTCATTTGAAAAAGTACTTAATATGGTGTGCGTAAACAATTAGAATTTTCGATTTTTGAATTTTATTCTTTAAGTCAAACTTAACGTCACATGTCGACGCCACTTTTTGAAGAGATATTTGTTAGGAAATGTTTATCTATCTATAATATAGTCTAATATATTTAAACGAGCAATTCTTGTATATTTATTTATTTATACCGGCGTCCTCGGAAACGGCTCTAATGATTTCGCTGAAATTTGGTATGTGGGGGCTTTCGAGGGCGAAAAATCGATCTAGATTAGTCTTATGTCTGGGAAAACGCGTATTCTCGAGTTTTCATACGGTTTTCTTTCGCATTACTCCACGCAAAATATATTAATAATTTCGCACATAATAATCGCCGTGTAATCGTGCATAAGCATCGTGGTCAAACGGCCAAGACGCAAGATTTAATACCGCAGCTGTCCGGGATCGAATCCCGGTCGGGTACAAAGATTTTAGTTTTGTTTTTTTTTTCGTATTTATCCAAGGTTTTAGTTTTTTTTTTGTTTTTAAGCCAAAATAAAAAGAAAATTGTACTTTTTACCAAAAACTCTCGCCCAGGTACTGTTTATATATTATTATATCAATAGTACATAATGTGAAAGCTGATAAAAATGAATAAATCATTGTTTTAGTATTGGTTTCGGCGACTTCGTGCCGGGCGAGCGCGTGTACACGCCGCGCATCGAGACAAGCTTTATCGTGTGCTCGCTCTACCTGATGCTGGGCATGGCGCTCGTCGCCATGTGCTTCAACCTCATGCAGGTACTGTTTTTTGGGAATACTGGTTTATGGGAGTTTTTTTTGGCAGTTTTATTACCTACAATGTTTGGTTTCCTTTTCAAATGCTTTACAGTATCGTGGTTTCGGGAGACACCAGCCTCTTTTGCAGCTGACTCTTTTATTGATATAGTGGCTACCTGGCTTGGCTGTAAATCCTTGCTGGCTTTACACTCTGAGTTTTAAAACCTGGGTTCGAGTCCTGGGTCAAGCCAAATTCTAAATTAGGGTTGGCCCTAAGGAAAAAATCTAACTAAGCCCGCTTACCGCTGCCAACCTGCACTTGACCAACGTAGTAGACTATGGCCTGATCCCTTTCGTATTGAAGAGAGGTCCGTATCTAACAGTAGGAGGCAAAAGGCTAAATTATAATTATTAATACCATATATATATATATATATATATATATATATATATGTATATAATAAAATATATGTAGGTGGTTGGTTCCTATGATATACGTCATCGAAGTAACGCACATAAATTATTATATTTTTTAACGGTAAAATATACGCAAGAAATATCGTACTTCATTGGTTTACGTGACGCCGTTCATATTCAATACAATATTCATGTCACTGGCATCTGTCAGAGGAATCAAGCTCCTTTACGGATTATAGTTAAGTCACAAAAGAAAAATGGAAAGAAAATTCTAAAAGTTCTAAAAAGGACGATCGCCAGAAGGGCGCTATCGGGTAGGAAAATTAAATAAATAAATAAAAAAATATGTTGGGATATTAACACACAGCACCATCTAGTTCCATGGTAAGCTACGAGGCTTGTGTTATGGATACCATATAGTTGATACTTTACACATATTTAACTTTAAATATATACATATTATAAATATAAACAACCATGACTGGCGTACAAACATTCGTGCTTATCACTCAAATGAATGCCTCCAGCGGGACTCGAACCCGCTACTGCTGGCACAGCAAGTAGAGTCACTACAAACTGAGCCAAACGCATCGTCAATTTCAGTTAGATTTCCGCATGTATTTTAATTTTACCTCTGCACCGTGTGGTAATTTTCGAGATTTCATGATTATGATGATTAATTATTTTACATATTGATGATTAAGGGAAAGTTCCTCACTGGTTTAGTAGTTAGATGTTACAGCTGTAAAACATACGGTCGTGAGTTCAACCCCAGTAGCCAACATTAGGGTTTTATTATCTGTTTGAGTTTTATATATACAATAATAATAGTTCTGATACAAATATATAATAAATAATTTTCGATATTGATATTTGATAGCAAGAAATTCTCAATAGCTTTCGATGTTAAAAAGCTTTTTAAAAGTTTGGCGAAACTTTTAAAACATTGGACTCTAGTTATAATTAAAGAAAACATCAAAATTTTCGTAATATTATCATGTTAAATTATACTTTATAGCAAAATGGTAATATAATTTTTTAATTAACTGTATAATATTTCAGGAACAAGTTATACACTACTATGCTGGCCTGAAGCGGGCATTTCGACGCATATGTCGCTGTAAGAGATGACTGCTACCTACTTATTATATACAAATTATGTTATATTTTAAATAAATTCCAATAATATAATTCAAATGTATTTTATTTCAACATCCACTTTTATATTACCTATTTTAGACGAAAGCTCTTGGTATAATTTCAAAGCTTTTTCCTTATTTTCAGTGACTCGAAGCTTTACATTTTGTAAAGGTTATTGAAAGGGGATGAAAAATATTTTTAATTAACTCGAAGCTGTCCTCTAGTTATTTTTTAACGCCAGTAATCATAGTGAGTGATATTTCTTTATCAATGTTAGTTACATAATGAATTGTTCATTGTTCTCGGTACTGAGAAGTTATAAGAAGTTAATGTACAGTATTTAATTAATAGAAGAGAAGTAAATGTGGTTATTTTTTAGGGTTTCGTACCCAAAGGGTACGAAAAAACGAGACCCTATTATTAAGATTCCTAGTCCGTCCATCTGTCTGTCTGTCCGTTTGTCACTAGGCTGTATCTCATGAACCGTGATAGACAGTTGAAATTTTCACAGATGACGTATTTTTGTTGCCGCTATAACAACAAATACTAAAAAAACTTTTTAAAAAAAAATAAAAACCGACTTCCTGGCACTGAAAAGTAAAAAATAACTAAATAGAGGTTTTCATTTAAAATAGATACCTAATCAGATATTTTCGAAGTCGGTGTGCTTTGATTTGTATTGGCTGGCACCGACTTCGAAAATATCTGATTAGGTATCTATTTTAAATGAAAACCTCTATTTAGTTATTTTTTACTTTTCAGTGCCAGGAAGTCGGTTTTTATTTTTTTTTAAAAAGTTTTTATTTTTCCATTTTTAGTGTAGACGTAATAAGCAAGTAATTTGTAAAAAGAAAGATTTTTAATAAAAACATAATATTCGATTAAGCCATTTATTTAAAAACCGCTTGACCGATTTCGATAAAATTTATATGGGACCACCGGGGAAGAATACTCTTTGAAACAAAAAAAAAATTTTCCAAATCGGTTCAGCCGTCTTCGAGAAATCCGTGAACATACATAAAAAAAAAAGAAAAAAAAAAAAAAAGATTCCGACGAATTGAGAACCTCCTCCTTTTTGGAAGTCGGTTAATAAAACATTTTTTTAAGGGGGCTCCCATACAACAAACGTGATTTTTTTACTCGTTTTTGCTCGATATTGATAACGGCAACGAGTAGACGCTTGAAATATTCACAGAATATTTAGTTATATATTCACTTTAAAAATAAATAATGAAATTAAAATAAAACAAATATTTAAGGAGGGCTCCCATACAACAGATATGATTTTTTTGCCGTTTTTATAGATAATGATACGGAACCCTTCGTGCACGAGTCCCACTCGCACTTGGCCGGTTTTTTATTTTTTTCTTATATTATTTTACATTATGAGTTTGGACGATATTGTAATATTGTATTTGGACGGATAGACTTATAATGAATATTAGACCAACATTAATTTCTTAAAAGGTCAACACTATTGTAGTGCTAAATATTGTATGCTGTAAATCTATGTTCTTTGTATTTTGTTTCAAATTGGAATCGAACCTGCGATATCTACACATATGAAATATATTTGCTTCTATGAGCGAAAGCGAAGATGTGAACAGAAAGTAGGATCTTTCTGTAGGACCTATATTGACAAATAATGCTTAATGTTAAAGCCGTCTTTTCTTCATTTTTCTATCATATTACGACATATTTTATGTATGTATGTATGTATGTATGTATGTATGTATGTATGTATGCACATACATACACTTTCGCATTTATAATATCTTTTTGACTTATCCTTAGGATAACCTGTTTTAATAGTTAATTCATTTATTTCGATTAAAATGAACGGACGGACGAACGGAACTATATTTATTGCTAAGTGTTCGTCGGGAGTCGAGAGCTAATCCTGTGGAGAGAAACTACCAGGTTTTTGCACTCCGCTACTTTGCAGCATTAGGTGCTTAAGAATGCGGACCGCCTTGCATTTACTTCGTTTAGAGTTCCTCTTTTGATTGAACCTTTTTGATATAATGTCAGTTTTGTGAAAATTTGTATTTCGGAAGCGTAACTTAGTTTTTTTGGATTATTTTAGTCTATACATAATAATAAAATAATAATAAAATTCTAACTAAGCCGAATCTGTGCATTAAATATTTTTTGGAAAATCTTATTAAAATAGCCATTATTATCGATACAGATTCCGAATCTATAGTTTTAAGAATTTTTGTCTGTCTGTCTGTTTGTCTGTCTGTTATCCGGGTCAACATATAGGATACTTTTTACTGCGGGAAAATATCTCAACTTTGAGAAATCTATACTAAGCGTCAAAACGCAAGTAGGCACGAACCCGAGCGAAGCGAGGCTGAGTCGCTAGTTTATAATATTACCAAAATATTGTGATTTTTTTTTGGAAATATTATATAGAATATGTAGAGAAAATAAGTTTTAAATAAAATGCTTAATAACATTTGACCTGTAACTAATTTTTAGTTATGTTTATAGACTATATCTTCAATACAGGATATTTTAATCAGTATGCATAGAAATGAAAAAGGCTCTCTGACATCGCAATATTCTGATCATTCAGGTTGTTATGTAAGAAAGATGAATGGGACTAGAGTATTAGTACCCTCACCGTATTAGCCGGGCTCAATATCACTCATCGAAAAAAGATTATAAGCTTATAGGTTAATTTTATTAAATTATAGATTAAGAATAATAATTTTGTGTTGATATATTGTAAATTATTATTATGTTTAAAAAGACCTACTGTTGAGTTTCTCGCCGGCTTTTTTTAGCAGAACTGCCTTCCGATCCGGTGGTAGATTCTTCGCGGACTTACATACTGAGATTTAATTTCAAATTTAAAACTGACGATTCAAACTGTTTGTAATGTCTATTTGAATAAAGTATATTTTGATTTGATTAATTTCTATTAAACTTAATAATAATAAAGATGCAGAAATCAAACCCGTTATCACTTATAAAGTATTCAATTTTAAATCTACAATTTTGTATCATGCGGAATCCTATAAAAGAAATTTAGTCTTAGCACATTTTTTGTCTTCAGGTGCACTCGGGAACATTAGAGGCAAAGTGGGTTAAAGAAGCGGGAGGAATTACGTGCATTTATTATACAGGGAGTTAGAAAAGTGTAATGTGCACCATTTATACTAACTTGGACAATCTGCACTTGAATTGTAGTGCATTCGTCTTCTGGTGTTATTTAAATAGGAATAAATGACCATCGTTTTGTACTAAATATAATATTTTGCAATAAAATAATAATATAATTTAATTTATTTTTTGGAAAAAATTATGAGAGTAAAATTTTTACGATGCACGCGCACACCGACAGCCAAAAAGCGACATGATGAAGTTAACTGCATTCCTTTTACAAACAGAGAGTTGTGACATACGGGATGAAATCTTTAGCTATATTTGTTCTGTTACGCCAAAGAAGTATAACTTCTTACGTGCGTACATAAAGTACACACACACGTTTTTTTTACCTGCTATTCTCGTAATTTTTAACTGCCTGATTTACGTAGGTATCATAATTAGCGCGTTCGCGTCATCAGTGTGGCAAGTATAATCAATTAATAACTGTTTTATATAGTATGTAATTTTTTTTGCATTAAAATAGCGAAATCTTACAATAGTAGTATAATGAGAGAACCAGAATTGTGAAACGACAAAGCTAATATCGTTCCAAAAACATTTATAATCAAGATAGGACAACTTTAAAACGCGGTAATAGAAAAATTCTTATTTTCGAAAACAGAAAGAGAAACGACAGTCTAGTTATGGAGTGAAAATAAAAATTCAAAGTCAATTACAAGTCCCGTGGGAGTTGGCGACAGTTTTAACGAGCGTTAAATTGAATGAGCTGTAACAATAACTGCAGTGTTTGCGTCGGACGGCCGAGATTCATGGCGGTCTGCATCTGACGCTGCGATATATTCATCAAGCCTTATTGAAAACTTGCTTGTGTTGTATAATAAATCCTATGTCTCCTGCTGAGGGCAAGAGGAAGATAGCGATATAACAAGTGTTTAGAAGCTGTTACTAGTTTTGATCCTCATATCCACTCATGTGTCAGGTGATAAAAAGTCGTCATGTACGTATGTGATATTTTCTCAGATATCTATACGTGAATATTTCACTCTTTAAATAATCTTTTATATTTTAAATAAATTATCTTTTTGGATGTTGCCGTAGTTTTATTTTGATTTTTTGTCCGAAATAAACTGTCAAAAACCATTGTATCTCCCGTGACCATATTTACTCCAAACGTGGCCAACAAAAGGTAAAAAAGAAACCGAAACGAAATTCGAAAAGGTAGTGTTATTTAAAAAGTAACATATATGTTAATCTTACTAATATTATAAATGTGAAAGCTTAGATGATTTGAGAAATTTGGTCTTTGGATAGATATTTGTCACTCAATCACACCAGAACGGCTGAACGGATCTGAATGAAATTTGGCACAGAGATAGATTATAGTCCGGAATAGCACATAGGCTACTTTTTATCCCGGAAACTGTACGGTTTCCGTGGGTTAGATTTGGGTTTGTTTTTACAGAGGCGAACCCGAGCGAACCGAGGGTGAGCTGCTAGTTAATGATCATTATAAGTCTTCCGAATTTCACTAAAACCCTCGTACTCAATTATTTATATTATCATACACTTCTTCATTCATTCACATTCTCATCCTACAAGCTGTCTTTAAAAATCACGTTTACTATTTAAACGAGCAATTCTTGTATATTTATATCTTTATTTATTTATTTATATCAGCGATCTCGAGAACGACTCTAACGATTTCGTTGTGTGTGGCGGTTTTCGGGGACGAAAAATCGATCTAGATTAGTCTCTTGTTTGGGAAAACGCGACTTTTCGAATTTTCATGCGGTTTTCTTTTGCATTATTCTACGCAGAATATGGTCGATAATTTCTTACACTCAGGCGTAAGCATAGTGGTCAAGTGACCAAGGTGCAAGATTAACGATCATAGGTGTGTCCGAGTTCGAATCTCGATCGGATACAAAGTTTTTACTTTTTTTTATATTTATTCAAGTTTTTAGTTTTTTTTAAATCTAAAAATATGATATAACAAAAAAGAAATCGAGCGAAGCTCAGTCGCCCAGGTACTCACGTTTAAATCGGCTAACATGAAATAAAAAATACGTTATATATTTCACATTCACGTTACCAAAAGAGAATAAAAATATTTTTAATTACTTCGAAGCTATACTACAGTTATATTTTTGACTGCAGTAATCATAGTAAGTGAAAACTTGATCTATGCCAGTTACTGAATGTTTAATATGAACGGAGTGATGAAATATCTTCCCTTTATCAAACTTCCAAGTTGCATAGTTTAAAATATTTTGCTTGTTTTTAAAGATACTTTAACACAAATATTGAAAATATCAGTTCAATTTTAAATTTTCTCTGAACTCTGGTAGTAAGAAGCTTACGATGCTCCATTTACTTATCAAACTTAGGAAACAGTATTTGACTTATGTCTTGAGAAAATATTGAATCTTCATTTTTTCAGGCTGGTTTGTACCCCCCCTTGATATAGAGTTCCGTAGTCAAAAAACTAAAACAGTACCGTTAAAATTTCGTCATAGGCGTCTGTTTGTTATATGAGCTACATTGCTGGTAAGTGAATGTCTTACGTAAACCACCACCATACCACCGAGGCAGTTAAGTGTTGCCAATACATGTGGTTAAACCTATAGCCAGTAAAAGAGTCGGTTTAACTGTTTCTGAGAGCAGTGAAAACAAACAGACAGACAACAAACCCTTTTAAAATAAATTATTTCACTTTAGATATTATGCATATACCATATCACGGAGTCATTAGGCGATAACTATGTATTTAGAAACTACCCATATTTAAATTTTATTTCTGTTTTTTTCTATTTCTCTATATAAACGCTACCTAAAGTTCTGAAGTCTATTATTTTAAGAATAATAGCGTTTTGTCCCAAATATAATAGAAACATATCAACTAAGCGATATATCAAAAGCGATCGGAGATACCCTGGATTGCGGTCAGCCTTCATAGTCCCAGAGGATTTTATTACACACATCCTGTTCAAATAATTTGGTTTTTGGTAGCTGGAGGGGAAAAGGAAAATTAATAGTTATGTCATAAGCATTTGTTCAATAGTAGTAAAAGTTTGATTTCCAAACAAGATTTTTCCTTATTTTTTTAATATGGCTCGTAAATTTCTTGTAGGGTTAGTTTTGGCAAAAGATTTATGTATTTTTCATGTGGGGGTTATCTATACTAATATTATAAAGAGGAAGGATTTGATTGTTTGTTTGTTTGCACCGAATAGGATCTGAAACTACTGAACCGATTAAGATGAAATTAGATAGTTGATAAAAGAAGATAGTTTGAGACCCTGGGAAAGATATAGGATAGTTAGTTTTTATCGGAAATCATCCCTTAAGGGAGTGAAAATGGAGATGAATATAATTAAGTGTTCTTAGACTTGGAAACAAGATCTACAGTATTACAGGGTGAGCAGGAAAGTGTCATATTCATAGATGACACGTTTTGCTTAGTTTGTAGTGACCTTACATGCTGTGCCAGAGGTCGCGGGTTCGGGTCCCGTTGACTGAATACATTTGTATGATGAGCACGAATGTTCGTAGTCCAGTCATGGGTGTTTATATTTATTATATGTATGTGTTTAAAGTTATATATGTATAGTGTATCAACTATCTAGTATCCATAACAGAAGCCTCGTAGCTTACCATGGAACTAGATGGTGCTGTGTGCTAATGTCCCGACATATTTATTTATATTTCCCAAGCTGTTAACATTATTATCGATTAGAAATGAGAACATCCCCTTCTTAGGTTTCATCAACGGCAATTTTATCATGACAAAAGTGTGGAGTTTTTAGGTTTTTATAATTAGTAATATAGCTAACAGTTATTAACATAACCTGGTTTGATATTGTAATAAATCAAATTGAAATATCCAATGTTTGAAAGCTCGTACGATTAATTACTCGATACCGTAACACGCTCGCATGGTCTAATTAGGCCAGCACTTCTATTGTTCAATACTGGTGTCATATTTAGGATGATTAAAATCTCTGGGAAAGAAAGGGTTTGCATGGGACTACGAATTAATATTTCGTATGAAGTTTTATACAAGAATAATATTCAATATATATAAAACAATGTCGTGAAGTTACACCATTTATAACTCAAGAACGGCTGGACCGATTTTTATGATATTTGATTTTTTGGATTTCTTTTAGCCTGGAATAGGATGATAAGTATTAAAACATTAGAAAAATTAAAAAGAATAATAATAAATTTTATATGGCTAACGCTGGCAAATAACTATTTTAAATATCTATGTAAAACGTACCTAGCGACGAACCCGAGCGAAGCGAGGGTAAGCTGCTAGTTTATAATAAAACAACATTGACAAAACAAAAAAAAAATTAACTTGCCGAATAAGCTAGATTAAGTAAAGAAAATATACATATGGTTTTTTCGTATGGTATCAGAGCAATTAAGTTCTGGCATTTCATAGTTACAAGCAATCTATCAAGATAACATGCCTAGAAAAAATTATTTTAAGCGGAATTTATAAAGGAGGGTCCACTTTTCATCCCTTGAGAGTTAAGACGACCTTTCGTTAACGAATGTGTCGGATGAGGGTTTCCGTACATTTATTTTGTACCCCTATTTCCCTGACCAGGTGTAAAAAGAGCCGGTATGATTTTCATGGGAATTGGATGTATTATAGAGTGAAATGTTCGGATATAGTTTTGAAAGCTAAGAAGCTTAATACGTACTAGTTAAAGCACCAACACTTTGCTTTTGAAAAAAAAACTCCACTTGCTGGGTCTAATAAGAAAATTAACAAAGTAGTAATAAATTAGACATTAGCAATCTTCTTTAACTTCTGGATAATAAAAATAAATAAATATGTTAGGACATTAACACACAGCACCATCTAGTTCCATGGTAAGCTTCGAGGCTTGTGGTATGGATACCAGATACTTGATACACTACACATATGTATACAACTTTAAATACATACATATCATAAATATAAACACCTATAAGTGGAGTGCAAAAATTCGTATTCACCACACATATGAATACCCCCAGCGGGACTCGAACCCGCGACCGCTGGCACAGCAAGTACACTACAAACTCATGCAAACGTGTCGTCAAAAAGTAAAAAAAAAAAACATTTTACTCACAAACTTACGTATTTATAATATTAGCGTGACATTTTAATACACCAAATCTCAGAATGTCAGATATTTTGGCATAGAGTGCTGACATCAGTCAGCGTCAGTCGCCTCACCTCATCGATCAGTGTCGAGCGCCAGCGACACTAAACTTGCAAGATTTATAAAAATATAAAAAACACATTTTTCTCCGCTACGATTGTTTTGTAATACGATGTTTTTTTTATCACTTTTTTAGTGAAAAACAATCAAAATATTCTTAAACAATCGACTCACCCTCGCTTCGCTTCTTGCTCGTCCCTAGACAAAAATAAATCTATCCCACGGGAACCGTACATTTTTCCGGGATGATATATAGCTTAAAGCTTTCCTCAGTTAACGGGCTATCTAATGCAAAAAGAATTTTTCAAATCGGATCAGTAGTTTCTGAGATTAGCGCGTTCAACCAAACAAACAAAAAACAAACTCTTCAGCTTTATAATATTAGTATAGATATATACCTTTATAAGGTTAAACACCATAATTTTGTAAATGAGAGTGAGGCATGAAGCTGAATTCGCATAACACCGCGCAGTACAACTGTCATCCAGAGATACTTAACTATCACATATGACGTGATCTTATGTTATTCAAGTAATGTATTAAGCCCTTTTTAACGTCTCACTACTGGGTAAAGGCCTTTCTTCAATACGAGGCTGATCAAGTCATAGCCCACCACGCTGGCCAAGTGCAGGTTGGCGGACTTCACATAGTCCTTCAAAAACTAGCTCCTTTTTACACATGCAGGTTTCCTCACAATGTTTTCTTTTACCATAATTCATGAAGTTTTTTTTTTCATTTAAAAAAACAATGTTTTTCACAAGCGGACATATTTTAGAATTTTTCTAAAAAAAACATGACATGAATTTAGCTCGAGGCTCGAGGCATCAAGAGAATGCAAGTTACAAATAACTAGAGATATGAGGCGCTCCCAATAGCTGGGAAAATACAAACTTTGCGTACGATGTTCTGTTTCAGACTCCTAACTACTTGCAATAAGGTTTTTTCTTTAGTTTCAAACTTATCTTCTTTATTCTACTCGCATTGCATCGGATTTTTCTTAAAGATGTATTGTTCTTATAAAAATATACGTAAGGACATGTTTATATAAAAAAGAACAAATATGTTTTCTATCATCTAGTGTAGTTGTATTTAAGACCTGAGTTCGAGTTCATGTGACCCATAAGTCAAGCCAGAAATAGTTATTGAGAAGCTAAAGTTGATAAATTCTCTGTGAGATGAGTTAAGAAAAACACAAGGCTATGGGTCCTGCTGCTATACCTCCAGTCTTATGTCTCTCATCTCGCCATAAGATTAAAAGGTTTGAAGAGTTTTTGTTACCTGTAATATTTCCCACGTAGATAGTTAATCTTACTGACAATGAGATTGGCTGTCGCAACCGAAAGTTTTTAGAATAACATAGAACTGGGATTTATAAAATGTAAAAACATAGTTAAGTTTCATTTTACACTTTTGAGTACTTATCACATACATCACATAGTTAACTGTCCTTGATATGCGCTCTCTTAAGATGGGTGGGAATTATTAATTTTGAAAAGTAAAATAAAGACGCCCTTATCAACAACTGTAACATTAATTTGTGTGATGAGCACGAATGTTTGTACTCAGTTATGGGTGTTTATATTTATAATATGTATGTAAAAAAAAATCGTTTGTCAAACAGGCAAAACTTGTACTAAATGGATCTCTTAACCTATTTATATATAGATTCTGATGCCAAAAATAGACCCATTTAGGTATTTATTGTAAGCTTCAAAATAAACGTAAAGCTTTAACATGAAGCTAAGTAATGCTGTTAGAAGAAGAGGAATTATGTTTTAAGTGAACGTTACAATATTGTATTATTTGTGACCACATGTGATTTATCTCTCCAAGAAGAAAGGATTGATTTAAGTATGATAGATATGATATGACCTAGTTTTAGAATGGAAGGAATCTTTGAAATAAATAATCAAACTAAAAAAGAGATTTATATGAATTAGTAGGAACCATTTCTAAGGGTTCTATAGCTAAAAGGCAAAAATGCCTAAGACAAGAACTGCTAGACAGTTCTGTAGTCAAATTGTAAAAAATTAGAACTCCGTACTTACATATAAGCGTGTGGGGTATTTCTGAATAGGTTTTTAATATTGAGATAGTGTTTTAAGTAATATTCTTGTTAAAGCCCAGCTTTTAAAGTAGTAAACGTTATGATGGACATCGTATTTGGATTTTTGTGTAAGTTAATGTTTGAGTTTATAGATAGATATTTTTATTAGTTAAAATACTTCATACTAAACCTAAAAAATAAATAATTCGATATGCATAAGATCGACGAATATTCTAAAAACTTTTAGTTTAGCTTGTAACCAGCCAAAGCGTTTTTATAAAAAATATAATACTTTTGCCCAAATTAACTGTTTTTATTTGAATTTGGAGTAGTGTTATTGTCTGACAAATGATATATAGGTAATATTATATTTAATTCAATGATATTCTATAAATATATGATTGTAATATGCCTAATATGCGTTATTCTTAGTATCTCACCTATCTTAATTATTTAAAACATAAAGTGAATTTCATAAAGAGTACCGATAACCTATATAAGTTTTACTTCTTGCACGTGTACACATTCATACATGCACTCTTTAATTTTTTTATTATTTAAGTTTGCTTTAAAATGTAATGTTTCAGTAATAGTTAATTAAAAATATAAATAAATATTATTCAAAATATTTTAGTAGTTTCGGTCTTGTTCTACTCCACGAGATATATCGCATTTCATTTAACACGATTTAATTCTAATGCAAATGCTGGCATAAAAAGCTTTCAAATGAAAGGAACATCTGCTAACTAAATAATTAAAATCTGTTGTTGTGAAGTTATAAAGCACTATAGATAAAATATACTTTTTAAATGTATATTTTAACTATATACATTATAAATAAGATGTATCTATTCTTAAATATTTATAGTAATATTATAAATGTGCAAAATAATGCTGTGCGTTTGTCTGTTATATTTTTATGCGTAAACCGCTGAGCAAATTCCGATGAAATTTTGCAAGGATATAGGTTACATCGTGGGGCTGAATATAGGCTTGCTTTCATCCCCGTCCTACTTACCATTTAGGCAAAAACTAGCAACTGACTCTTTAGTTTTACGCTTTTGAAACGAACTGCTAAGGTGTGGAACACCCTTCCAGCATCCGTGTTTCCTGTCACCTATAATATAAGTACCTTCAAGGCAAGAGTGAATAGGCATCTTCTAGGCAAGCGCGCTCCAACCTAGACCTCATCAGTGCTTCCCAGCGTTGATCGTCGTCAAGCGCAAGCCTATCTAACAATAAAAAAAGGAGGTGCCCGCCACAGGCAAAATAAAATAAATCATTTAAACAATCAAAATATACTTTTACAAGGACTTTTAAATCGTCACTTTTTACATATTTTAAAACTAAATTAAATGACATTAAGTAAGTCCGTGAGGAATTCACCACCGGCTTTGAAGGCAGTTCTGCTGAAAAGAGCACCGGCTCTAGTTTTTCACCGGAAAAACTCACCAGTTGCTCAGATAAATTTACATTTTAAAATGAAATATATAAAATGTTTACTTTGAAGGATATCTTATTATAATATCATAATATCATAACAGTTCGAAAAGACAAAAACAGCTTTTTCATCCGACTTGTATTTTCTGTTTCAGTGGACGCCGCATTACGTGTTCGTATTTTTGTTAATATTTTAATGTAATTAAGATATTTTATTCAAAAATGAAAAATAGTTGAATTCGCGTGTACACTTGTTTAGCATGAATTTCTGTCAGTGATGTTTTTATTTTAAGTTAACACGATTCGCGGTGTAAGTCTGTTGAACGTATATACGTTTTTTAAATTTTACAGGAGAGCAAATTTAATCATAATATAGGTAGATGAAGAAGAATCTATACTAATATTATAAAGCTGAAGAGTTTGTTTGTTTGTTTGGTTGAACGCGCTAATCTCAGGAACTACTAATTCGATTTGAAAAATTCTTTTTGCATTAGATAGCCCGTTAATTGAGAAAGGCTATATATCATCCAGGAAAAATGTTCGGTCCCCGTGGGATAGATTTGTTTTCATCTTGGAACGAATCCGACGCGAAGCGAGGGTGAGTCGCTAGTTAGTATATGAGAAATCTATACTAAACGTAAAAACGTAAGCAGGGACGAACCCGAGCGGAGCGAACGTGAGTCGCTAGTTTATATGTAATGTTCTTCTCTAGGTTGGATATAGTAAAATGGATATGGTATGTTAACCTTAAGAGATAGATATACGCCGTCGCGGACTTTTTTGTAGACTTTTTTAAGGTGTACAATACTGTAGTACATTATTTTGATATATTTCGTAGGGTTCAGCCAGCGTTTGCAATGTAAGAGCAAAAAAATGTGTTTATTTACGACATCACATTAGAAACCTCTAAAATTATCAGTGTTTCTCTACTATACTATGCATCTATTATACATATAAACATTCCTCTTGAATCATTACCAATACAAAAAAGCCGCATCAAAATCCGTTGCGTAGTTTTAAAGATCCAAGCATATATAGGAACAGACAGCGAAAAGTGACTTTGTTTTATACTATGTAGTGATTGTGCTACAATTATTTTATATGTATAGAATATAGATAGTTCCATTGATAAAAGATATTTATTACAGAAACAATATCACTGGACTAGTGTCTATTTGCATACAATCGCAAACGTTTATTGCGTCGCTGGAGGGAATTGACTACATAGATGTGTTTTACCCGTCACTATTTCCTCTCTAAATTGTTATGCATACGTTAGTTTATCTTTGTTATTTTTTTTTTATTAGCTCTTTTAAACAATGTTAGACTAATAGAATAACTTTAGTTTCTTCTATGCAGAACAAAAATTACTAATCTATACTAATATTATAAAGCTGAAGAGTTTGTTTGTTTGTTTGGTTAAACGCGCTAATCTCAGGAACTACTAATCCGATTTGAAAAATTCTCTTTGCATTGGATAGCCCATTAACTGAGGAAGTCTATAGGCTATATAAAAATCCGGAAAAATGTGTGGTTCCCGTGGGATAGATATGTTTTTGTATAGGGACGAACCCAAAGCGAAGCGAGGGTGAGTCGCTAGTAGTAAAATAAACTGTTGTGCACGTTTCTATTCAATCTGTTTAACGTCCCACTGCTGGGCGCGGGTTTT
This sequence comes from Fabriciana adippe, assembly GCA_905404265.1. Lineage (NCBI taxonomy): Eukaryota > Metazoa > Arthropoda > Insecta > Lepidoptera > Nymphalidae > Fabriciana > Fabriciana adippe. The sequence continues at coordinate 13,712,638 of FR990001.1, forward strand.
CTCATTTGGGTTTTTGATCTGCAGTTGGAACGATATCCGGCTATAGTACACCACGCTGACGACCACCGGTCTACCAGTTTGGTGCGAGATTGGCGGAATTCACGTGTTTTTGAAAAAAACTAGGTTCTCGCAGATATGCAGGTTTCTCTCAGGATCTACTTCACTGTAAAGAGAGTGGTAATCATGTTAAAAATGGTTTACACATAAGGATATCGGACGTGCATGAATCGGGGTTTGAACCCGCGTCACTTGGTTTCCCAAGCGAGCGCGTTACTATTTGGCGACCACTGCCTCGATAAATTTGGGGGTATCATAATTCAAGGAGAATGGCAGTTTAACGACGCTACCGTTGATAGAGCACAGGAGAGCCTTTATCATTTGCAGAGCTGAAATTCTCAGGTTTCGGAGGATTCTCCTTCATACTATGGTCGTGTGGTAATAGATAAATAAGCTATAAAAACGAAATTATTTTTTTTAAATTTAAATGGTACATTCTGACATTAGGTAAAAAACAATGTATTAATAAGTAAGTATAGTAAGCATTTATCATTTTAACTAAAATTTATAGAAGATTAATTCAACGTAGGATGCGACAAGCGTTTATGTCGAATCACACTCTAGGATATACTAAAAATTATATAAAGTAACTAAAAGGCAGTGGTAGCCCAGTGGTAACGCGCTTGGGAAATCGAGTGACGCGGGTTCAAAGCCCGGGTCTCGCACCACTGATATTTTCATGTGTAAATCATTTCGAACAAGATTACTACTTGCCTTACGGCGAAGACAGAGATCATGCATGTCTGACAGAATCTAGCAAGTTTTCATAAGACACATGTGAAATCCGCCAACCCGCACTTGGCCAGTGGTGGACTATGGCTTGATCCCCCTTGTATTGAAGGGAGGCCCGTGCCCAACAATGGGACGTTCAAAAGTGCTGAATACAAATTCTTTCTTTGTGTATGATACTATAAAATACGATTAAATATGAAGACAAATAGGCGGAACTACTATAAGATTTGCTATGTTATCAGATGTATATAAAAGAGAAGCAAACCTGTTACCTTTATTTTTCACTAATGTAACCACTGCACAGTAAAGTCATCAGTTACAATGTTGGAACTATTCCATTTTGTTTCATAATTAAAAGCAAAACAAACGGCCTCCGCAAGTACTCGAAACGTTTTTGCTCAACGTTTTAAACAATTTAATTAGCCAGGAATGAAGTTAAATAAGTCTCTTGGGAAATTACTTGTTGGAATACGATTAAAGTTTAAGGTTTACTTCAAATGTTAATTTCTTTAGCGCTGTAAAGCGTAACTCTAAACTTTTGATTATAGTTGGTCAAATAGTAAAAAAACAGAAATATATATAAACTTTTTAATTTTATTTAAGCTAAGTATTGCAAAGAAAAGTTATACTTAGCAGATTTTAGGTTATATTTATTGACTTTTAAAAAATGAAGCATGACCAGTTCATATGCGACACGGCATGCTTTTTAAAACCAAACAAATAAATATAAAATATTTAAATTATGAATTATTTGCACTAAAACAAAGCTTAACCTTGTTTTTCCATTTTCATCCCCCGAGGCCCGAGCTACCAACAAAAGTATTAATTATAATTATTTTGTTTATTTGCTGTTATCTATCTATCCAATCTAATATATTTAAATGAGAAATTGTTGTATTTTTATTTATTTATTTGTACCGGCGATCTCGGAAACGGCTTCAACGATTTCGCTGAAATTTGGCGTGTGGCGGTTTTCGGGGTCGAAAAATCGACCTGTCTAGGAAAACGCGTGTTTTCGAGTTCTTATGCGGTTTTCTTTCGCATTATTCCACGCAAAATATGGTCGATAATTTTTTATATTCGGGCATAAGCATCGTGGTCAAGCGACCAAGGTGCAAGATTAACAATCATATGTGTGTCCGAGTTCGAATCTCGATCGCATACGAAGTTTTACTTATTTTTTGTATTTATTCAAGTTTTTAGTTTTTCTAAAAAATACGATATAACAAAAAAGAACTCCCAGCTAAGCTCGGTTGCCCAGGTGCTAAAAATTAAACGTACATATATGCAAAGTTCTCGTTCGTGTCACTTATCGTCGAGGAGTGCCCGCTGTCATGAGGAGACAATCCTGGCTACAACATATGTTTATTTTTATTATTTTAATATACTGTCATTAAAACTGAATAACATATAAATTATATATTTTAAAGTTGTAAGTTTATAATATATTTTTTTAGAACATGGTTTTTTATTTAGTTGTTGTAAATACAATAATTTTTAAACATGCTCTATCTATGCTTTCTTCGTCTTCCTTACGCAATTATCTAAAATAGTGTTATTTTAATGTTGTTTTTATAATCAATATCTATACAAATATTATAAAGAGGCAGAGTTTGTTTGTTTGTTTGTTTGTTTGTTTGAAAACGCTAATCTCAGAAATTACTAGTCCGATTTGAAAAATTCTTTTTGCATTAGATAGCCCGTTTATTGAGGGAGGCTATAAAGCTTGGGTAGTAGCATGATATCATCATACTACTACCCAAGGGAGCGGAGCAGTAATCATAAATGTCAACATATCGGGCAGACTTCCATAGATTATTGTAAGGGAAGGGAAAGAAGAGTTTGTTTTTTTATACTTTGAATGCGGACGAAGCCGCGGATTCTGCTAGTGCATTATAAAGGTACAGTTTTAACGACCTCAGTAGTTCATGTGAAATATCATAGGAAGATCATTTTATTTCATCATAAAAGGACAGTAAAATGAAACTGGAAGTATCTCCACAGAGTAATGATGTCTTCTCACGAGATGTACTCGTACATTGAAAGTTCTCGTGCAACCAGGAATAAAATTTTCAGTAAAAACTTTAAACTTATACATTATTCGAAGACATTGGCTCAGTGGTTTTGCAATTGTTGCAGGTTTGACTCTTGTCTGCAGAAAAATCTAGACTGTTACGTCTGTTGAGGATTTCCCTGGAAGAAATCTCATCCACTTTCTATCCATGTCCTCTTACCTCCTCGATTCCATAATTACTCTATAATTTCTTGATGTAAGAAGTTGAAATTGGATATACCAAGAGAGTTAGGTGATGAACTAATGAAAGTACAGCGAAAATAAAATAACACTTTTGATGGATTGTTTTGGGAGTCATTTCTAGAAAAAAAGACCGCAAACAGGACGTATGTGGTAAACATAATTTTTTTCACAATTCGAAATAACCACTACATAGTATAAAACAAAGTCGCTTCCCGCTGTCTATCTGTCTCTATGTATGCTTATATCTTTAAAACTACGAAACGGATTTTGATGCAGTTTTCTTAATACATAGAGTGATTCAAGAGGAAGGTTTATGTATAATATGTATAATACATTCATATTATAGTACAGAAAAGCCGAGAAATTCAAAGATTTGTGATTCATACTAAACGTTAAAACGTACCTAGGGATGAACTCGAGCGAAGCGAGGGTGAGTCGCTAGTATATTCTAAACAATTATATAGTTAGTAAGGTGAAGGAATGGCAGTGGTAGCCAAATGGTAACACGCTTTCTTGGAAAACCAAAGAAGCAATAGCACATCCAAGTCGTACTTTTTTCGTACAGCAATTCGCATACGAAAATATCACACCTCTGATATTTTACGTGCGAATCATATTCAATAGGATTACTACCCATTTTTTGGTTTAGGTAAACGGGTCATACTCAGAAAAAGTGTACATTTTAAATTTGTAACTAAACTGATAGATAACGATACTGAGAATCATTGTAATGAAACTGATGTCATAAGGCGTAGTACACATTAATCTTTCTTTGTCTCTCGGCATTTGACACAGGAGCCATGTTGTCCTACTAAAACAAAATAAGTGATTATTTATTAATGCTTTATGTACAAGTAAAAAAAAAACTATACAAAAAAGTCTACCTTCGGGTGATGCTGAGATAAATATACCTAGTAGGTGCAATAACAAGAAAAATTTAACAACGCAATAAGATAATGATAAATAAACAATAGAATAAATATACAGATAAATGTATATGCATATAATAAAATTCTAACAGACAGAAAGACAAATATTCTAAAAACTACAGATTCGGCCTCTGTATCGATAATAATGACCATTTCAATAAGATTTTCCAAAAAAACATTGAACGTACAGATTCTAATTGGTTAGAATTTTATTATATGTAGGTACATATAAATAACAACAATATTAAGAAAATTATAACTTCTCTTGAAATAAATACAATTTATGCTTTTGTTTAACTTATTTATTAAATTGATTTTATTGACATCGTTATTTTATTTGCAGTAAAGAAAAAAACTGCAAGAAACTGAGTTAGGTATTTCTTGTAACCGCCACAACGTATATTAAGTACCTACATTATTAAGTACGTACATATATTAAGTATCTACATTATTAGCTCACAAAGTATATTATGTAGGTACCTACATACTTTATTGTTTTTGTGAACTAAGCCTAACAATTTTTCAGTTTCGTAACATAACGCAATATAACGAAATTGAGAATAAAATCTGAGAAATTATAACTTCAAAAAGTATTTTTATGTAAACCACGTGTTGCACAAACAAGCACTGAGTGTTTTCATTAAGATATTACAAAAAATAACAAAAGGATTTAGTTAGTAAACAAAAATTATAATATACTTACCAAAATAATAGTTGTTTATTACCCTGAGATATTTTTTGGTAAATATTTACTTGACACAAAATCATGAGTCTACGACGACGACGAAAACACAATGACCGCGGCGACAATGATTTTGTCATCAGTACTAGTGTCGCCGGTATAGAAAAAAATATTTCTACTGTTTCAAATGCTTTATGAATTTTATTATACGTTATTAACCCTGAGTAACGAAACGTTATAATTTTGGGACATAATTAATTTAATTAAAATAAATTATTTTTTTAAAGATTTACGAATAAATTTGGTCCTATTTAATTGCTTGATTCAGCAGGAGTAATATGGGCACACAGAAATTTAAGTAAAGCTATTAATATTCGTAACAATTAATCTCTGAAAAAGTAAAATGGTCATTGGGACACTAAAAAAATGTATGATAACATTTTTTTTCTTAAATTTAATCTCAAAAAATTTATTCTTTTAATAAAAATTAAAGTTAAAATACCAGAGAAATCTTCACATTAATAGATTAATATAACAACAAGGGGAATTGTTTTTATCATATTTATAAAATAAGATATTTAATTAAGTATGAAGTAGCAGGACAAGAAAAGATAACAAATGTACACCTTTTCTGAGTATGACCCAAACATCGATAAAACCACCGTGTCTGTAAGAGCCCAACCGGTTTTCAACAGATGAAGGTTAAAAGTACGCCCATTTCTAATAATAAAAAAAAAGATATGTGTAGTCCACTAAATCGGAATTAGCCAATGTTCACTGCATTCACCCAGCAGTGGGACATTAAAAAGTGTTACATACATCTAATAAAATTCTAACTAATATTAAATCTGTATCTGTGATCTGTACATTAAATGTTTTTCGGAAAATCTTATTGAAATAGTCATTATTATTGATACACAGGTCGAATTTATAGTTTTTAGAATTTTTGTCTGTCCGTTTATCTGGGAACGCATCACTAGAAAACTGGACAGATTTTGATGAAATTTAGTATGGTGATAGCTGGTTATCCGGGTCATCATATAGGATACTTTTTTCTGCGGGAAAATATCTCATCTCTGAGAAATCTATATTGAACGTTAAAACGTAAGGAACGAGGATGAGTCGCTAGTACAAAATAAAGGTTGTTAGTAGATATCTACTATATTTACACGACGTAAAACTGCAAGATTTCTAATGCATTGATAAACATTTCACTGTATTGTTTTATCTATAAGTATCTCTTGGGATATGATAAACGCTCATAGAGATAAGTTAATCAAATAATTATAAAGTCTCTTTATCAGCTTCCTCGTTTTTTGTCTTTTTTTTAATATTTTTCCGTGGATACAAAAAATCGTGATTTTGAATTTGACGCCTCCAAAGCTCTAACTTAGTCTACCAGAAGGCATTAATTTTAGTAGGAAAGATTACTGTATCAAACATATAAGCTATAAAGTCTTTATAAGAATGTACTTAATTGATGAATTAAAAATGAGTGGATATTGTATCAGTGTATGTTCTGATTGCTGATCCATGGTTATTTTTACTTTTAAATACATTATCTGTTGCAAAACAAAATCGATATTTTTTTTTTAATTCTTTTTCAGTTTTACTCAATACTAGCTTTTACTAGTTAATAATACAGGAGAAGAGTGTAATATAATGGTACATTATCTGTTATAAAAAACACCATAGCAGACAAACCCTGTAGGGATTTAACAAAACTCCGAATCGAAGGGATTCAAGATACGAAATAAATGTAATGTCCAAAACCTTTAAGGATTTATGTTCTTAGCCTCGGGGAAGTCTCGAGTTACTCACACTTAAAAAACTCTTTTAAAATATAACATATAATTTTTACATTGTACAATTATAGGTGACTTATACCGTAGATCATATATAGTACTTATACATAAAATATTTCATTAAAAAAAAAACATTTTTTATAACCATTTTTTATTTCTTTGTTCGCATGTGTTTTCCGTTCCATTCCGTTCAGTTCCATTCAAGCATTACGTGACAGTCAAACTATTACATATGTTAGTTTATAATCTATACATATTATAAAATTGTAACTAAGCCGAATCTGTACATTAAATATTTTTTGGAAAATCTTATTGAAATAGACATTATTATCGATGCAGAGGCCGAATCTATAGTTTTTAGAATTTTTGTCTGTCTGTCTGTCTGTCTGTCTGTCTGTCTGTCTGTCTGTTACCGCATCACAGAAAAACCACTGGAGAGATTTCGATGAAATTTGGTATGATGATAGCTGGTTATCCGGGTCAACATATAGGATACTTTTTACCGCGAGAAAATATCTCATTTCTGAAAAAAAATACAAAAACTGGTAGGAACAAAACCACGACGATACTATTTGTAAACAGTTTAGCAAGGTAACTTACAAAATATGGTAAAAACTATAAAAATAGCTTATCTTGAAAATCAAATTATCAAAAGCGCTATTTTATCCATTAAAATGGTTATTTTAATTAATATTTATTTATGTGTTATTTAGATATTCGACAATAGATGTCGCCATGTGTTTTTAAAATACATAGTTTTAATCCCAAAAAAATTAATGTACAGATATGAACTTTTTTCGATTTTATTAGAATTACTACTAAATCACCCGCGGCTCTGCCCGTGTTTAAATTATCAGTAAAGCAAACTTTTTCTCTTCATAAATTAGTAACAATACATACAATAAAATTGTAACTAAGCCGAACCCCTAAATTCAATATTTTTTCGGAAAATCTTATTGAAATATTCATTATTAGCGATATAGAGCCCGAATCTATAGTTTTTAGAATTTTTTCTGTCTGTCTGTATGTGACCGCATCACAGAAAAACCACTACAGGGATTTTTATGAAATTTGGTATGGTAATAGCAGGTTATCCGGGTCAACACATAGGATTCTTTTTACCGCAGGAAAATATCTCATTTCTGAGAAAAAATACAAAAACTGGTTAAAGTAAAAGCACGATGATGCTATTAATATTTTAGCAAGGTAACTTACTTATATATTATGTTAAAACTATTAAAAAAAAACTTATCTTAAAAGAAATATTAACAGCGCTATTTTATTCATTAAAATAGTTATTTTAATGAAAATTTATTTATGAGTTATTTAGCTATTTGACAATAGATGTCGCCATGTGTTTTTAAAATACGTAGTTTTATCCAAAAAAAAAAGTACAGATATCTTAAGTACAGATATAAAAAAAGTACAGAGATCTATACCTTTCTATGACTTTACTATAATTACTACTAAATTACCCGCGGCCCTGCCCGTGCTTCAATTTTTAATAAAACAAACTTTTTGGCTTTATAAATTAGTAACATATTAGTAATATTTTGTTGGCCGAAACAATTTTCAAATGAGAATATTTGTAAATTTTTATTGTTTAGTAAATAATGTTAATGTTTTTTAATCTTTTAATGTAAAAATTGGGCAAATGTAAATCCAACTCGCGCATTATAGGTTTCGTATAGCAAAATGCTGTGTTGTTTTTCTTACCTACGTGTTTTGTTAGGTTAACACTAAAATAAATACGAATAATATTTACGTTTCCACAATACCTACTCATTTTTTGCACCGTAAAAATAAGTTCAATTTATATTATTTTATAACATTTTATGAAAAACAAGTTTATGGCTGTTAAACTGCCAAAGCGGGTAACTAAAAATATTTCATATCTCAAAAACTATGAAAAAGAATTTTAGGAACTGTTATACCTCAATTTTTGCACTTTTTCTTGACACCTTTTCTTGGAAGGTAAAGGCTTAAAGGACACAATAAAATGCTTACGACTTTAATCATATTAGCAGAGCCATATGAAATAATAAAAAGTGTTTGTTTAGAATTATTTACTTATTACACTTTCTTTTGAAAATCGTTTTGGAAAATATTACTAACTAGCGCTAATTAAGAAAAGTTATCATTATGTAATTTAAATAATCAGCTATATATTAAATTAATCTATAGCTGTCTATTAGTAAAAAATGATTAAAATTAATTCCGTAATTTGAGAGTTTATCGTGAAAAACTAAAAGAACAAACAAAACGGAAGTATAGACATACATAAATGTTATTGCTAAAACAAAAAGTTCAATTTAACGGAGGAACCTTTGTGGCATTGTCAATCTCTGCCATTATTTACCAATCATGCGGTGTGCAATGAAAGTAATGTATAATGTAAGAGTATACTAACGTGTAAAACCTAAGAATTTGGTTTTTGATCATCTGAACGCGGGCGGAGCCGCGGGAAATGCTAGTATATATATATATATATATATATATAAATAGATGTACTATATTATGTATGTTCCTAATGGACTCCAAAACGGCTGGAGTCATCCCGAGAAATTTGGTAGCAATCGGATTAACAAAAACGTTTGTAGTCGTAAGTGATCGTTTGCAGGCGAAGCCGCTAGTAATTTATAAATAAGCATTTTTTAATAAAATACTTTATATCACTGAAATTCTAAATTTTATTGACTTTGTACATACAGCTCGTATACAGACGTTGTATCTCATATACAAAGTCGTGTATTACCTTTATTCCAAACAGCCGTTCAACTGGACAGTCCTGAAGTGTTTGCAGAACTCAATAGAAAAGTCGTATTTGCTCACAAATAGAACTTAAGCTGCATCAAATTTGAATGTCCTTTGAAAGAGAACAGTCTGTTTTAGAAAGTCCCATAAAAGAGATATTTGAAAGCGACTTTTATGACAGTTGTATCTTATTAAAATACACACATCAACACTGTCTAGGGATATTTCACGTTTATTAACATAACTTTAAAAGTACTGGTGATTTGAAAAAGATTTAAACGTCAATTTATGCCTGGTACATTTATTATCTGTATTCTAAATTGAAATAAGAAAAAAAATGGCAGAAGCGGCACAATTTTAATTAACTTTATAACGATACATTTTCTTTCTTGTGTGTGTTAAAGACTTAACTGTTTTTAATAAAAATGTAATTTATTATCACTTTTAATAATTACATTAATACTGGTGTTTTTTTTTCTCTACCATGGAACGCCGATATAGCAGAGAAGAGATATTAATAGCAATAGGCATGCTGGAAGTGAGCCCGAAATAATGCCATGTTGCTGATGCCATTGGCACCAGTCAAATATATCAAGATTGTGGTCTCGTTATCGGAACACTGGCGAGGTGGCTGAACGGCACACTAGGAATAATCAGATAACCACCGCAAGACAAGACCGATTTTTACAAATTACGGTGATAAAACAACCTAACGTTACGTCTAGGCAATTGGTTTTAAAGTTACAGTCGGAAAACCAGGTTCTGGTTAGCGATCAAACTATCAGGAGGATACTGCACGAAGTCAACCTTCATGCTCGTAGACCATTTCGGATTTCAGCACTTCGATGACGCAATCGCGGATGAAGATTAGAATGCGCTAACGAACATTCAGCTTGGAAAGATCGCCAATGGTCTAGGGTATTATTCTCAGATGAAATCCGGTTCGGTTTCCATCCAGATTCACGAAGAATACGTATTTGGCAAACAGCTTAACGCGAGAGTTGCCTGCGAAATTCCCAGAAAGTCCATACATATCAAGGTGGCACAATAATGGTATGGACGGGAATACACTTGGGTTGGAGACTCGTTTGGGTACACGGCAAATTAACTGTTGCAAAATACCGGGATCAGGTGCTGGCCTGTATTTCGCCCACACGGGCTGCAAATGGATCAAAATTTTATGCTTAAGCATGATAATGCCCGCCCACAAACGGCTTGAGCCTCAGTGGCTACATCAACATAATGTGGCGATCCTTGGCTGACCCGCACAGTCCTCAGATTTAAATTCGATTGAGCATGCGTGGGATATGCTTTAACGAAGGGCTTTACGTAATTTTCCCAAAAATCTGGTGACTAACAGTAAACTTTTCATGCATCTTCGTTAAACCTGAAACCTTATCCCGCAAGCAGATATTGTTAATCTTATTTTGAGCATGAATAATCGTTGCAGATGCGTTATAAACGTCCGAGGTGCTTTTACAGATTATTAAAATATTTTTTATACAAAATTTAATGTTTCATCCAATTATGTTTCGTTCTTTAATCACCAAACACAGTAAAGCTTATTTTAGTACAATGAAAACTTTCGTTTATTTTTACTAATATAATCCTTTAAAAAACAAACCTCAGATTTTTATTGAATTTCTTGTTAGGGTACCAAAATACTGCGCATTTTCATACTAGGATGCTTTAAGAAATTCTTTATAGTTTCTTTTCCATTCATGAATAAATAAAATATCCCTAGATTGTGTTGATGTGTATATAATATATAGTAATATATATTTAGAACATAACTACTATGTAGTTTCCATTATAATGGAATCATGCATAACGCAGTTCAAAACTTCTCTTTGACTTTACTCGAACGAAGGAGATTAAACGTAGCTAAATTTTCTATTCAGGGGTTAAGACAAGATGGGTTTCTATCATGCAGTCGTTCAAGAATATAAACCTAAGAGAATATAAGTATGGCATAGTTATCTATATATATAAAAGGCAAAAGTGATTGACTGATGTATCAACGCACAGGCCTAACCCTTAGGGCTAGAAACTTAAAATTTCGCACACGTATTTTTCTTATGACGTACCTACGTCAACGTCTACGTCGTCCACTAAGGAAAGATTTTTCAAAATTCAACCCCCAAGGGGGTGAAATAGGGGATAAAAGTTTATATGAAACTTTTTATTCCTTGGACATATTTGCATGAAATTTCGTATAAATTCAGTACAACAAAAATAATGAGTTACTTATTTCAGCGTTTTTATAAAATTCAACCCCTAAGAGGGTAAAATAGGGGTTGAAAGTTTGAATGAAACCTACCATTTTAGTTTTTTTTATAGTTTAAGCGCGAGCGAAGCCGCGAGTTCTGCTAGTATAATATAAAAAACGTGCTATTGAAATCTGACAAAAACTGACCTGAGCTGATGCTGATTCCGAGTTTCTATTACCTAAGTTACTTTTTTATTCGTAAAACTTAAAACGAATCAATTTCATAAAACCATCTGTATATTTTCTCTTATCTTTATATTAAAAGCATTACTTCTAAGTTATTATCATATCATAAAATGTATTGAGAGACCAATTTATCACTTAGCAGTCCAATTTTGAAGTTTATTTAGTTACGCTTCTGAAGGTCCTGTTGATATTATTTAAAACTATTTTTTTTTAACTTATAAAAATGGTACTGTTTGTATGTTTTTTTTTATGTGTAACAAATGTGCAAACACAAATCCAAGACCTCTGGATCTATAGCCGCACTTGCCAGCAATAAGACGAATAAGGTAATCTACCACGGCTATTTTTCTTATAAATGGAAACCCAGGACCTCCGAATCTGCAACATGTTAGCCACTACACCATGTATTCAGCCTTTTTTAAAGTCCCACTCTCCCTTCAATTCGAGGGGAACCAGGCCATAGTCTACCACGCTGGCCAAGTGCGGATTGGCGGACTTCACATGTCTTTCGAAGATTTGCTAGGTTTTCTCAGACATGCAGGTTTCTTCACGATGTTTTCCTTCACCGTAAGGCAAGTGGTAATCATGTTAGAAATGATTCGCACATGAAAATATCAGAGGTGCGAGACCCGGGTATGAACCCGTTTCACTCGGTTTCCCAAGTAAGCGCGTTACCACTGGGCTACCACTGCCCATAGAGGACCCATAGAGGTAGTCAAATAATATTATTAAGCATAGCATAAATATTTAATGGCAAAAACCAATAAGTATTCGCTTAATATATTTAAACTTTCAACCATTTGTTTGGTCATAGGAAAAATATGCCTGAAGCGCTTGCAAAGCACTATCAGTTTTAAGGCTATCATAATGAGGTTTAGATTACGATATTTTACTAGAGAAATATTTCTATTCACAACTCAAATAACAAACCCCTGTGGATCAAGATGAGATACAGAACTCAAACTGTGTGTTAGACCCGTTATTTATCTTTCTAGATTCATTAGATGTATATGGAAAGATATAATTAGTTAATTTGCTTATGAATTGTGAACATTTTTGTCCGAAACTATAATTTAGATTCAAAAATTTGGAAAATGTTCAATACAGCTGTATTTCTTTTATTGGTACAATAATTAGGAAGTCCATTTTAACTTATTTCCAATATCGATTGGAGACTTTGTTTGTAGAATGTGGATGAAAATATTCAGTCTTTTAGCCCTTTTTAATATATATATATATATATATTATAATTTTTAACGTCCTACTGTTGGGTTGGGTACGGGCCTCACTTAAATAGCAAAGGCATCAGGCCAAAATTCAAAACGTTGGCCGACTGTGGGCTGGTGGATTTCACATGTCTTTCAAAAATTTGCCAGGCTTTCTCATTACCATCTTCACGATCGTTTCCTCTCACCATAAGACAAATGGTAATCATTTTGAAAATGAATCACGAGTGAAATTATCGCTCCACTTGATTTTCCAAGCACGCGCGTTATCACTTAGTCAAGTAGTGGATAGTGGAAATCTTTAAGGGCCTTTATTACCTAAGTAAACGTAATTAATTTAAAAGCAAACAATGAACATTCACTGGAAGTGACGAAGGAGAAATTACTAAGCGTAATTTTGAAACCCTCGTCATACTCTAGCTAGGCTAGACTTTAGGCCACACTAATATCTACCTAGACAGCTTAAAGAAACTTGAAACAGGTTTCAATTGTGTACATAGATACTTGTTGTAAGCTTGGGACTAGGAACTGATACGAAAAGCCGTCTATTCTTACATCATCTTTGTAATTACATATATAAATAATATGACAGATCTAAAAGTTTTTGGTCTTTGAATACGCTTAAAGTTCTGAAACTTCCGATTACAAAAAAAATTTTTCATTGCGTATCCGTTTTTTTGCCTATCTTAATTTTTGTTTAGTAGCTATCTATATATTTATCCATAAAAAACACAGCTATTTTTTTTTCATAGACAAAGACAAAACAGTTCCGTACCTCTTTGTCCTCTGTTTTTTAACTAATTATTTTTTGTTAAGTACTCATTAAAGAGTTTAACGTTATGAATATTTTTTTAATATCATTTTTTTAAATAGATACGTAAAAACAAAACAGTTCAGTAATATTTTTTATAAATTATCAGTAATGATTATAGTCAAATTACCCCTGAGCGGTGCAAAGATAAGGCACTGTTTCGTCTTTGCCTATATAGACTAGTTGGCCAGTTAGAAAGAAATTGTGCTTTCTTTTCTTCTTCTTTCTTCTCTCTTCTTCTGACCTTTTCCGATCTTTATTTGGGGCCGGCTCTCCTAATCACTCTTCTCCAAAGATGTCTGTCCTGGGTCGTCCTTGGGCCAACATTGTGCTTCTTTTTATAAATAAATAATTAAATACTACTGAGATTATATACTTTTAGTAAAATCTTTTAAATAATCATTTACCGTTACTAAATCTTCTACTCGGAAAGAAATTGCCTTAGTCCTGAAAGAAGCTTATTTTAATTATTAGGATAAAATATCAATTACAATATTTACCTAAGATTGTAATAGCGTAACGTAGGATGATTAAAGGTGAAGTATCAAAAATGACGACACGTTTGGCTCACTTTGTACTGACCCTACTTGCTGCGCCAGCGGTCGCGGGTTGGACTCCCACTGGGGGCATTCATTTGTGTGATAAGCAGGAATGTTTGTACTCCAGTCATGGGTGTTTATATTTACAATATGTATGTATTTAAATTTACATATGTGTAGTATATCAACTATCTGGTATCCATAACGCAGGCCTCGTAGCTTAGTATCGAACTAGATGGTGCTGTGTGTTATAATGTCCCAACAAATTTATTTAATTAAAAAAAAAATATACCTAAGTAGCTATTTTTTAGATAATCCACTTCTATGTCTAGGGTCCAGACTTTTATTATTACTTTTAGTCTATTAGCCTGGACATACAGACATACAAACTTTGTTATACATATTAGGTACATGCCGTGATTTAAAGCTTCTTAATGGGAATGACCTAATAGTTTCATGGCATGACTAGGAATTTGTCAAGTAAAACAATAACTTTCAAGATTGCCACTGAATTTTTAACCTTATTCTTTGAGGGTAAGGTTCAATTCATTTCAAGCACTATTTTGATAAAATCGTCTTTGAATATAGAACTCTATATTGATGTAAATAAGGTTTGTTCTTGATTGTACGTACACGATCATTTCATTGTACCCAAACGATAAATGCTTCACCCTCAGTTTAACCCTTTTCCGAGGTGTTATAATAAGCTTTTGCACTCGCACACGCGTTAACAAATACTTTATTAACAGTTCTTAATTCTTACGATAGATTTATACTAGCGACTCCCTCTCACTCCGCTCGGGTTCTTCCCTAGTTACGTTTTAAAGTTTAGTATAGATTTCAAAGAGACGAGATATTTTTCCGCAGTAAAAAGTATTCTATATGTTGACCCGGATAACCAGCTATTATTATACCAAATTCATCAAAATCTGTCCAGTGGTTTTCTTGTGATGTGTTCCCAGACAGACAGACTGACAAAAATACTAAAAACTATAGATTAAACTCTGTATCGATAATAATGACTATTTCAATAAGATATTCCAAAAAATATTTAGGTATTTGTGGTTAGGCACTGTCTGTAACAACTATATAATGCCTTTGAAAAGTCTAAAACCTTAGTCTCTCCCGTGACCATGATTGCTGTAAAGCATTAGAAACGTCGGGAACCAAAAATCAAAAATCCGAAAAGATAGTTTTATTTTAAGATGTTAA
The DNA here is from genome assembly GCA_905404265.1 of Fabriciana adippe. Lineage (NCBI taxonomy): Eukaryota > Metazoa > Arthropoda > Insecta > Lepidoptera > Nymphalidae > Fabriciana > Fabriciana adippe. The sequence goes on from FR990001.1 coordinate 13,728,097, forward strand.
ATATTCGCGTAAATCTAAGAAAGTGTTGCCTCCACTACTACACAAATATATATACACACAAATAAATATACACACACATCCTTTTTATACTTTTATATTTTTAATTAAGACCTTTTTATTTACCTTTTAATAAATTACGTTTGTGACAGATTAAAAAAAAAAAAGAAAATTATTGACATTATAAGGCGTACAATTTTAAGAACGATTTTTATTTCAATTTTTAATAAAATAGATTAAAGTAATCGAATATTGCTGCAACGGTCATAAAAGTATTATGAAAAATTTATAAGGAAGACATAATTATTTTTCTGTTTTATTATTATTATTTCTTTGCTGCGGTTATAAGGTATCACTGTTGAGTTAAGATTTCACTATTTTGAGCCCTGAACCATGCGTTTGTAATATAGGGGTTGGTTGATTTACACCAATGTTTCCTCTGGACTTAATTTGTAGAAAGTGTTTTCTTAGATGAATACGGTTATGGCGGACTCCACAAGTCTTTCGAAAACTTGCTAGGTTTTCTCATACAGGTTTCCTCACGATGCTTTTTTTAGACTAGTGGTAATCATGTTGGAAACGATTCGCACATGAAAATATCAGAGGTGCGAGACACGGGATTTGAACCCGCTTCATTCGATTTCTCAAGCGAGAGTATTACCACTAGGTTACCACTGTCTTGATTACTATATTATCGCAAGACCATATGAGAAACTTTTTGGATATGCCACGCGAGCAAATTCACGGGCAGACACTAGTTAAAATATAAGTCAAAAGTTAACGTGAGGAACATATGCGCAAAGTAAATAGCACGCGCTGACTCGTAGGCACTAAATCTTATTCAATTAATAATTCATGAAGGCTTCTGGTATGGGATGGATTATGTAGATTGTAGATACAAGAATTGGATTATTTTCTATTAGATTTAAGGAAATGCCAAAATTTATTGTTGTGGCGTGCTAAATGTATAACGTGAACTAGGCGTTTTAGTACCAAATAAATCTTACTAATATTATAATTAATGAGAAAATTTAGATGGATGTTTGGATGTTTGTTACTTAATAACGCCAGAACGGCTAAACGGGTCTGTATGAAATTTGGTACAGAAATAGGATATGGTCTTGGAATAGCACATAAGCTACTTTTTATCCTGGATAAAATGTACAGTTCTGAGTCGAATCTGTATATTAAATATTTTTTGGAAAATCTTATTGAAATAGTCATTATTATCGATACGGAGGCTGAATATTTTTTTGTCTGTCTGTTTGTTCCTCTGTCTGTCTGTGACAGCATCATGAGAAAACCACTGGACAGATTTTGATGAAATTTTGTATGGTGATAACTGGTTATCCGGGTCATCATAAAATATACTTTTTACTGCGGGAAATATCTCATATCTGAGAAATCTATACTAAACGTTAAACCGTACCTAAATGCTAGTTAAACAATAAAATCAAAAAAATATGAGTGTGATAATACAGTGTCAAAATTATAAAATAAAAAAATGTGTCAATTGAAAAAAAATCTAATTGTTAATCGACATAAAAAAACAATAAGGTTTTTATTTAAAACTGCCTTATTTTTTGTTTATTCTGTCACGCGATATCTTTACCGATTTTAAGGATTCTTTTGTTTACTGAGCAAATTCAAGAGGTTCTTACCGTTTAGATTGAAAAATAAATCTCAAGTGTGGAGAGGGTAGAATTTTTGAAAAAGGTTTTTTAGGGTTCCGTAGTCAAATTCAACAACGAATTCTTATAATTTTATCATGTCTATCTGTTCTGTGAACTGAATCGCTAGACAATTCTAGACAAGATTTCAAAGCAAATAAAATACAAAAAAAGGAGGGTAGCACTCCTTACACGCGTACTAATAAGTGCAAAAATAAATGTGTTTCATTGAAATCCTATGAAATACCATTTTATTTTTGCAGCAATAAAATAAATTATTTTAGATATATCAATATTTTATTTTTCTCTAACGTATACTAAAACATAACATATTACTATATCACGCTTCATAATCCTTGATGCGCGACTTAGACTGACACGTGCCCGATTTAATTCTTTTAAAAACCAAGTTTTTTCATATTATATTCAAATTATTCACTGTCTCGCTTCTTTTAATAGCATTGAAAAATCAGTCAATCGGCTCGAACTCGCACACGAAGGATTCCGTAAACGTTTTTTTTTTATTTTGCATGGCGGTCTTTTTCAAATTCGTTTGGTTCAAATCTTGGTTTTTTAATTTTTGTTGTTATAGCGGAAATAGAAATACACACTCTGTGAAAATTTCAACTCTTTATCTATTAAGGTTCATGAGATAGCTCTCTGACAGAAGGAAGGACAGCGGAGGCTTAGTGACAGGGTTCCGTTGGCACCTTTCGGGTATGGAACCCTAAAAATTGCTTTTCTAATAAATTTTACTTTTAGATTTTTGTTAAGACGACTTCTTACTTATATAAAGTACACAAGTACAGTATTATAGAAAATAATACGAATGAACCGAGTAATATCATGAGGGTCCAATAAAAAGATTCGACAATTTGTTGCGAGTACCGTCCTTGCGGATTTATTGCAGCCGTTTATTGCGGCGGCGTGTGGCGTAACGTGAATGTAATTAAGGGTACCGTCTGTTGCACCGTTTTGACGAAATTTCACTTTAAAATATATTTTATTGATTTTAGAAGAAGAGGGAAAGAAGAAGAAGAAAGAGATTATAGACGAGAGATATTTCTTGTGAAATGGTCCAAATGTAATTTTTAATTACTTCTAATATAGATGTCAAAGAATTTCATCATGACTGCTTGAATGAGATTAATTTTGGGCTCCTATTCTAAAGGGAACACTCATTTCCTGAACCTGCTGCTGCTAATTAACAATAACACCAGACGAAAATAATATAAAAAAAATATTATTTTTCACTTCATCTATACTAATATTACAAAGAGGCAGAATTTGTTTGTTCGTTTGAACGTACTAATCTCAGGAACTACTAGTCCGATTCGAAAAATTCTTTCTATATTAGATAGCCTGTTTATTGAAGAAAGCTATAGGCTATATATCATCATGTTACTACCCAAGGGAGGGGAGCAGTAATCATAAATTGGGAAGACTTCCATACATTATGGTAAAACAGATGTTTATATCGGAAGTATAGACGCGGGTGAAGCCGCGGGTACTGTTAGTGGAATATAAAATTTACTTTAAAAAAAATGCATTTTTTTTTTATTTATTAATGGCTTATTTGTTACAAGACGGTGAGATTTCGTCCACGTTACATCTCCGTTAATAGAACTCGTTTATTTCCATTTTTAGGGTGTTCTGTACTGGACGTTTGTATAAACACAGATTCACTTGTCGGTGGTCTCTTGGTGCATTCTAACGTAATTGCTTCTTAATTGTGTGACAAAATTTTAATGTGAATAGTGTCATTTGGTTATTTAAAGACTTGGAGCTTGTAGCAATGCTTCAACTCGTTTCATAGCTGTTCTAATTTCTGCTGGTGTACTTTTAGATGACAAAATATATTATGATGAAAGACTGTAATTTTAAAAATTGATGCTACAATTATTACTCTTAAAATTAAATGTTAGTATATTCAGACCTTTTTTAACGTCGCACTGCTGGACACGAGTCTTGAAAACTCGCTAGGTTCTCTCAGACATGCAGGTATTAACTCACGATGTTTTCCTTCCCGTAAGGCAAATGTCAGAGATGCGAGACTCAGGGCTTGAACCCGCTTCACTCGGTTTCCCAAGCGAGAACGTTACCATTGGGCTACTGCTATAAGATTAAATATGTTTTAATATTATTTATTGCAGCCCTAAGCGAGAAACCCTAAAAATTTAATATTAAGTAAAAATAACACCAAACAGAGATGATCCTTCTTAGAAAACTAAATAAATTTTTAAGATAGATATATCCTATCACAAAAATCCTATTTTTAATACTAATATTGAGCAAATCAAAACAAAGTTAGAAACATTTTCCCCATTTCTGGCACTAATGTATAACCTCTTTGCCAACACTGCAGCCAAATTACAGTGCAATTTTTTAATTTATTACTTTGATTTTATGTTTGGAGTTAGGTAAACTAGCTGGAATCGGTTTTTTATGACGAAATATGAGTCGATTATAGATTTAATTGATTAATTATTATCGGACTATTAAGTTGAACAACTAAGTTAGATAATTACTTATATATACAAAGTATTATAAGACGACACGTTTGGCTCAGTTTGTAGTGACCCTACTTGCTGTGCCAGCGGTCGCGGGTTCGAGTCCCGCTGGGGGCATTCATTTGTGTGATGAACACGAATGTTTGTACTCCAGTCACGGGTGTTTATATTTATAATATGTATGTATTTAATGTTATATATGTGTAGTGTATCAACTATCTAGTATACATAACACAGGCCTCGTAGCTTACCATGGAACTGGATGGTGCTGTGTGTTAATGTCCCAACATATTTATTTATTTATTTATGTAGATATATTGTTCAGAATCAGATGTGTCAATTTTTGTTGATCAAAAAACAATTTAAATTAAATATGTGTGAGCTCATATTATTATTTGACGATTTGCATACATCAATGTATGGTTATAGCTGTGTTTTTAGTGTTCTAAAATTATAATTATTTTAGACTTGGCTTCATAATTTAATTCTAATCTACCTTCTACGTCGTTTCTGAAACTAATCGGGGTGAATCCCAAATCACCCTTTCTAACTTGATTAGTTACTAACGAAGGTCTAATGTAGGTACCGTGATTTACCACAGGCTGTACTCTTAACCTTAAAATGTAAAACCCAATATGATGTTATGCAGGAATACCTAACTTACTAATGTGAAATATTTTTACTTTTTTTTTTTTATTTTGCTGCTTCAAGTGCTCACTGTAAAAACCAGTTGTAGCCCTGTGGTAACGTGTCCGCTTGGAAAACTGAGTGAAGCGGTTCAAATCCCGGGTCTCGCACCTCTGATATTTTCATGTGAGAATTATTTCCAACATAATAACCATTTGCCTTACGGTGAAGGAAACATCGTGAGGAAACCTGCACTGACTGAAACCCGCCATCCCGCACTTGGCCAGCGTGGTGGACTATGGCCTGATCCCCCTCGTATTGAAGGGAGGCCCATGCCCAGCAGTGGGACGTTAATAAGGGCTCAATACTACTAGTAAATATAACTAGCGATTGAGTTTAAGAAGCAGACACAACAACGAACCAAAGCGTAACAAAATACAGTAAAGTAAAAAAAATATCAAATAAACTATCTCGAGAGAACTGAACTCCAAACAGGTATTTTACAAGGACTGTCTCGGACAGACATAAAGCAAACTTATATTATAAAACTTTTTACTCAATAAAAATCCTTTGTTCCTAGTTTTCTTGGTTCTATAATTCAGAGATTTTTCTGTATAAAAAATATTTTTCGTAAATTTTGTAGATATGTAGGTAGTGTCTGTGATTAAAATAGCTTAAATCTAATACCTTTAAATGAGCAATTCTTGTATATTTATACCGGCGATCTCGGAAACGGCTGTAACGATTTCGATGAAATTTGGTATGTGAGGGTTTTCGGGGGCGGACAATCGATCTAGATTAATCCTATGTCGAACATACACAGTTTTTTTTTCACCCAGAAACTTTTACAAGCGTACGCAGCAAAGTTTCATCAAAATGGTATGAATACTTTATTTATAGTAATATATATTTTGAAATATTTGTATTTTGAATGTAATAGTAATAATCAATTATAGCACAATAAAAATCGTATACTTACAACCAAAGTTTATTTTTTTATTATGACTTGGCACTGCAAGGAACATTGGTCGCCGTGAAAATCTTTGACGGACCTATCTATGTATGTGTACCTAGTACCTATCTAGTACCTAGAACAGACCTATGAACGTCTTTGGGCCAACATGACGGAGTTATTAATTTAAAAAAAAAGCTTTTTGTTATTAATTTGGTAGATAATTTATTTTCAGACAATAAGAAAATCCTATCATATACTTGTATAAATTTCATACAATAAAAAAAAACCCCAGCATATATAATATGAAATAATTGAGACATGTTTATTATTGATGTAAACATTTATATACCAAAATGAACTTTATAAAACACAGATTCTTATGCTAACAAAGTTTATTCAAAATGACCCCCGCGATTTTGAATACAGACCTTCAACCGCCGCCGCCAGTCGTCTATCGTAGCACGAACGAGGTCTATGTCAATTTCGACGGCTGCCTTAATCAAGGATGCCTTGAGTGACTCCAAATTAGGATGACGTGTTGAGCAGGCCTTTTCCTCCAAGTATTGCCATATGTTGTAATCTAACGAACTCAAATCTGGACTGGAGGAGGGCCAGTCTTCGTGCCGGGTGAAGTCAATTTCACGCGCCGCCAGCGAGTCTTGAGTGCTTTTCGTTCTCTCGATCTTTTTAGAATACCCAGCGCTTGTTATTGATCATGGTATGAGAAACAGGTTTCACAAGGTTCGTGAGGACTGTATTTTGATACAAAACTGCATTTGTTTTTACGCTTTTCTCTCAAAAATGTACCTAAGTTAAGCCCCAATAAGAGACTCCCAACCAAACGATGAGTGAGGATGGAAAATGGGCTCGTTGGATACGCGGAATATGCTTGCTCGCTTCTTCACTACTGTGTGCGAGCACCGTAACATTTTGTTTGATGTAGCTCTCTTCCACATAAAAAATTTTTTCATCCGAAAAAAGAATTTCCCGATTATTGTTTCCCGCGTACCGCTTCAACAAAGCGCGACATCTCTTCAACCTCAGGTCCATTAAACGAGCGTCCAAACGATGTCCTCTTTTTCTTCGATATGCCCGAAGCCCTAAGTCTTCATTTAATACCCTTTTCACCGTGGTTCTGCTTAAACTCATCTGAAGGGCCAAAAGTTTTTGCTTACGTATGGGATTTCTTTGAATTCGCGCCTTCACAGCTTTTATCACTGCTGGAGTCCTAACCGAGCGAGGGGGACCACTTCTTGACCTGTCATCTACTCTAAAGTCTTCAATGTATCGTTTGATGGTACGATAAACGAATCTTTTGGTTATATTCAAATTTTTCAATATGTCAAAAATCTGAATTGGCGCGAGACCGCAACGATGCAACGCAATAACCGCAACGCGGTCTTCTTTAAGTGTCCACTCCATATTTAAAAATGAGAAAATTTCTAAAAAGTATACATTTTTATATTCATGAAAAATTTCGAAATTCGATTTCAATAAACTTTTTTGTGGCCAGCATTTTAAATTCAAAAGTTTTTATTGTGTGACAGAACTTATGACCAGACTATGTATAAGTTGTATGATTTAATCAAAATCGGTTAATCATTTTTTAATGAAACAAGCATATACTGTAACAATGATAACATTTGAATATTATAATATAACTTGCTATGTAAACGAATGTCTTGTAGCTCCTATCATCGTTTAATTGGGTTAATTAGTACGTATGCATCTCGCTGTCAAGTAATTAGTGCTAAGTTATATAATAAGTTGAGTCTTTTATATCATTAGCTTACTTTAAACAATTTAATTTCCAAAATAATAATGTAATAATACTAAGTATGGTATATATTTAAAAAAAAAGAGTAACTTAATGCTCGGAAAAGTCAATTTAATCAATTTTTAAATTCAAAAACAGCCTTAAATCGTCGAGAAACTCAACAATTTCTCATAACGTATTAAAATTTTATTTTTTATTTTATACATTTAATGTTTATCTATAGTTTAATCTATACAGATAAATAAAACTGAAGTGTCTGTGTGTAATGTCAAAATAACAGATTTATACTAAATGCATATGGAATTATATACGGTACTTATAAGAAAAACACAATTTTTAACATTTTTGTCTGTCTGTCTGTCTGTTTGTGCCGGCTGATCTCCGAAACGGCTGGACTAATTTTAAAGGTACTTTCACTGGCAGATAGCTGATATTATAAGAAGTAACTAAGGCTATTTTTATTTTAGAAAAAGTATTAGTGTTTGCTGAAATAAATTAAAGCGTACCTAGGGACGAACCCGAGCGAAGCGTGGGTGAGTCGCTAGTATAGTATAATAAAATCATGTGAGAATTGCGACGCAAATAAAACAAACATGTCTTGATCGCTAATTGAATAAGTTGTTCAGAGGTACGAGTAGCTGCCGGAAACTCGCGACAATGGCTCACGCGGTTTTTGTGGTAAAGGCGTCCATACACTTCACGATTGAATTAAAAAAATGTTATTTAATGTTAAGTTTTTTTACATTTTGATTTTATAGTGTTTTTAAGCTGTATCTTTTCTTCAAAGCCAGTGAAGTGATATTAGACAATATCTATAATAAATAAAATAAAAATAAAAACACTGTATTTTCTTATCCTTAATTTCCATTTCAAATGTTGGTATTTGTTTGATAGTGTTTAGTTAGTTATTAATGTTTTGCTTATTGTCTAAATGTTAGTAAGAGTTAGTTTCTGCTATTAGATATGGACCCCTTCTCGGGTGAAGGCCTCCTCCAATCCTTTCCACTCATCTCTGTCCTTACCGATAGTTTGCCAGTCTTTTCCTATTAATTCGATTATTCGTCAGCCCATTGTTTTTTCGGTCTATGACAGACTTCGGTCTCTTCAGACAATGTCTTTATCATGTTAAATATAGATATATTGTGGATTTCCTAACAAATAATAAAAAAAAAATATTTTTGTCTGAGGACTATCCATATAAAAACGTATTTATTTTGCGTTTAATATTTAAAATGTACATACAAACGATAAAATTGGTGTGATTATTATAGAACAAAGAAAAATCCAAACTCAACCACCTCGTTCAGAACTCAACGAGTTAATCAAAATAAATTACATCACTTATAGCCTAATATGATAGAAAAAACATCAAAACTATCTTTACTAGTACTAGTTAATCTTATACATTAATTGTTTATTTCTCTGTTACGTTTAATTGATTTTTGTGCATGTTGGGTTTAGCTTTAAATAGATTTAAAATTACTAACCTATATTTCACTTGTATATGTATATAAGTCATAAATGTATATAATTGTAAAACTACTGGAAGACCTTAATAAATAAATAGAAAAAAAAAATAAAAAAAAAAATAAATTTAATAATTATTCAACGTATCGTGAATAGCGGATTTTAACAGTAAGTTTAGCATAAACCGCGGCTTAGTCGATGAGTCAACGTATCCGTACATTTGCAACTCTGACTACGGCTTGGATATTAATCTTGCTTCCGTTTGTTATATCCTTCTTGTTAAATTTTATATTTCCCCATACATTGAATTAATTTGAAATGTTAATATGAGGCTTTACTTTAAATTAATTTCTAAAGCTCTAAACCTGTGTATCTGAAGATTGTTATTGTCGAAAAATAACTAATTATTTTACGTATCCCTATTATAAATATTTTTTAATTAAAATTGTACATCGAGCTTAAAAGTATTTACTTTAGCCATCTTTGTGATTTGTTTTTGAAATTTGACAATTGTTTGTAGTAACCCTACTTGTTGTGCCAGCGGTTGCAGTTCGAGTGCCGCTTAAGTCCCGAGGGACATTCATTTGTGTGATGAGCACGAATGTGTGTACTCCAGTCATGGGTTTTTATATTTATAATACGTATATATTTAAAAATATATATATGTGTAGTATATCAACTATCTGGTATCCATAATACAAGCCTCGTAGCTTACCATGGAACTAGATGGTGCTGTGTGTTAATGTCCCAACATATTTATTTATATGGTCATTATACCTACATAACAAAGCGGAATTTCGAACCAAGTAGGTAATCTTATACAATATACATATAATAAAATTCTGAGCCGAATCTATACATTAAATATTTTTTGGAAAATCTTATTGATACAGAGGTCGAATCTATAGTTTTTAGAATTTTTTGTATGTCTGTCTGTCGGGAACGCATCACGAGAAAACCACTGAACATATTTTGATGAAATTTGGTATGATGATAACTGATTATCTGAGTCAACATATAGGATACTTTTTACGGCGGGAAAATATCTCATCGAACCCAAGCGGAGCGAGGGTCAGTCCTTAGTGTATACATAAAAATAGCATAAACTCAAATTGAGTAAGTCTTCGTTTTGTGAAGCGGTCAAAAGGTAGTTTATTTCACACTCTGGCCATAGATTATTTCTAGAAATATGACGTCAAATCATTGCTATGCACAGTTGTAAAATTTTAAAATAAATTCTTCAAGTTTCAAATCTCTAAGCCCAAACTGAAAGTTCCAGTTATAATACAAGTTAAAAAGTTATGTTCACAGAACTAACTGGTATTTCATAAACTTGTTTAAACCTCTTATTTTTAGTGTGACATTTTAACTTCGCTAAAGGATTTCCGCCAAATGGAAGCTTATATTTAGAACCTAATGTACGTCGCAGTTCCTCTGGAACCACATTTCGTAGCAATCGCGCCAATTAGTGAAGTGCACCCTTTCTAGCAATTACTTTTGAAAGTCTCATACGTTTCGCAAATTCTTGACATCTACTAATCAGTTAAAAGATTTCTTATAGAATTCAGGCTTTAGTGAATGTAGACATTAGATTAAACTTACTGCAAGTTTCTACAGATGTTTCATTTATTCTCATTGTACAAATACAGGTAGTCTTAGCATGAAATGTGAATGTTTGTAATATTAAAATTATAAAAATGTTTAAAATTAAAATTAACAAATATTTTAAGGTACTTTGGTGCCATTTTTGTATTTTATGAATTCATTTTGTTATTTTGTGTGTAAGCTGTATTTAAAAAGTTAGTTAGATATAATGCCTTTTAGATGTCTAAAACCTTAAGTAGCTCCCGTGAACATGATTATTGTAAAGCATTCGAAACATCGGGAACCAAAAATCAAAATAAATCCGCAAAACAATCAGATCTTTTTTTTTAATTTAAAATTTTTAATATATTTAAAATAGATAATAAAACTGATAAATGTAGTAAAACTATTTATTATATTTAAACAAAAAAAAAAAAAAAAACTAGTCATAGTCTGAAAAAAGTACTGTGCTCTTATAGCATTCCTTCACCAACTGCTTTGATTCCAAATTCGTAAATCTGAAATGAAAAAACATTTGTTTTTTTATTAATAAAACGGAAAAAAGATCAATGTATAATTTTGGATTATTTTGAAGTTCTAATTGTACGTTATTTTTTAGAGAATTTAGCTCTGGATTTTAATTCCAATTTTTTTTTTGAAAAAAAAAAAACATTTTTCTTTTCTTTAGAAAACTTGATTTAGTAAATTAACATTATTTAGAAAAAAGAACATTTTTTTTAAAATGTCAAATGTTCACATAAATGTAAGAATAACAAGTATTACGTCAGCTAAGCATTTGCCTGCGGCTCCGAGTGAGCTACGGCATAATTTTAAATAACTTTTAACTTCAATAGAAATAATCATTCCATAAACAGGCTAAAAATTATGTATATGGAACCAAAAAAGCATTTTTCAAATTTGTTCAATAGTTCCAGACATAAGAGCATTCAACAAACAAAAAAACAAACTTTAGCTTTACATAATAGATATTATATATAGAATATTAAATCTAAGGCAGATTCCACTCGAGAATGTATGTATGTACATATAAAATCACTTACATTTATGTTTGGTGGTGTAGAGAGGATATACACTAATGCGTCGGCGACATCGTCCGGAGCGATCACAGGCAGGTCTTTAATGAAATCTGTACTCATATCTGTGTTCACTAGACCAGGTGACAGACTCTAATGTAGAATTTTAATTTATATATATTATAAAAATATTTCAATATACATAAAAAAACATTATTTACTTAATAAAAATATTATTTAATCTATTAGTATAATATTCTCCTAAACGATTTCGGCCACCACAAATCTCACTAGCCAACTGCGCAGGAGATATTATACTGCAACGCGTGTACGCGCAGACACAAGTGCACTCTCTATTCCTGTCACTCTCAGAGTTCAATGGGATGGTACTTTCACAGGACCAGTGAGAGTTAAGGCGCAGGACCGGCGGCTTTACGTGCTCTCCGAGGCATGGGAGTGAAACACCACCAACCTCCCAACTCCGGACTGTTACTAAGAATATCTTAACAGAAAAGCTCAGTAATAAACTTGGACCAACCCGGGACTCGAACCCAGGACATCCAAATCTCCAGCCGTACATGTTAGCCACAAAATCACCAAGGCAGTTCTAATCGTTTATTTTACATATATAGATACACCGTCTTCAAATCATAATATTTATATCCAAAGTAATTTTTCCGAAGGATTGGATTTTTATTCAGAAATTTGTAGGATCTCACTCTTGAGGTATAACTTATTTATTAAAATATAAATATAAATAAATATGTTAGGACATTAACACACAACACCATCTAGTCCATGGTAAGCTATGAGGCTTGTGTTATGAATACCAGATAGTTGATACACTACACATATGTATGTAACTTTAAATACATATATGTTATAAATATAAACAGCCATGACTGGAGTACAAACAATCGTGCTCATCACACAAATGTATGCCCCCAGCGGGACTCTAACCCCCGACCGCAAGTAGTAAGTAGGGTCACTACAAACTGAGCTAAACGTGTCGTGACTTACTTAATATATAATATTAAGTAGTAAAACTGTCATAGTAATAGGGAACACCAATCAAACTCGACAATACTCTACCACGGTTTGTCTTACCGTGACTTTAATCTTACTCTTATATCTCGCCAGCTCTTTCACAAGCGAATCAGTAAAGGAGGTGATCGCGTGTTTGGTCGCAGGATATACGTTCCCATATGGATTTATTGGATGATAGTGACCGGTCACACTGAAATTTAGAAGAAAATAATCTAATAATGCCTGTAGCTGTATACTTTTAGATAATCCTCAAAATAAAAGAGAACTTTACACCAACATGTATATGACTTTTCCATTTTTATGGGTGCCCTTAGAATTCCTTAAACTCTATACTTCTACTATCTACTTGATGGAATAAATTGACTTTAGTTATGTTTTTAATTCTTACTGAAATGGTATGATAATTTTAGAAACCAAAAAAGATGCTTTACAATAACTATATTGTGTGGCACTCGTCAAGCAAATAGAATGAGCTCAATTTCGAAGGTTTGTAAATATTAAAGAACTAGCGACTCACCCTCGCTTCGCTTCGGGTTCGTCCCTAGACAAAAACAGATCTATCCCACGGGAGCCATACTTTTTTCCAGGATGATATATAGCTTATAACCTTCCTCAGTTAACGGGCCATCTAATTCAAAAATAATTTTTCAAATCGGATTAGTACTTCCTGAGATAAGCGCGTTCAACCAAACAAACAAACTCTTCAGCTTTATAATATTAGTATAAATTCCCGTATCCACCCTCTTTGTTCATCCTTGGATCTCTCGTGGTTTACTAAATTTTATTACAAAGTACCTGTTTCTTACTACTGCTTACTACTTCATGCTTAAAAAGTTTTTAATTGATACAGCAAGTTAGAATTCTGAAATTTTTATTGTTTACAAGTGAAGCTAATATGTTTTTGTTATTGTTATTGTTTCATTAAAATCCGTATACGAGTAGCTATTTTCGAGTATTGCACAAGTAAATTGCAAAGACATAGAAGACCTTTAAAAAATCTCTATTTTGCTCGTATTATTTCTAACAAACGTCAAACAATGAATAAGACTTTCTCAATGTAATATTATTATTATAATAATGTTCATCTCATAGGTAAGTTGTTCTCTCCACGTTTCATTAAGATGTAGAGTCATACCATTAGCTAATTTATAAGATAATTTTTAGACTTTATACAAATATAGTAATATTTTAAAAAGTTTAATGTTTTTAATTATATTACCTATTCATATTAATGATGTGTCCATTAAAATTTCTCTTTTTCATACTCTCCAGAGCGACTCGAGTGCACAACACAACAGCGTTAAAATTCACGTCAATACACGAAAGTATAATTTCGTCGCTTAATATTTTATCACCGAAAACTAAAAAAATACGTAACAAATACACATAAATCTATACATATAATAACATTCTAACTCAATGAAATCTGTACATTAAATATTTTTTGAAATTTTTTATTGAAATAGTCATTATTATCGATACAGAGGCCGAATCTATAGTTTTTAAAATTTTTGTCTGTCTGTCTGTCTGTCTGTCTGTGACCGCATCACAAGAAAAAGCACTGGACAGATTTTGATGAAATTTGGTATGATGACAGCTGGTTATCCGGGTCAACATATAGGATACTTTTTACTGCGGGAAAATATTTAATCTCTGAGAAGTCTATACTAAACGTTAAAACTTAACGAGATACGAACCCGAGCAGAGCGAGGGTGAGTTGCTAGTAATAAATATATCAAAATAATTTAAAATGTTATATGGGATTGCTATTTGGAAAACTTTAAAATCTAAACAGGTCTAATAATTATTGTACAAATACATTATTATTCTTCATTATTTCATTATATGTGTATGGAAGGCTGTGGTAGCCCAGTAGTAATGCGCTCGCTTTGGAAATCGAGTGAAGCAGGTTCAAATTCCGGGTCTCGCATCTCTGATATTTTCATGTGCGAATCATTTTCCAACATGATTACCACTTGTCTTACGGTGGAGTAAAACATCGTGAGGAAACCTGCATATCTAACTTAGCAAGTTTTTGAAAGACATGTGCAGTCCGCCAATCCGCACTTGGTCAGCGTGGTGGACTATGGCCTGGTCCCCTTCGTGTTGAAGGGAGGCCTGTGCCCAGCAGTGGGAATTAAAAAAAGGGCTGAATACAATACAGTATAATAAAGAATATTATTTAAATAATCAAATGCATTATCAAACCAGTCAGGTTTCCAGCGGATAAATGACCGGCATTGTTCACAAGAATATCAGTGCCTCCAAATTCATCTTCTATCCACTTAAATGCGGCTCTTATATCGTTAGGGTTGGAGAGATCTGTCTGTCTTCCGTAGATGCTGCCTGTACCATTGACCTTTGCAGCTAGATCCTAAATAAATGATAATTATATTATAATGATGATGAAACGATAATCGTCGAGTTTCTTTAATTAATTTTATTCGTAATATTGTTATAGGTATACAAATAAGTTATATATCGTATTAAACAATAAAAAATGATTAACTTAGAGCTGAAATGAATGAATTAAGTGTGTTAATAAAACAATTATTTTTTTAAAAACGTACGCCGACTTTAAAGGTGTTTTAAATGTATAAAATATAAAATCTACACTAATATTATAAAGCTTAAGGGTTTGTTTTTTTGGTTGAACGCGCTAATCTCAGTAACTACTGATCCGATTTGAAAAATTCTTTTTGCATTAGATAGCCCGTTAACTAAGGAACGCTATAGGCTATATATCATCCCGGAAAAATATACGGTTCTTATGGGATAAATTTGCTTTGGTCTAGGGACGAACCCGAAGCGAAACGAGGGTGAGTCGCTAGTGTATAAAATATGTATAAATATTTAGGAGCACACTCAATGGGAACTTACGTCTATTAAATGTTTTCTTCTTGCCAAACCCACCACTTGCAGTCCAAGGTTGGCGAGGCGGACGCTGATAGCCGCGCCGATTCCAGAACTAGCTCCGGTCACTACCGCCACCTTGTCGACCCACCGCTCCATATTGAATGCACTAACCTAAAATTTAATACACATATATAACTAGGCTGACCTGTATGATACAGGGGGATAATTATGTATATTGTATACAGGGTCGTTTTTATTTTACTGAAGATCTTTTGGGAATATACTATTTACATCATAACAACAACATCTGTAAGAAAAAAAATAATATTTCTTAAATTTTACAAAAATAAAAATATTTTTATTGCACCTTCTAAACGGTAATAGTCCAGCATTAGCAAAAGAAAGCGCGTGGAAGGTGGAGTGGGGGGGGGGGGGAGGATGCAGGAGGCGCGGCGTTTACTCACTTAATCTTAATCAGATGCCAGGAATATCACCGTTTAGAAGGTGCAATAATTTTTTTTATTTTTTATGAAAATAAAAATTTAGGAAATATTTTTTTTTTGTTACAGATGTTGTTGTTATGATCTAAATAGTGTATTCCCAAAAGGTCTTCAGTAAATTAAAAATTACCCTGTGTATACATATGTATATCACATTACTATAACTATAGATGTAAAAGCTTGTTTACTCCTTCTCGCTGAACTTTGACCTATAGAATGGAACAATATATTATTATCTTATAATATTCAATGAGCAATTCTCATATTTATTTTATACATAATATAATAAAGCAGTAACTTAGCGAAATCTGTACATGAAATATTTTTTAAAACAATGACTGTAACGTATTGTGTACAAAATATAGACCCCAAAACAAAAATTATTCAAACTTTTGTCTGTTGCGTTCAACGCGAAAAGTACTAAACCGATTTTAACTAAATTTTGTGTACTGATAACTTATTACTCGGGTCAACATTTAGGATATCTTTTACTACAGGAAAATATTTCATTCCCACGGGAAAATAATAACTGGTTCTATTGAGTCGTCGTTAGTTTATTTGACTAACGCTGGCTAAACCTTAGAGATACATTAAAATAATGTACTAGAAAATTGTAGGTCTTAAAAAGGCCTACAGAAAAGTTCACGATTGCATATAGCTATCTCCTACGATACACTCGCAATAACTATTTTTATCTATACTACAATATTATAAGGAGAAAAAAATGTATTTTTTTTTGTAATGGATAAACTAAAAATCCGCTTAATCGATTTAAATGAAATTTGACGTGAATATAGTTTGAGACCTAGGACCCTCCTAGGGAAGGATATAGGATAGTTTTGAATCCTAGAAATTATCCCTTAAGTGGGTGAAAAAGGAGATGAAAGTTTGTATAGGGCACTAATCATTTCTCAAGTTAATTAACATGTTTTGTGTTAGGGATGCACCCGAGCGAAGCGATAGTAAATCGCTAGTCTATAATCTATACTAATATTATAAAGCTGAAGAATTTGTTTGTTTGTTTGGTTGAACGCGCTAATCTCTGGAACTACTAATCCGATTAAAAATTCTTTTTGCATTGGATAGCCCGTCAACTAAGGAAGGCTATAGGTTAGATAGATTTGTTTTTCCTAGGGACGAACCCGAAGCGAAGCGAGGGTGAGTAGCTAGTAGTATTATAAAGAGTGAGGTGAGGCGCTATAATAAATAATTTCATATTCATGTTTATTTTTCATCCATGAATAATGTATTATTTATAGATGTCCCTTTTTTACCCGACTGTTCCTCTTAAATTGTACCACTTGCACTTTCTTGCCAAGTTGACCTCTTTAGGTGACCTCTGATCTTTTACGTGTGTGCTGGGACACAATTATCCTCATTTTGGACCTAATTACTCTGGAAATATGATAATATTATTTGATAAAGCTACAACGACTGGATTAATAATGTTGTTTCCCGTTGCGCATTCCCCCGGCTCTACGTAAAGGCACTTTAATTTTCATTTCTTAATGTAATAAGCTTATCACTAAATTTTCTTTTAAACACAAGGTGTGTATATTATAATAAAAATATACAATTTACATATGTTTTATTTAATATCCGGAGAGAACGTTTTTAGTCCCATTAATCCTATTAATTATGTCTACACTAATATAAATGTGAAAGTTTGTGTGTATGGATGTTTGTTAGTCTTTGACACCAGAACGGCTGAACAGATCTGGGGTAAATTTGGCAAAGAGATAGATTATAGTCTGGAAAAACACATAGGCTACTTTTTATTCCGGAAAAATGTATAGTTCCCGTGGGATAGTTTTTTTTTGGTTTTCCTAGAGGCAATCCCTCGGGAAGCAAGGGTGAGCCGCTATTTATTAATATTATGAATGGAAAAGTTTGGATGGAAGTTTGTTACCAAATCACGCCAAAACGGCTGAACGGATCTGAATAAAATTTGGCACAGAGATTGTTTATAGTCTGAAATAGCACATAGGTTACTTTTTATCCTAAAATAATGTACGGATTCCTTGGGATAAATTTGTTTTTGTATTTTCCCGAGCGAAGGTGGGTTGTTAGAGACATATATGTATGTATTTGACTATATGAAAGCTACATTACCACTAAAGTGAAACTTTTTTTATTCTGATAATATCTGACGACATGTTTGGCTCAGCTTGTAGGGACTCTACTTGCTGTGCCAGCGGTCGCGAGTACGAGTCCCGCTGGGGGCATTCATTTGTGTAATGAGCACGTTTGTACTCCAGTCGTGGGTGTCTATATTTATAACATGTATCTATTTAAAGTTATATATATATGTGTAGTGTATCAACTATATGGTATCCATAACACAAGGCTCGTAGCTTACCGTGGAACTAGATGGTGCTGTGTGTTAATGTCCCAACATATTTATTTATTTATTTTGACCTGGAGTAACATTGGCATGTTAGGCATCTAGGGACGCACCCGAGCGAAGCAATCATAAGTCAATAGTGTAATATTTGACAGTTAAATTAACAGGTAATTATCTCAATTAGTGAACACGCTGTTTGATTAGCTATGACAAGAACAGTCTTCATATGTTTTGGCGTTAAATATAGATACTAGGAAATCGTGTTTATTTGTAATAATTAATTTTGATTCAATAGGCCATAGCACATTAATGCATTCATTCGCAAACTCTTGTATGCATTATTATATATAAATAGCTTGATTACGTTATTCATGATGAATTTTGAAATTATATATAAAAACTAGCGGCTCACCCCCGCTTTGCTCGGGTTCGCCTCTAGACAAACGAAAACAAATCTATCCCACGAGAACCGTACATTCTTCCGGGATAAAAAGTAGTCTGTTTGTTATTCTAATGTATGAACTATATTATTGTAAAATTTCATTAAAATCCAATCAGTAGTTTTTGTGTAATAAGCTATATAAGTTACTATAGTTTTTTAAACTATCCCACGGGAACTCTTTGATTTTCAGGGATGAAAAGTATCTAAAATGTCGACCGGGATATAAGGTACCATCATGCAAAATTTCATTTAAATCAGTCCAATAGTTTTGGAGATTAGAACAAACAGACAAACAGACGGAGAAACAAAAAAAATGAAAAAAAAAATCTGGATTTGTTCTATATCTCTTTTTACGCCCCCCTGACTCGGTTTTTAGATTTTTTTCCTATGTAGAGACATTCGACTTCTACAGTTTTATTATATGTATAGATTACCACCGAATTTCAAGAGTCAGGGCAATAAAATACTATATATAATGGGGTAATACGTAATTATTCGACGTTAAAAAAAATTAAATAAACGTAACGTGTTGAGAGATGTGCATTATTTGCACCATATCGAAAGTGCTCATGAACGGGATTCCCCGGTATTGCGGAGATTGAAAACATCCTTTTCGAGCATTAAGCTCTTGCGAAACACTCTGGACGTCAAATGAAGGCAAGCCGGAAGCGGAAGCGTTAAACATTTCTATAAGTTTTCTCCGATTATTCTAAAAGATAGAGTACAGAATTTAAACTAAATTATTACTTCGTAAATAAACAATATTAAGTTAAAAGAAAACCGATGTTATTTATTTTGTTTCGGCAAATGTACGAAATTCAATTCCAACCGTCATATTTCTTAAAGTAAAAGGAAGCAATGTAATTGGGTCACAGTGACTGTCTAGGTACAGCAAATATGAAACGTGGTTAGTTACAGTGAACAAGAAGAAAATGATTTTAAAGAGTTTGTTACAAAGGATGTATTAAAAGAATAATACGTCATCTCAGTGCTTATTTGTTGTGACACACGTTTGGGTAAGTTTTTAGTGACCTTACTTGCTGTGCCAGCGGTCGCGGGTTCGAGTCCCACTGGGGGAATCCATTTGTGTGATGAGCACGAATGTTTGTACTCCAGTCATAGGTGTTTATATTTATAATATTTTATATTATTTATAGCTATATATGTGTAGTGTATCAACTATCTGGTATCCATAACACAAGCCTTGTAGCTTACCATGGAACTAGATGGTGCTGTGTGTTAATGTCCCAACATTTTTTTTATTTGTTCAAATTTTAAACGGCCAATTTAGCGAAAGAGTTTTTAATATAGAATTTACCTTTTATATGTTATTAGTATTGTAATCTTAAAAACAAAACTTTGTAACTTCGTTTTTAAAATAGAGGAAAGAAACTCTGCACTGTAAAGTATAACAAGTATTGATAGTTTGAATAAGCACTAAGACGATGAATAGTAAATAGTTGTCAATTTTAAGAAATCGAGTTTATTGAATATGACCATTATTTCCAGCTTCATTTATCTCTTACAATTTTAATACTCTTTGTTGTGAAACAATATTTAAGCAAACAATTTTATTATACTGTGGCAAAATTTTCTTTTATATAAGCAATACCGACCTTCACTAACTTTTGCACGTGGCATCACTCGCGTAGTTTTGTGTCTAGTTGCTCAATAAACACACTATAAAATACAAAAAGATTTTTTTAAGTCGAAATAGTAGTCCCAGAGATAGTGCAACAAACAACTCTTCAGTTCTATAATATTAACATAGATAGATAATATATAACTAAACTAGCAGTGCTCGCGGCTTCGCCCGCGTTCAAACTTCCGATCGCTACCAATCTTCACAAGATCACCCGCTGGACTAAACTAAAGATTGCCTGAAAACATCAAAAAGGCTCCAGCCACTTTGGAGTACCGAGTTAGGGACTTCAAAATGACACATTGACTTATAGATTTCGTTAAGAATGTATTGCGTCAAGCATGATTTGAACCCACGAACTACGTTGCAGAATTAGATATCAGCCCAGATCATATAAAAATTTTCTCCATAAGCAAATTGTTAGAGAATCTAGTGCTTTTATTCAAAAATGTTCCGCAGTGATAGGTCACTTGAAATCCCATTAAGCCATTCCAAATCCTATAGCGAGTCTTTCACCGTTAAAACAGTGAAACTGTGGAATGAACTTCCAATAGAAATAAGAATGTCTAAATCGGTAAGTATATTCAAAAAACGTCTCAAAAAATACTATTTATCACAGTAGGTTATTCTGTAGTTAGTGCCGTTGTAATTAGTACTATGTAACTTGTTTACGCATATATGTATGTACTTAAGTATATGGATATTATTATATTATTATGTATAAGTATGTCTATGTATGTATAATAAAAATATATATGGTAAAATTAGTATTTTATATATGTAATTTTTTATGTACTAGTATGTTTATTTATATTAAGTTTTAACGACATGCACTTTATGCACCTTTCCGCTCTTCTCACTTATTTTCTTGTATCCTTGTCTATGGGTTGCCTGTAAGAGATCACTTTTAGTGATAAGGCCGCCTTTGCACATCTCATTAATTGTATTTTCTTCTGTTAATGTACCTTTTTTTTTGTGCAATAAAGTGTTTAAATAAATAAATAAATAAATGTTCGCCTCCAAAGGAGTTAAACATTAAGTGATTGGGATCCATTGAAGCAGCTTTATTGCAAAGTGGAAGTGACTTTTCTTTTGATATCAAAAAGATTTGCAAATGAGAATGTTTTACCCTTAAAAGTGCTGTAAATCGAAAATCCCGTTTGTAACTTGAATTATTGTACTGCTTTTTGTTATTGTAAAAAATGTTTTCCCGTAGAATTACTCAATCGGAATATTTTTATTACATATGTATAAATTACTTTACATATAAATTTAGTATCTTAATTGGTTTAGTGGTTAATGTGTACAGTTGCAAGTCGTTGGTCCTGAGTTCGAGTTCTGGGTTGGGTTTAGTATAGCTGTGAATTTTTCTGTCCAGAAATTCTCAGTAAATGCTCAGAGTTGGGAAGTTGACGGTGTTTCATCTAGCACGTTACACTGTCGGTCTTGCTTTGTCTTTCACTAGCCGTGTTAAGTTGTCGTCGAGTCAGAATGTGAGAGTTACAGGAATAGAGTGCGCTTGTGTCTGCGGCGACACTTGTGCACTATAATATATCTCTATATCTCAGTGAAGGTGGTCGCTGTAATCGAAATAGGTTAGGTGGACATTATTATATACAAATACTCTATGTCACAAAATTAAAAAAAAATTAAAGAGTGCGTGTATGAATGTGTACACTCGCAAGACGTAAAATTTCTGAAGGTTATCGGTACTCTTTATGAAATTGAGTTTGTTTTAAATAATTAGGATAGGTGAGATACTAAGAATAACGCATATTAGGCATATTACAATCATATATTTATAGAATATCATTTAAGGAAAGAATATAATATTACATATCATTTGTCAGACAATACCTACGGTTACCATGGCAACAAACGTTCGCCTCGCCCGTAACGTTACACTTTTCGTAACGCATTCACCAGCTTACTCCCCAAGTCAAGCTTGCGTAAAGAAGTTTTACTTCAAAAATAAAAAAACCTCAAATGATATGAAGTGTATTACTCAATAGTAGTAAGGTCGTAAGCGAAGTATAGAT
Source organism: Fabriciana adippe (assembly GCA_905404265.1). NCBI lineage: Eukaryota > Metazoa > Arthropoda > Insecta > Lepidoptera > Nymphalidae > Fabriciana > Fabriciana adippe. The sequence goes on from FR990001.1 coordinate 13,750,588, forward strand.
CGTATCTATTAAAATACCATTCAGTAACGTGACAAAGTGGTATGCTGGCGGCGCGGCGTCACGCAGCCCGCAGTTTCAATTTAATCGCCCCAACGTTAGGTGCGATAGCTATCAATTTATTAAAATAACAAATTTTCTTTTTGCAAACAACTGACTTACTGTATTTATATATTTTTGTACGATATTTTGTAAAACGATAGAATCAATATAAACAGATAATAAGTAAATAAATATATATAATGCATGTAATATGTATGCCAACCCGCACTTGACCAGCGTGGTGGACTATGGCCTTATCCCTCTCGTATTGAAGGGAGGCCCGTACTCAGCAGTGAGACGTTAAAAAGGGCCGAATATAATACATGTAATATGTATAAAAATTCAATAATTTTAATCGAAATTATTTCAGATATTCGTTAAAAAACTCAAAGGCAAAATACTGCTTTGGAATTGAAATAGTAAATTCAACGACGTAACAGAAAAGAATCAACTGCGTGTCGTATCGAGTAGAGTTTTTTTTTTGGTAAAATATTTAAACACTTATATTCAGATTTTTTTATAATAATGAGAGAGCAGGTGCATGACCAACAGCTTAACCTGCTCTCTGAAGCAGGAGAGTGCTGACAACACCAACTTCCCAACTCCGGGTTGCTACTGAGTATTTCATGACTGAAAAGCTCTGACTATTTTGGCCCGACCCGGGATTCGAACCCAGAACTCAGGACTCATTAGAGTGGTCATATTATATGCAAGCCATTTGTAATTAACTAGCGACTCACCCTCGCTTCGCTCGGGTTCGTCCATAGGTTGCTTCCCAAAACAAAATTAATTAATTAATTTGGTTTTAATTTTTTTTTCGTGGGATCCTGTTTTTTTATAAAATAAAAGTAGCCTAAGTTACTCCCTATTACATCAGATATCTGTCAATGAAAGTCCCGTCAAAATCGGTTCAGCCATTTCAGAGATTAGCCGGAACAAACAGGCAGACAAAAATTGTAAAAAATGTTGTTTTGGTATATGTACCGTGTATACATCCATATGCATTTAGTAAAAAGCGGTTATTTTAATGTTACAAACAGGCACTCCAATTTTATTTATCTGTATAGATAGAATGTCGTAATAAATAAATACCTATATTATTTAGAGAAACTACTTCGTCATTTCATAGAAAGCACAAGAAGTGAATCCCGTTAGAAAGATCTAGGTCTCAAAATATTTACTTAAGCTTCTCGCGCCGCTTCACTACGAGTATCTAAGACGTTGTCTTTTTAACGGACGCATTCGATTTATTCGGATCAACCGCTGAATGGGATTTGATGCGAAAAATTGTTTATTAAAATACGTTTGCTGTTTAGTTAACTTTGAATCTTTTAACGTAGCAGAATCAAGAATCCGCATTGACATACAGTGGAGGGAGAAAGGAGGGGGGGGGGGAGTGGAAAATGGTATGGGTCTAGCATTCTTGCCACTATTCCACGCGGACATGACTTGTACAGTAATAATTAATTGTACATTTGTTTCATATATGTTATTAAGTAGGTATGTTTGTATTTTTATTTATTGTAAATAAATATGTATATATAGCGGTTTTGAATTCTAAATGGAGAGTATCTTTTAATTTATGTTCGGAATTAGAAACTTATTTAATTATTTTTTTAATTAGTTAAAGTTCGCCATTGAACTATTTTAAGGATTCCAAAAAAGGAAATATTGAGCTGTATAACAAATAGATTAATTGTTTTCACTCAATCCAAGTAAGGCAGTGGTGACCCAGTGGTAATACGTGAACCGAGCAAAGCGGGTTCAAATCCCGGGTCTCGCACCTTTGACATTTTCATGTGCAAATCATTTCCAACATGATTATGACTTGTTTTACGGTGGAGGGAAACATCGTGAGGAAACCTGCATGCCTGAGAGAACCTAGCAAGTTTTCGAAAGACATGTTTGAAGTCCACCAACATTGATTTGGCCTCGTATTGAAGGCTACGCCCAGCAGTGAGATGTTGAAAAGGGCAGAATATATTTATGAATTAGATAAAAACACATAACATTGTTAAAAAAAAACCTTAAACCTTTATTCTAAGTATAGGTTATTTTATCCAAAAAATATATCAGGCACGTGCTAAATGTAGAGGACTTTATACCTTAATAATGCATTTCATAAGGGACTAGCAACTCATCCTCACTGCGCTCGGGTTCGTCCTTAGTGAAACACAAAAACAAAACTATCCCACGGGAACCGTACATTTTTCCGGGATAAAAAGTCACCTTTTTCTCAATCCAAACAATAATCTATCTCTGTGCCAATTTTCATCCACATCGGTGCAGCTGTTCTGGCATGAAAGAGTAACAAACATCCATTCATCCTCACAAACTTACTTTATAATATTAATATGGATTAATAATGGTATATTAAATTAATATCGAAGAATATAAACAAAACTTTATATTATAAGCATTTTTAGAGTAAAAAAACATATATATATATATATATATATATATATATATATATATATATATATATATATATATATATATATATATATATATATATAGTATATAGAATATTATTTATAACATAAAAATATCTGTAAAGGTCGAATGGAACAGAAAACAACGTTCGTTTAAGACTACGTACCCTATTGAGTGATCAAGATTGATAGAGCGGTCTCGAGCGCCATACATCTTGTTATAAGCCATTGAAACATTGTATTGAACTGATGAAATGAGCTTTTAGAAATAGCATAGAGTATAATAAGTACATGGTTTTTTATTAATATTTTAGAAATCTTATAATTAGTAAGTTTATTTATAGTAAAATGTTGATCTTAGATCTAGGGAATATTATTTTTGGGGGGTTAAGTAAGCGATTATAACTATTATTTAATAAAATCTCTCCTATATAGTCCTCATAAAGTGACATACTAAGTAATAAGTATGTCATATTTTAATTAAATTAAACTTTGTAATCAACATTAATGTCAATGTCATTGACAAATTTGGACATATTTGACTCCCCCCCCCCCCTTCCTCCCTCCCCATCTACCTCCATGTAAGAGTATATAAGATTTATCGGACTCCCCCTCCCCCTTCTTACATAAGATTTTATTTGGTTTTAGAAAAAAATAAATTGCACTTAAACTCATAATTTGACGTAAATCAAAGGTGTTTATTTTTGAAATTGTAGTACATTAAAAAAGAAAATATACATCTCAGAGTTGTTTTCCCCAACGCTAAACTCTCAAATATCCATCACTCTATTTTAGAAGTCGCACATTTCGACTTCTATACATATAATGAAATTCTGAGTCGAAGCTGTACATTAAATATTTTTGGAAAATCTTATTGAAGTAATCATTATTATCGATATAGAGCCCGAACCAAAATTTTTACCTGTCTGTCTGAGAATGCATCACGAGAAAACCTGGTTATCTGGGTCAATATATAGGTTATTTTTTACTGCGGAAAAATACCTCATCTCTGAGAAATCTATACAAAACGTTAAAAGGTAACTAGGGACGAACCCGAGCGAAGCGAGGGTGAGTCGCTCGTATAAAATATTACGTAAGAATGGCTTTTATTTTATGTTAAATGATACACACACACGATAATTTTCAACCCAGATTTGAGCCCGCTTCGCTTTATTTGGAAACAAACTAGTCACCAACGGGCTAGCATTGCCATAGATATTATTTTAATCTATATAATATATAAAACAAAATCGTGTTAGTTACACCATTTATAACTCAAGAACGGCTGGACCAATTATTATGATATTTGATTTTTTGGATTTCTCTTAGTCCGGAATAGGATAATAAGTATTAAAGCATCAGAAAAATTAAAAAAAATATATAAAATTTAAATCGCTAACGGTGGCAAATAAATATTTTAAATATCTATATAAAACGTACCTAGTGATGAACTCGAGCGAAGCGAGGTTGAGCCGCTAGTTAGTTATAGTAGCAAAAGCCTATGTATGTATTTTCAATTACAAAGTTGTCAAATGATGATTATAATCATATATTTCAAAGATATTATCTTTCTATCTTTTGTATCTCTGTTAGTAAAATACTCTGTAAAGTAGGGGCGAGGGTCAATCGATGCTACAAACAGCTCTATCTGATGATTAGTTGCGGCCGCTCAGCTATTTACTACTCTGCTTGAACAATGCTCCATGCTAATACATCGATCGTTACGTTTGTGTTAAAGTGGAAATTCTAAATAGTATAATACACTCAAATGCCGAAGCGAGGGATTGTTGTTTTTTTTTTTATTTACATTAATTATTAATTTGTTATACATTGATATTATAGACGTGAAAGATGTGTGAGTGAATGTGTGCGTATGTGTGTGTGTCTTTGTCTCTCTCTCTCTCTCTCTCTCTCTGTATATGTGCGCGCGCGCGCGCGTGTTTGCGTGCGTGTATGTATGTGTGTGTGTGTCTGTGTAAAAGTTTAAATTCTGGATTAACATATTAAACAGGATCTACATACATAGACGTAGGCTAAAACTAGTTACATAATTACATAATACATTCATAATAATATGTAACAAAAGAGGATCTCTCCAGAAATGGGACAAAGAGCGACGTTTTCTCGCAAATCTCGGGTAAGCTGCTTTTCGTCAGAAATTGTCGCACTCATTACTGTAATGCCATTGTCTTAGCTCGTCTCGTAACGCCAAGGTGTCAAACAATGAAGAGTCAACTGAAATTATCTTTATTTTTACATCAAACTCATATTTTTGATGCTGTATAATAAAATCGTATAATATCACAAAGGATGTAAGTTTTAACAATTTTTCACTCATTTTGGAAGATTTTACGAGTACATATAAGTGTATAATAATACACAAACTGAAAAATATCAATTACACAGATTTACTAACCAAAACATATGAGACACATACAAAATCATAAATTTGGTGCAAGTGGTCCAGAAACTACAGCATCACTATCCTCCATGGCAGGTGGTTCATAAAAATATATGTACTCACCTAAATAAAAGACGTCCCGCTATCATCACAACAAGAAAACCGTCTCAGCGATAACGTTTATTACATTCATTGTTCGGTGACGGCTCCATAAAACCAAAACAACGGGGGAAATACATATTTATTCACTTGGATGCTGCAAACTTGAACATTTAGGCCAATCACAGACGTTATTTACTATATTAACGTGTTGACAGCACGTTTGACTCAGTTTGTAGTTATCCTACTTGCTGTGCTAGCGATCGCGGGTTCAAGTCCCGCTGGGGGCATTCATTTGTGTGTCGAGTAGGAATGTTTGTACTCCAGTCATAGGTTTTTATAATATGTATGTATTTAAAGTTATATATGTGTAGTGTATCAACTATGTATTTGGTATCCATAACACAAGCCTCGTAGCTTACCATGGAACTAGATGGTGCTGTGTGTAAGTGTCCTAACATATTTATTTATTTACTTATTGTTATAATCTAACTTAATGTTAACTCAAGGGACTTAATGTTAACTTTAAACGAATATGTATGCTTTTTATGTTAATCATAATGAAAATTGAATAAAAAACGTATCTCATGCACCCGATTTTGCTTACGTGAAACGTTTACTTTTTTATAAAACAGTGCATTTTGAACTATTATTATCCTATAGGAAGGGATTAATATAAAAAAAATGTATCCTTTGTGTCCGTGTGTTATGTCCGTGTAGGACACGATTTATTAGTCTAGTTTGCTAGATTTAATTCAAATCCGTTAGTATTTATATTATCCGTAGTTCATCCGTTATTAGATTTCATACATCTTCTAAACTTTTATGATACAAAAGGATATGCTATAAATAAAAAGAAAATTAAAAAAATAAAATACAAGAAATAAACAAAGCTATCTATTAATCATATAAATATCAGTATTGAATAATAAATGAATTATCTATAACAGTAAGAACATTTTTTTGTTATTGAAGACTTATATATTAATATTAATGTAGCTAACGAAAAATATTATATCGTCTGAAGATACCTTTAAATAGTTCTACAAACAAAATAAATGGGGATTTCCATAAGTTATACTTTGAATATATGGTTTAGCGATTCTAATGTAAAGATAGCGCTCGAGAAAAATAAATTATAGCTAACCATTTCACGTTATTATTTCTGTACACTTAAAACTTTGAATACACTTTGAATAAAATAGAATTTTTAATATAAATAGTTAGAATTTTGTGTGGAAAGCAAAAATTTCAGGATTTATTATCTGTAAAATGAAAAATGTACTTGATGTTTAATCCTACCTACGATAATTTCGAGCTAATTATAATTTATTAAAAACTAGCGACTCACCTTCATTTCGTTCGGGTTTGTCCCTAGATACGTTTTAAATACGTAGATATAAATAGATATTAACCAGAGTTAGCCATATAAATTTTTTCGTGAAAATTCCTGATGTTTTAATAATTATTCTGGCGGAGATAAATCCAATAAATCGAAGATCATAGAAATTGGTCCAGCCGTTCTTGAGTTATAAATGGTGTGATTAACTGGACTTTGTTATATATATATATATATACCTATATATATATATGATTGGCGAATAAGAAAAAAAAGGTTATGGTCGATAATAGCCATGGCTTGAAAAAGTAACTACGTAAAGTCATTTTTGTATTAAAAATAATATAATTAATTAGGCAAAATTTGTTGGTTTGTACATTACTTATAATCTGTGGGAGTACTGAAATGATTTAGTCTAAGATCCTGATCTGTCTCGTTTTTTTCAAGACGAAATATATATTTTTTTATTTTTTAAACTATAAAAAATACTAACAAACACAACCTAGGAGGGATGGGTTGTCACGAAAAATTTGCTGCAGGCTATTTTTTTACTAAACAACCTCTGGTCTGGAGATGTGTTGGTATGACAACCCTATATTATTAAATTTGTTATAAAATTATCAATATTTTGATACTTGGTTGGTTCCGGAAAACGATACGAGCAATTAACCACTTCAATTTACCTGTTCATACCTGGATGTAAGGTTATGTGTTCGAAAAAGGCCTGTCTTCACAACCGAGTCACGTAATTGTATAATATATATATATATATTACGTAATTGTATAATATATATATATATATATTGTATAATATATATATATATATGTGGGATGGAAATAATAAACTGTACTTGCTTTTAAGAATTTTAATTTAATTTTCTAACGCTATACTAATTACACCTTTCGAACGTAACTCCATTCTCTCTAAGACTCCCCTCTCATTCCAAAACAACCAATCATAATCATTCTGGCTTCACGTTCCATTCCACGCTAATTTAAATCCTACAGATTCGGTCATCCTGCTGAAGTCTGACCCCAGACTTCTTTATTTATACAAATTACAAACTAAAACAAATATAAATATTTATGCAAATAAACTTTTAACAATTGAAACATTATGTTTGACTCAAACCTATAAAACCAAAATAAAATAAACTACACTTATCCTTAACTTTGTAAGAAAGCAATTGAAAACTGTTAAGTTACACTATTATACAAATCAATAAATTAACCTTATTTTAAACAATATGTAATAGCTTAATATAGAAAATGTAAACCTATTTTAGTGACTAAATTACCTAATTTATCATCAAAGTTTTCCATCTTCATACAACATTCAACATCTTATACTTTGAAATAAACAATTGAAAAGAAAATGATTTACATACACTGTACTGTTAAGTTAAACTGTCATACACATCAATAAATTTTCTTATCACAAACAAAATGTAATAGTTTAATAAAGAAAATCTAAACTTATCTTATTGACCTAATTTCTTAATATAACATGTGGTGTAATAAATAATAAAATAACAGCAGATATACACACATTTTTTGCCCTAAAAGGTGGTATGCCTTACAACACCTACAGAATTCAGCCAATTAAATGTTTAAATTAATATCAATAAAATTAAAACAAATTAAACACACAAACTAATATTTACCTATTCAAATGGAGTTGGCCTGTGGCCATGCCTTAATGTACTCAGCACAAGTAGTTGTTGCAATAGGACCTTCCGCAGAACTATCAGCTTTCTCAACATTGTATCTGTCCTTCCCTTTTACTTTAGTTACTCGATAAGGCCCCAAATATTTTGATTTTAACTTTAGTCCTGGTCCAAACTGTGTTCTCTTAATGGCCACAAGGTCTCCTTCCTGATATCTCATACTCTCTTTTCTTTTCTTATTATACTGATTTTTGTTCTCTTGTTGTATTTTTAAAATTTGTTCTTTTGCTTTTATTCTTAATTCCTCTCTGTCATCATAATATATTTCTGCACTTTCTTGTTGCAATAAATCTTGTAATTCTATGTCTTCTTTATTCTTCATTTTCCTGCCTATAAGCAAATTAAAGGGTGTTGTATTTATACTTCTCTGATATGTAGAATTTAATGCTCTCTGTACTTTACTGATATGCCGGTACCATAAACCTGGATCTTGTATACATAGCTTCGTCAACACTGGTATAATGATACGATTAATGCGCTCGACCTGTCCATTTCCACGGGGTACACCAGTAGTGACTTCAACAAGTTCTATATTCTCATCTTCACAGTACTTCTTAAAATCATTACTTGTAAATGCAGTTCCCTTATCTGTAATTATTCTATCTGGATTTCCAAAAATTTGCTGCAAAATATTAAGTTTTGACAATGTTTCCTTAGTAGTTGTTGTTTTTACCGGATATAACCAAACAAATTTTGTAAACCCGTCCACTATAGTTAGAATATAATTGTACTGTTTCTGTGTTGCCGTCAGTGGTCCTAAATGATCAAGATGTAAAGTTTGTAGTGGTAATGATTCCTTCTCTATGGGGTTAAGAAATCCCTCTTGCTTTCCACTCTTCCTCGATCCTAGAATGCATGGTATGCAAGACAACAAATAATCATTTATTTTTTTATCAACACCTGGGATAAAATAATCTTTGTCAATTAATTCTTTCATCTTTTTGGTAGAAAAATGCCCATTGCTGTGTACTTTTCCAATAATTTCCTTTTCCATGCTTTTTGGTACTACTAATAATCGTTGAACTCCTTTGTAAAGAATATTATTTTCCATCCAGTAATCCTTATAAGGTTTTTCTTTCAAAATATCCTTTATAGCTTTTAAACCTTCGTCTTTATCTTGAGCTTCTCTTAACTGACTGTGAATGCTATTCATTATTACTCCAATGTATGGGTTTCTACTTAATGCATCCACGTGTCGCATCCTCGAGCCTGCCCTATGTTCCACCTTGTAATCATATTCTTGAAGAAGGAGAACCCATCTCGCTACTCTGGTTATCAAGTCTTTTTTCTTAAGTGTCATCTCAAAAGCTAAACAATCTGTCACTATTGTAAACCGAACTCCAATCAGATATTTACGGAATTTCTTGACCGCTTCTATCACGGCTAGTGCTTCTAGCTCATAGCTGGTATACTTCATTTGCACCTCTGACGTCTTTTTACTCATGTAGTAGACAGGATGAAATTTACAATCATTCGGGTCTTTCTGCATAAGGATGGCAGAATAAGCCACTTGGGATGCATCTGTATGCAATTGTGTTTCTAAAGCTGGATCAAAAATTCTTAATACAGGGTATTCTGACAGTTTTTGTTTTAACATCTGAAAAGCAATTTTCTCTTTTTCCCCAAAATAAAAATATTTATCCTTCTTTAATAAATCTGTAAGCGGTTTTGCTATCATTGAATAGTCCTGAATAAATTTCCTGAAATACGAGGTAAGTCCAATAAAACTTTGTAGCTCTTTCTGAGTTCGAGGCTGAGGAAATCTCATGACTGCATCTGTTTTATGAGTTGATGGCTTTATGGTGCTGTTTTCAATGACATGTCCTAGGTACTCTACTCTCATTGTAAGCAACTCACTTTTGTTCCAGTTAATTTCCAAGCCATACTCTGCTGCTCTTTTCAAGACTCTCTTTAGTTTCACTACACCTTCCTCATAAGTTACAGATGGTATTATTACATCATCAATAAAGATTAGCACTCCGTCTTCCACCATCAAGTCTCTGAAAATAAAGTTGATGAAACGAGTAAAATAGTTTGGGCATATGGATAAACCAAAGGGTGCTCTAGTGAACTCATATTGACCATTATGGGTAACGAAAGATGTATACTTAGTACATTTCTCATTTATCTTTAAATGAAAGTAGGCATCTTTCAAATCAAGCTTACTAAAGATTTTTGCTCCAAGTAACTTATCAATGTGGTCTTCTATTATGGGGAGAGGAAATTCATCTTTCACTATTCTTTCATTAACTTTTCTATAGTCCACACAAACTCGAGTCGAACCATCCTTCTTTTTAACAAGAACCAATGGACTTGCATATTCAGAATAACTGTGTTTAATTATGCCTTTCTGTAACCATTCACTTACTTGACTATCTACCTCCTGCTGTTCTTTAATAGCTAAGCGTCTTGGTCTCTGTGCAATTGGGAAGTCATCCTTCATGACAATATGCATCTCAATGGGTGCCTCCTTTGTTTGGACAGGACAGTAATTTTTCACTAAATTCTGCACTTCACTCCTCAGCTGCTGATCTGGCACATAAACAATGGGATCTTCTAGATCTGAAATTAAGCAATGTAAAATATTATGGCCCCCCTGAGACAAAACATTTACTGTCCCCTTATCAAAAACAATAGTTACATTTTGTAGAAATGGCTGACCTAAGATAACTTTATAGGACATTACACCTTTAGGCACAATATAGAACATACATTTAAAGCAATGTCCATCGAAATTCAAGTTACATTCAACTTTTCCTAATGAACAAACTTTAGCCGCACCGAGTCCGGAAAATTCTATTTCTTCCTTGACGTAAGAAATCACATCTAATTCGAAAAATAGCTCAGTGGTAATTAAATTCACATCACTACCTGAATCGATTAAACTTTCTACTTTTAAACCACCAATTTCCAACATTTTTACTGATTTGTTTTCACTACACCGTTTGTTTACATTCAATGCCCGTTGACATTGACAGCTTCTGTCACTATCTTCGTTGTCGCCGTAGGCGCCGACCGCGCCATCTTGATTTGTCATAGATTCAGAATTCTCGTGTTCTCCAGTGGTGGCAACATTGTCATCGAAATTTGCAAATGAATCCGGCGCTGTCTTCAGACACATAGCGCGAGGTTGCCATCTTGCCGTACGAACCCCGTTGTTGCCGCTGCCATCGTAGCTAACTTCATGTTGTTTACTTATCGTCGGCTTTTCCGTATCTCGATTTATGCACGCTGTTGCGATATGACCAAACTGATTGCACTTATAGCACTTAACACCATTCTTGCATGCACTCGCTATATGGCCCTTTTCACCGCACTTGTAACAATTACGAATAAATCTTGTTGCGTCCGCTTGATAATTAGTTTTTCTTTCTTTTATTGGTGCGAGCTCATTACGTTTCTTTGCAATCTTTTTCTTCATATTCTCATAAATAGCCAATTTTTCTTTTAGAACAGGATACGTAGTCACACCATACAAAATAGCTTTATTTGGTTCATAATCGACGATCCCATCCACAATATACTGAATCGCTATATAGTCGGCGAATTTGCCTCTTTTGCCTAACTCCTTCATAACGAGCATATACTCGTAATATGACTCGTCTTTTCTCTTCTTTCTTGCTGACATTAGCTCATGTATTTCTTTAACATTCCAGCTGTCTGGGAATTCTTTTTGCAACGCCACCTTAAAGTCCTCGTATGATTTGAATACGCGTTCTGACTTCACCCATAGCTCCGCCGTCCCCGTCAAACAACGCCGCGCCACAATGAGTTTTTGCGTCGATGTCCAGCCGAACAATTCCGCGTTCTCATCAATGTCTTGTAGCCACTTTGAGGAGCTTATAGTTTTATTCGTGCCGTCAAATTGGGCGATTAATCCATCATACCACATGGCCGTCATATGGCCGGCCGCATGACCACGCCCTCCTTCACCTTCGCCTCTTTTCTCTTCTTGCATCATTTTTATTTTCACCTTTCCGCCTTCTACACCTTACAATCACCTTATATTTCACCTTGGTTATTTATAGAACCTCTCCTGCTTCATCCGCCTTCCACCTTTTCCTAATTCCTTTGTTACACGCGCCACGCCACGTGCACGTGCCGGTCAGTCGGTACAAAAAACGATTTTACGCCTTCTTTCTTCTAACTTTTTTTTATTTCCATCCCGGACGAGCCCCCAAAAGTTGTGGGATGGAAATAATAAACTGTACTTGCTTTTAAGAATTTTAATTTAATTTTCTAACGCTATACTAATTACACCTTTCGAACGTAACTCCATTCTCTCTAAGACTCCCCTCTCATTCCAAAACAACCAATCATAATCATTCTGGCTTCACGTTCCATTCCACGCTAATTTAAATCCTACATATATATATATATATATATATATATATTACGTAATTGTATAATATATATATATATATATATATATATATATATATATATATATATATATATATATATATATATATAGTTATTTTCATTTAGGTATAATTTGATAACAGCGGTGTAGACTTAGCATTACTCTGGCAATAAATTTAAACAAAACCGTTATAACTTCGTAAGCTACTTGTGATTTATGCGCCTGTTTATTGAATAGCTCTTTGTAATTAAATTATGTACTGGTCTTATTTTAAATGAACAAATTTCAAATGAACTTTTTGTGGAAAAAATTATTTAACTAGGAGTATATATAATTACTAGCGATTCACCCTTGTTCCGCTTGGGTTCGTCTAGTTACGTTTTAACGTTTAGTACAGATTTCTCAGAGATGATAATATATTTTCCCGCAGTAAAAAGTATTCTATATGATGACCCTGATAACCAGCTATCATCATACCAAATTTCATCAAAATCCCTCTAGTGGTTTTTCCGCGATCCAGTCACAGAGAGACAAAAATTCTAAAAACTATAGATTCGGCCTCTGTATCGATAATAATGACTATTTCAATAAGATTTTCCAAAAAAAATATTTAATGTACAGATTCGACTCAAAATTTTATTATATGTATAGATGTATAGTACAGGTAAATATTTTAAATAAAAATATCTTTTCAGATTATTTCGCGGATTTATTTTGATTTTTGGTACCCGACGTTTCGATTGCTTTCCAGCAATCATGGTTACGGGAGAGACTAAGATTTTAGTTGTCTCAAAGGCATTATATACTTGTTTTAGACAGTGTCTACCCACTATTTTACTAAATGATTTCTAAAATTCAAAAACGGCACCTTACAATATTTGTTGATTTTAATTCTAAACATTTCAAATTTTTAATAAGTATTATAATTAAATATAACAATATTATTTACTTAATTTTAGCTGTTATTATTGTAAATATTACAATTTTTTTTTAATTTTTATTAATTACTAATATTATTTAGTGTTGCCATTATTATATGATGTATAACCATAAATATACATTACTATCGAAATAATATACTAGGAAATTGTAGATCTTAATAAGGTCTACAGACAATCTTTCTCCTAAAGTACACTCGCAATAACTATTCATATCTATTTAAAACGTACCTGAGACGCAACCGAGCGAAGCGTGGGTAAGTCGCTAGTCATATTTACTTGCTTATCTACGTTTATTAATTAAATCTTAGGTTGAAATCGAGACCCAAGGTTTGTTCACAAGGTAATTTACGTAAAAATAATAAAAGCATGCTAAAAATATGATATAATGGGGTAAAAAAATGTCAGTCATCATTCTGCCTATAAATTATCTTTAAATCAAAAACGTCGCCGCTGTTACACCGACGGCACTATAGTGCTTTATCAAAAGAAACTCGACCAAACATGATTAATCAATTAAGTTCTTTTGTGCTTTAAAATTTTGTATTTTTGACCAACTTCAAGAAAAGATGTTCTGTATATCTTACATAATTTTCGTGAATTTTGAACCGTGATTTTTTTTTATGAATAGATTATAACTGAAAGATAATATCCTCGAAGGATCGTTTAGATTTATAAAATCCACCGTTTATAAAATTTTAATGTAGAAATTTTAACGTTAAGTTAAATAACGTTAAGCTGTTGTAGTTAAAACCTTAAAGGTGAAGTAGTTTATACAGTGATTTTTAAATCCATATACATACGAGTATGATGTACCAAAACTCAAGATACACAATTAACGTCACAAAAGTGTTCTCAAAAAGAAGCGCACAATTTCGAATTGTGCGCCTTTTTCCAATCTCTTTCGTTCATTGCTTTTCGGATGACAAAATTAAAACGCACTGTTATACCCCTTGGCTGTATGGGTTATTGCTTACTTATGATAAAGCCCTACTGACTATTGTCATTTGTACTCTATATATATATCATGTAATTAAAAGTAACTTCAGTTCGAGAGTATCGTCGGTCGCGAGCATTAGCTCCTCTTAATATTGTATTAATTAATTAATCAAGTTATTAAAGTGTTTTCAGTAATAAATAAATCTTTTTTTTAAAAAGGGTCTTATCCAGGGACCCATAACAATTGGTGGCAGCGGTGGGATACTAATAATCCCGGATACTTTGGGATACTAATAATCCCGGATACCTTGGGATAGTAATAGTCCCGAATACCCCAGGATTAACGAAAATTCCTGTGCCTTAAGTGACCGCGAACTCTCGGCTCCGCGTAACTTCTAATTAAAGTGGGGAACCACCATAAAAAGTGAAAAGTTGTGAAAAGTTGTGAAAAGCTGTGAAAAGCTGTGAAAAAGTGTTAAGTGAAAATTCAGGTCGTCCACCAGAGAGTGAGACGCCTACGTCTACTGGCAGAGGACCTAGTACGTGTGTCGTGTTCGTCTCCCGTCCGGAACGACGCCAGGTTTGAACCTGTGACCACTGAGCTGGCTGGCATACAAGGTCTGGCCTTATCTACAGGAATGCAGCTCGTCGCCGCCCGCGTCGTGTTCGTGTTACTTGTAGCCCACACGTGAGTGATAGATAGTATTACAATAAAAACAATTCTTGGAAGTTGCGCGTTAAAGACATTATAATACTTATATGAAATTTAATACTGTGACTATCTCAGACTCTTATAATATAAATATTATTTTGACGAATATTTTATTAAAACTAAAGTTATAATACTTTATGAATATTTTATACTCATTTATTATTTTTCTGATTGATTCTTTTATTATTGATTGTTTTGTTTATTTTATTAAGTTTATATTTTTGTAATATCTATAATATAATAATAAAATAATTTGTAACAAATTATCCAGATCAAATATTAAAATAATTTTCGACATTCCGATTCTTCCGCTTAATGACGGAGAAAAAGCGCCTTCGCCCGCCGTCTCTAAAACGGAAAAGAAATATAATGTAAATGACATCGATTTAAATATTCTTTTAAAATTTATTAAACCATATGACGGTTCTAGAGATACAATAAATTCTTTCTTGACGAATTGTAATAATGCGTATGAACTTGCATCGGAGTCGCAAAGACATATTTTATTTAAATATATTTTGAGCCAATTACAAGGCAAGGCTGAAATAGCAGCCTCAATAAAAGATTTTACATCTTATGATCAATTAAAAGATTTTCTGAAAACTCAATTTAGTCAAAGGAAACATTATTCTCATTTAATTAGTGAATTACAGGAATGTAGACAAACATCTGTGGAAAATGTTACGCAATTTTCTATTAAAATTGAATCGATCTTATCTCAACTTTTGACAGAGATTTCTATGAATCCTACTAAAAAATTAGAGATTCCAGGCAGAACAGCTGCTATGGAGGACCTAGCCCTCCATCACTTCTTGATGGGTCTGCACCCACGCATATCGAATATAGTTAGGTGTAGATCGCCTAAAAATTTAAATGAAGCAATTAGCTTAGCAATTTCTGAGGAAAAAATTCAGAAAACATTATATAAAAAGGCAGAATGTTTTGAAAAACCTAATAAAGTAAATAAATTTACAAATAGTAATAGTTTTCAAAGAAATAATTATTTTAATAATATACCTAGGCAGGTTGATCAGAATAGATCTTCTAACCCTTTGCAGCGTTATTCTTATAGTGCGCCTAACACATTTACCCCAAGACCTCCTCAAGGTCAAGGACAAATTAATCAAAATAATCGACCTACTGATAATTTCAGGCCTCATTTTAGAAATAAAAATCCAAGTAACTTTAATAGACCTCGTATAAATTTTGTAGAGGACAATCCTTCTTATTATGAAGAAGAAGGGACGTCATTCCCTTATGAAGAAACTTATGAACCCGTTGAGGATAAACCTAACGAGGACATCGACTATGACTGTCAACAGCCTACTTTAAACGAGTAGTTGTCCCGTCAACGTGTCGGACGCGACAAAATCTTAAAAATGGCACGAATAAGATTTATAAAATAACAAATAATAATAATAGATACTTACCCCATATTAAATTGCCAACTTCTGGAAGTTCCAGACCTTTGTCATTATTAATAGATACAGGTGCCTCAGTTTGCCTTATTAAAAGTTCAGCACTATCAAACACCTTAAAAATCTACCCCAATAATATTTCTGTTAGGGGAATAAATTCGAAAGATGAACCTCCATTGAAAAGTTTAGGTTACGTAAACTTAAAATTAAAAATTGGTAACAACTATATATGTCATAAATTTCATGTTTTTGACGAATTACAGCTTCCATATGATGGTATTATTGGTACTGACCTTTTTATGACATATAACTGTCAAATTAATTATAATTCCAATAGCTTAGAAATAAATAACTATAAAACTTACCTTATGTTTCACGAACCTACCTATATAATAAAACCTAGGTCTGAAACCGTTATAGAATGCACCGTAGTAAATCCTGAAATCCAAGAAGGATTAATATTGGATAAGAAAATCTCAGATAAAATACTTATTTCAAATTGCATGGTAAGAGTGAAACCTAACAATAGAGTTAACATTACTATATTAAATATTACAGAGGAACCTGTCCAAGTGAATTCTAATTTACAACTCAAATTAGAAAAAATTCCATCGCAGAATGTAAAATTAGTAAACAATTGTCAAAGTACAATAGAAAGAACTGAACAAGTTCTAGACTCACTTAGAATATCTCATCTAAATCATGAAGAGA
Source organism: Fabriciana adippe (assembly GCA_905404265.1). Classification (NCBI taxonomy): domain Eukaryota; kingdom Metazoa; phylum Arthropoda; class Insecta; order Lepidoptera; family Nymphalidae; genus Fabriciana; species Fabriciana adippe. The sequence goes on from FR990001.1 coordinate 13,767,706, forward strand.
GTGAACAACTTCTAGATATTTGTTCTCAGTACTCTGATATTTTTCATTTACCTGATGACCAACTGACATATACAAATGCACTAAAACATCAAATTAAAACTAACTCCAATATTCCCATTAATACAAAATCATATAGGTTCCCACAGTGTCATAAAGAAGAAGTACACAAACAGATAAATAAGATGTTGGATCAGGATATAATTCAGCCATCCGTATCACCATGGTCTTCACCAATATGGGTTGTACCGAAAAAAATTGATGCCTCTGGCGAAAGAAAATGGCGTGTAGTAATAGACTACCGAAAACTTAATGATATAACTATAGGCGAATCTTACCCTATTCCTCAAATAAACGAAATTCTAGACCAATTAGGTAACAGTAAATATTTTTCTACTCTCGACTTAGCGTCAGGTTTTCACCAAATTCAAATAGCACCAGAAGATGCTGATAAGACAGCCTTTACCATTCCAGAAGGACACTTTCAATTTAAGAGGATGCCATTTGGGCTGAAAAACGCTCCAGCTACCTTCCAAAGATTAATGAACACCGTATTATCTGGTCTCCAGGGTATACACTGTTATGTTTATTTGGATGACATTGTCATTTATTCCTATGATTTAAATTCACATATAGAGAAGTTACAAAAAGTATTCAGCAGGTTACGTCAATTCAATTTAAAATTACAGCCGGACAAATGCGAGTTTCTCCGTAAAGAAGTAAATTATCTAGGTCATATAATTACAGACAAAGGAGTTAGACCAAATCCTGACAAGGTTAAAGCTGTGAAAGAGTTTCCTACTCCAAAAACTCCAAAGGACGTAAAATCCTTTCTAGGTCTTATTTCCTACTACCGTAGATTCATTCCAGACTTTTCCATGTTAGCTAAACCCCTGACTTCACTTCTAAAGAAGAACACATCATTTACCTGGAATAATGAACAGCAACTTGCATTCGAAACCTTGAAAGATAAATTACTAACAGCTCCTATACTCTCTTATCCAGATTTTACCAAGCCATTTGTTCTCACTTGTGATGCGTCGAAATACGCCATCTCAGCAATCCTATCTCAAGGAGAAATAGGAAAAGACCGTCCCATTGCATTTGCATCCCGTACTCTTAATAAAGCTGAAACAAATTACAGCACTACAGAAAAGGAATGTCTAGCAATAGTTTTTGGTACTAAAATGTTTAGACCTTACCTGTATGGAAATACTTTCACCATTGTCACAGACCATAAACCCCTCCAATGGCTCTTTAACTGTAAGGATCCAGGATCCAGACTAGTAAGATGGAGACTGAAACTAGAAGAATATAATTACAATATAAAGTATAAAAAAGGAAAAGTTAACTCAAATGCTGATGCTCTTTCAAGATACCCAGTGAACCCAGTTTCAGTTTATACAAATGAAATGAATCCAGAATCTCCTCAAGTTTCTGAACAAGGAAATATGAATATTGATAGAGATCTAGAAGAATTGCTAATTTCTCCACCTTCTTTCCGTTTAGATGAAATTCTCTCTGATACAGGAGAAATTAACTTACCTTCTCCAGAACAAGAAAGATTTAACTTACCTTCTCCAGAAGAAATTAACTTACCTTCTCCAGAACGAGAGAGATTTAACTTACCTTCTCCAGAAGAAATTAACTTACCTTCTTCAGAACAAGTTGACTTACCTTCGCAAGAGCCTGCTGGTTCTCCAACTGCAGAGCCTATTGGTTCACCTGTCGTTGAACCCATTGACTTACCAAGTCGAGAAATAAGCCCATCTACTGATGACTATTCAACATTTCTCAAAGCTACATCTGAAAAAAATAGAAATTTTAATACACAAATTATAGAACATAATGAAAGTTTGATGAAAACTACCGTAAAAACTATAATAATACCTACCTCAATAGACCTTGATGAATCTAATCCTTATATAGAAGAGATTTTAGGTAACCATGAAAATTCAAAAGAGATTGTAGAAGCAGAAAGACAATTACATTCTTTCCAGATAATAGAATCAACCAATAAAACCTATCTTCTTCTTTTCACTAGAGTACATCATTTTGATGAATCACGTTATGCCGAAATATTTAAAACTCTGGAAAACGCCAGAAATAGATTGTTAATATTCGGAAATATAAATGAAATAGCAATTTCAGATTTTAAAAATCCCTTTGAAAAACATTCATTTACTAAGATATATAATATGCTGATGTATCTTTTCCATAATACTGACATAAAAATAAATATATATCATAATAACATAATTTATCCTTCACCTACTGAAATAAAAAAGATATTACGGGATAATCATGATATACCCATTGCAGGACATCTTATCTCCTTTATGGAAGGGACCTTATAAAATCGTGAAAATTCTTGGTAACAATACGTTATCACTATTAATCAATAGACGACATGTTACTCACCATTATGATCAAGTAAAACTAGCTGATAGATCTAGTAATACTTTATGAAGTTGCAAACTAGTTAGATATAAGTTTTAATTTTTACACTTTATTTACGTTTACTTTTATTTCTATTTTTATATTATATTCAACTTAAGGTTTAGTTAATTTTAGCATCGGGTTAATTACGTAAATTAAAAAATTATTAACACGTTATAATATTTTCAGTGTATCCGCCCAACTGGAACAGGAATTCATCCAACGAATTTCCGCAAGCTCCGGCATATATTTTGATTATTTAGGAAATGTAAAAATAATTGAAGGACAATTAAATGTTTTAATTCCAGTAGATACATCTTTTATAAAACCACATATTGAAAATATTAATTCAGTAATTAATACAGTTAGGAACAACTGTAACCAAACACCGGATAGTATAGAATGTTATAATATATTTGAACCATTAACATTTCGTTATAATGATATTTTAAAACAGTTTTCTTCTATTTCTCATTTATTAGATACAAAAAATAAACGTAATGCCTGGTTTGCCGGCATTGGTTCAGTAATGAAGCATATTTTCGGAACTCTAGACGAGGACGATGGTATGGCTTTCAATAATGCAATAGAGTCCGTAATAAAAAACGAGGAGAAAATGTCATCATTAATTAAGGAAAATGTTTTAGTAACGAATTCTATAATTACCCGTTTTAATGAAACAATTTTAAAGGTCCAATTAAATGAATATCACTTAAATGAAGCGATTAATAAATTTTCTTCAGTAGTAGAAAATATATCTATTGCTACCGACAAAGTTCAGTTACAGTTAAGTATAAACGAGTTATTTAGCAATCTTGAAATGTCCCTTCTTACCTTATCTTTTCAATTAGAAGATATTATAAATGCCATAATGTTCAGCAGTCTGAATAAACTGCACCCGGCAATAATGACACCGACACAGCTCCATAAAGAACTAGTCGATTCTTTTCGATATTTACCACAAGGACTCGAACTACCAGTCCCTCTTGAAATTAATATGATGCATATTATTATGAATATTTCCAAAGTATCATCTTATTTTATGAAACCACGACTAGTATTTGTATTGCAAATACCGCTAGTGTCTAATAAATTATATAAATTATATCATAATATACCTTTACCTACACCGCATAATGTTAAAAACCCAGAGACCTTCAGTCTGATAATCCCTAGTACTAAATATATCGCAATAACGATTGATAAGAACCATTATTTTGATCTGGACAGTTTGAATAATTGTTTAATTATAAATCATGAACATTTTATATGATGTTCCTAATGTATATGCAACCGATTCTAAGACTACTTGTGAAAGTGAATTATTATCAAAGGTTATTAATAAACTTCCCGACCAGTGTGAAACGAAATTTATATATGGTAAAGTTGATATTTGGAAAAACTTAAACAATAATAAATGGATATTTATTCAGTCTGAAAGTAGTAAAATAGTAATAGAGTGTCAAAAGTGGAAAATACATCGTGAAAATATATTATTGGGAACAGGTATTTTGAGCCTACCCCAATCCTGCATTGGCTATAATAAAAACACTGTATTGATTGGAAAAATTAATAAAAATATACATCCGGAGATAATTACCTTTGATTATAATATTATTAATGACACTTGTTGTAATAAATTTAAGTTAGATAAGGTTAAGGACAATGTGTCTCCTATTAATTTAGAAAAAATTGATTTGGACAATTTAACAATTCAAAAAGAATCATTAAAAAGAAAATTATTGGAAACTGAAATAGATACAGATATGCCTCATATAATCAAATATGGGACACATTATTCTACATTAAATATAATTATATTGGTTATTATTATTTTTGTATTAGCTTATTTTATTAGTATTAAGATTATATACTGTTATAAAAAATGTAATAAATCATTGGGCCTTAATATAGAATTAAAAGATGAAAATAACCCTGACAATACTAACTTAGAGATGGAAGAACAACCCTCTTATCCATCAATCAGATGTAACATTTAATTTTCATAAACTTCGGTTTAAAAAGGAAGTCCGAAGTTTATTTTAACGGGGGAGGTGTTATACCCCTTGGCTGTATGGGTTATTGCTTACTTATGATAAAGCCCTACTGACTATTGTCATTTGTACTCTATATATATATCATGTAATTAAAAGTAACTTCAGTTCGAGAGTATCGTCGGTCGCGAGCATTAGCTCCTCTTAATATTGTATTAATTAATTAATCAAGTTATTAAAGTGTTTTCAGTAATAAATAAATCTTTTTTTTAAAAAGGGTCTTATCCAGGGACCCATAACAGCACGTTGTTTCGCTCAAAAAAACTTTATGTGGTGTGCGTAAGTTACGATTTTTGAATTTTATTCTTTGGTTTGACTTAAAGTCACATACTACTTTTTTAGATTTACGCGAATATTTGTCATTTTAAATAACACTTTGGGAGAGTCTCTTCCGTGACCATGATTGCTGTAAAGCATTCGAAACGTCGGGAACCAAAAATCTAAATAAATCCGTGAAAAAACCCGAAAAGATAGTTTTATTTAAATAAGATATTAACTTAATATAGATATATATCCATCCATATCCAAAATATGTATCCTTGTTTTTATAAATACATATTTTCTAACAAATGTTAGAAACTTAATTCGCCTCTAGCAAAACAAAAACAAATCTATCCCGTGGGAACCGTACATTTTTCCGGGATAAATAACCTATGTGCTATTCCAGACTATAATCTATATCTGTGCCAAATTTCATCGAGATCCATTCAGCTGATGTGGCGTTATTGAGTAACAAACATCCATCCAAACATCTAAACTTTCAAATTTTTAATATTAGTTACATTTAAAAATGATTCTTACTAGCAAACAGCTGAATAAGCTATCCTCAAATACAGTTAAAAGCCCATCATCAAACCGGCGTTATAATAAAAAAAGCTACATAAAAATCTGTTCGTTTATAAGAGCTTTGATCCCGGAAGTTATTTTTATTTCACAATAACGATGATAATAAAACATGATAATATGAAATAAATTTTCCTCAGAAGGTAAATTTTCGTATTTATAACAGTATTAATTACATTGATATATTGTAAAGCAAATGTTTACTCAATAAACATCAAATTAAACGATATTATTTATTCGGCAAAAGATATTTTAAAAAAATAACCGAAACAATCAACAAACTTCGAGCTTTATTTACTTTCAAAATGGATTCAAGCTCCTCCAGTATTTTATTATAAATTATACGGTAAATAAATATTAAATGGTAGAATCTTTGCTGTATTTTTATTTCCCTTGGGTACTGACTTATGTTTTGTTGGGAGACGGAAATGTGCGGTTTGAAAAAATATTATGATAAAATAAAAGTGTATTGTACTACTGTATACTAGCAGTACCCGTGGCTTCGTCCGCATTCAAATTTTCGATATAAACATCAGTTTTACAATAATGTATGGATGTCTGCCCGTTTTGTTGACATTTATGATTACTGCTCCGTTCTCTTGGGTAGTAGCATGATGATATATAGCCTACAGCCTTCCTTAATAAACGGGCTATCTAATGGAGTCTTTCATGAAAATTTGGTGGCACACGGACTGTAGCGCCATCTACCGGGTCCATTTGTAAATTCAAGCCTTGCAGGTTCTCATTGAAAAATACACACAACATTTTATCCAAACCGGTCCAGCCGTTTACGAGAAGTTAGATGACAAACACACGCACAGAAGAATTATATATGTACATATATTAAGATATATGTAATGTTGAATTTTCGAGTCTGCTGCAGAACGCTTAAAACCACGATTTATTGACAAATTAATCGGACTTATTTTTTAATTGCGAAATGTGTATGTGTGTGTGTGTACATAAGTACGGACAGATGGGATCACCATCATCACAATTTAAGAAAAAAGACGCCCATTGTTGGACATGAGCTTCCCTCAAAGACTTCCACGATTACCGGTCTTATGTCTTCCGCATCTAGTCGGTTCCGGTGACTTGGACCACTTGGATCACAAGTCATCGGTCGATGAAGTCATCGGTCCACCTTTTGAAAGGTCCACGCTTCGCCTTCCAGAACACGGTCGCCATTCGAAAACTCTTGGTCCTCAACGACCATCGTTTCTGTAATCAGTTTGACCACCTACTGCCTCTTAAGCTTGGATATTTTTTTGGGAGTATGTAGGTGGTCTTGGTTCTTCTATTTTCTTATTTCTGTTTCGATCACGTATCAAGAAGTTCAACATATTAGTTATATTAACTCAATAAATGCTCTGTCACTAGTATGGGGAACGGTTAATTGGTACGAGTCGAGCCACAATTGTTAGCTGAGGTAGGCTCATGCAGTGAATACCGCGTTAAAGCTCCAGCCTCCAATTTCATTCTAAATGGTATTTTTACTTTGCTGGTTTTTAAAAATAAATCGAAATTCGAAACAAGTTTCAATACTAGTAATAGTTTATTCAATATTAGTATTTTAGATACTTATTTTAAGTTAATAACTATAACACTTTTTTTACTCTTCTAAGTTGGATCTTATATTCTGAAACTCAGCCGATGTAGATGGATAAGATACTTTATTTTACACCACAAAGAAATGTACAAAAGAGGAAATCAACAATAGATGCACAAGAGGCGGCCTTATCGCTATGAGCGATCCTTAGGGCGTAGGAGTAATTATATGAAATGGTAAGCGGTGTACTTGCTACACACAAATACATATCCTATATATATAAAGAAGTATATACATATATACATTCATAAATATAAATACATACATCTATACTAATATATTATTATTTATTATTTATTATTTATAATATTATAAAGCTGAAGAGTTTGTTTGTTTGTTTGGTTGAACGCGCTAATCTCAGGTACTACTAATCCGATTTGAAAAATTCTTTTTGCATTAGATAGCCCGTTAACTGAGGAAGGCTATAGACTATATATCATTCCGGAAAATGTATGGTTCCCATGGGATAGATTTGTTTTTGTCTAGGGACGAACCCGAAGCGAAGCGAGGGTCAGTCGCTAATAATATATAAAGACACTAAATAGATAAATACTATTATTTAAACTGTAGCTTAAAATTAACTAAACTTTTATTTATTACTTTTAACAATTAATTATTAATTATTTTTCAGAAGTGTAAACCTAGTATATACTAAACGTTTAAATATTGCTATAATAATATGAATAGCATTAAAATTCAAAACCTTTTTCAATTCATATAAATGGACTAGCGGCTCACTCTCGCTTTGCTCGGGTTTGCCCCTGGATTATTCTTTAAATATATATAACTTTTTTATTTAGAAACCGATTGAAATAAATCAAATACTAAATGTTAAGTGAAGCTTACCACAATACATTAGTGAAAGCCGCAGCCAAATCGATTAAGCCGTTTCTAAGATACGCACAAATGCACAGACATAGAGACAAACCGACAAACAGATAGACAAAGAAACTAAAAATCATTGTTTTGGGTTCTATTGCGTTAATAAAGATCCCCAATAATAGTTTTTTCTCAAATATCTTGCATGTACAGACAGCGATCAGTTACAATCTATACTAATATTATAAAGCTGAAGAGTTTGTTTATTTGTTTGTTTGTTTGTTTGGTTGAACCCGCTAATCTCAGGAACCAGTAATCCGATTAAAAAAAATCTTTTTGTATTAGATAGCCCGTTAACTGAGGAAGGCTATATAATATCATCCCGGGAAAATGTACGGTTCCCGTTCGATAGATTTGTTTTTGTCTAGGGACGAACCCGAAGCGAAACGAGGGTGAGTCGCTAGTTTTATTATATGTATAGATATCTTATTTGGAGTTGGAGTTGAGAATTTTCATGTCAATAAAGAACCTGACTATATTAACATAATGAATATATGTATAAATGTAAGTAAGCAGAGAATAAAGTATGTCTGTACCAACCTTCCACCTGACCTTTAAAAGAACACCTTTTTATCATTCTCATTGACTTTTTAGATAGAACATTTCAATAAAATTATTTTCAGCAAAATTTATTATAAAGGAGTCCATAAAAAAGTTAGATGGGACGTTTTGTATTCATGAAGAGTTAGCAAATTGATTTTGATTTATGTCTGACGACGGACATTTTATCTTCCAACATAAAATATCAAATTCATTTAAAATAAGAAATTCATCTAATTATGATACGTTACTTTAGCAGTAGTAGCCCAGTGGTAACACGCTAGCTTGGGAAACCGAGTGAAGCGAGTTCATATCCTGGGTCTCGCATCTCAGATATTTTCATGTGCGAATCATTTCTAACCTGATTACCACTTGCCTTACGGTGAAGGAAAACATCGTAAGGAAACCTGCATGTCTGAGAAAACCTAGCAAGTTTTCGAAAGACATGTGAAGTTCGCCAATCCGCACTTGGCCAGCGTGGAGGACTATGGCCTGATTCCCCTCGTATTGAAGGGAGACCCGTGCCCAGCAGTGGGACGTTAAAAAGGGCAGAATACATACATGCATACATAATTTAGCCCATCTGGTTTAGTTATTAGAGTGTTCGTCTTGTCATAAGAGGTAAAAGGTTCGAATTTTTCATAAGGCTAGTTAAATAGGTCATACAACAAGTTCTAGACCATACCCGTCTATATATCAAGTTTTAGTCCATACATCAAGACCTAGTCTTGACTGACTCGTAAAGTTCTAGGTAGTATGCAGACATAGGGTATGTCTGAATAAGTGCCTATACAGTCAAACTTAACAACTTGAAGTGGAGGTCGGTCATGAAAATTATTTATATATGTATATATAGCTCCAGTACTTTTTCTTATCTGTTTGTCAACCGATTTTCTTTTTAGGGTTCCGTACTTGAAGGGTACCAAGTGCCAACCTCCTATTACTAAGCCTCCGCTGTCCGTCCGTCCGTCCATCTGTCAGAGGGCTGTATCTAATGAACCATAATAGATATAGAGTTGAAATTTTCACAGAGTATATATTTCTATTGTCGTTATAACGACAAATAATAAACATAAAAAAAAAAAACAAGAAAATATTTTTTTACATTCATAATCGATCATCGAAGTTAATATACTACACACGTAGAGTAAAAGTCATATTAATAAAAAGTACATGTACAATGATACGGAACCCTTCGTGTGCGAATTCGACTCGCACTTGATCGATTTTTTGTTAGTAGCTATTGACGAGCTTAAGTATTATAGTTAGTTTTTTTTTAATCTAGATAAATAAATACTATTCATATACATAACTAGCGACTCACTCTCGCTTCACTCGGGTTCGCCTCTAGGTTGCTTCTCAAAACAATTTTTTTAAATTTGTTTTTCGTGAGACCCTATTTTTTTTTCTAAAATAAAAGTAGCCTAAATTACTCCTTATTACATCAGCTATCTGCCAGTGAGAGTCCCGTCAAAATCAGTCCAGCCGTTTCAGAGATTAGCCGGACAGACAGATAAAAATTCTAAAAAAATGTTTTGGTATATGTATCATGTATACATTCATATGCATTTATTAAAAAGCGATTAATTTAATATTACAAACAGACACTCCAATTTTATTTATTTGTATAGATATGTTTTCCTTGAATGATTATGTTTGAATTTTGAACATTCGGCGAAAGTCAGTTAAGCCGTTACAAGCTTTTTTACACTATATTTAAGCTCTTCAGGTTTAGTAGACAGTCTAAGTCTAGTACAAATTCAATAGCGCCAGCGCTATATTTTTTGCATACATAAGTTATTTTGTGATTATTTTAACATTCTACATAAATTGTACCAACTAAATGCTCCTTTGTCTCAAATATATCATATTGAACGTAGCTTTTATACAAATTTCCAATATTATACTAAGAAATAAGCCTGAAATTTGAAATAAAAAGGCAATTCGCTTAACACAGTTTCAATATTAACATCGTAATAGTCAATCTCAGGCGTTTAACGACAATGAATATTAAATAGTACCGATCGAATGCCATTGTTTTCGTTAAAATGAAAACTTTTTAATTATAAATACTGATGACATTTCCCTTTAAATAGATTTTTACTTAGATATAAATATTTTATTGAGGTCCTTAAGAAAGCAATGTGTTGAGTTATATTTTTTTTATAGTTACGCGAATATTTGGTGTTTACTATGACCATGATTGGTGTAAAGCATTCGGAACGTGAGGAACCAAAAATCAAAATTAATCCGCGAAAAACTCCGAAAATATAGCTATTTGAAATGTGTTATAGTATTATATGATTGACGACACGTTTGGCTCAGTTTGTAGTAACCTTATTTGCTGTGCCAGCGGTCGCGGGTTCGAGTCCCGCTGGGGGCATTCATTTGTGTGATAGCACGAATGTTTGTACTCCAGTCATATTTATCATATGTATGTATTTAAAAGTTATATACGAGTATGTGTAGTGTAACAACTGTCTAGTGTCCATAACACAAGCATCGTAGCTTACCATGGAACTAGATGGTGCTGTGTGTTAATGTCACAACATATTAATTTATTTATTTATGATTTGAACACTCAAGGCCCACCCCCAGCAGTGGGACGTTAAAAAGGGCTGAATACATACAACATATGTGTCTTTATCCCTATAGATACGAATATAAATAATATTTTACGAGTAGTGAAGGTAGATGCTGTACAATTAATTCATTTCATCTCCATTATATAAATCCATTTATCATTAAATTTCCTCTTAAGGGTTCAGGGCCTAAGCAATGCTTATTTATTTTAACCAATGCTATGCTTATTTTAGGTTAAAAAAATAAAATTTGTATTTACATACAAGATATATAAAATTTCTTCATTTGTAAAAATATATATGATAAATAAACTAAAAGGTCAAGCGAGAAACGGGTAGTTTATATAAAAATAAAAAGCCATCACTGTTCTGATAAAACTTTACTAATTGAATACAACGAAATATTAGAAAATATTCAATTCAATTCAATTCAATTTTCTTGTTTATAATAAGTCTTCAAAGAGAAAATATTTATATAACAAAACGCCTATCGTAAATCTCCATTACATACATTCATAGTAAAGTTTATCTTTCTCACCTATCAACCAAACTTGTCAACTGTCGCGTCCCGAATGTTAAATCAAACTATTTTTTATTTTCCACCCTGAAAGCCTTTTCGGGTCTCTTTTTGTACAATGTCGCTGTCAGCTATGAATGTAATACATCGTCCCTTAATCCGTTAAAATACAATGCGTTGGATTTATGAAATACTAGTGAGTAGTGACACGGTCTGGTAACTTTTAGGAATAAACCAATGTTATATGGGAACTACTTGTTCTCATGATTAATTAATCATTTAATTGATCCTCCTAAATGATATATAATATTTGCAGGAGATATTATAGTAAACTGGCGACTCTACCTCGCTCCGCTCCGGTTCTTCCCTAGTTGTGTTTTAACGTTTAGTATAGATTTCTAAGTTATGAAATATTTTTCGGCAGTAAAAAGTATCCTATGTGTTGACCCGAATAACCAGCTATGATCATACTAAATTTCATCAAAATCAATCCAGTGGTTTTCTCGTGATACGTTCCCAGACACAAACAGAGAGATAAAAATTATAAAAAATATAAATTCTTATCTTCTTATAGTTTATATAAAGAAGGAGTGAAGAATGTTAATATTTTTTAAAATTATGCATAAAAAATACATTAAATCAATAAAAAAAATATTACACACACTACCATGTATTTGACACACACACGCATATATACTCTTTTGTTTATTGTTAAAGTCTGTGGTCAAATTGAGGATAGATTAATATTGTAATATACGCAAGACAATAAATATATAACTTAATGAATTATGGTTGATTTTGAACCACGCGGCGATCACTAGTACATATAGATAGACAATGTGTACCGGATAAAAAGCCAGTACTCCCTACTAAGCCTAAAGGAGCCTTCCCCGTCTTAATGAAAGAGGATCACGACGCTCTGACTGACTTACCGCTACCCTATTGCTGCAAACGTCCTACTAAGTGTTAAAGCTGGCTGTTCTGCAACCATGTACCTCTTTAGGATAACCAAGAGGTTGCTCTCATGGTCCATTCCACCAGTAGAGAAGTACCAATTACCAGGAGCAACTGATATAACCGGAGCTAGTTTGCTAGACTAAAAATTCTTTTTTTGTTCAAGAACTTCACAAAGTTATACAATCTTATATACATAAAAGAAAGTCGTGGTAGTTACACTATTTATAACTCAAGAACGGCTGAACCGATTTGGTTGAAAATTGGTGGGAAGGTAGCTTAGAACCAGGAGACGGACGTAGAATAATTTTTATACCGTTCGACCGCGTTCCCTTGTGACGTGACATAAAACGTCAAAGAGAATACAAGTCACTATAAAACGTGGTATAACAAAAACGCATCTGACATGGAATAACAAAACGCAAATGACAGCTAAACGTAATTTTGTCTATGGTTAAGTATTACATCAGAAAAATTCAAAAAAATATATTAAAATTTATATGGCTAACGCTGGCAAAAAACTATTTTAAATATCTATGTAAAACGCACCTAGCGACGAACCCGAGCGAAGCGATGGTGAGCCGCTAGTTCAAAATATTTCTAATTATAAAAGAATATTTCAAATTGAATTTGGCAAAAATCCTTAAGGCTTAAGGAAAATAAAACGACTCATTTAATTTTATGGTTGTTATTTGTGAGTTTATGGCAGTTATTACAAATTGTAGCGTAATATTGTTAGATTGAAATATTACAAAGTGTTCCAATAAAGTTTATTAATAATAATGTGATGATTTTTTGTCTCTGTTTATTCTAAGTTGAATGAAGGTATAGAATCGAATTTCAGCATTGGTCATACGTTTTTAGATAGTTAATTTGAACGTAACATGTTTGACAGATATAGGTACTTTGAAACAGATGGAAGAAATATTTTTAGAGGTTATAAATATAACGTTAAATGCAAAGGTTTTTTACACATTCACACTTTCATATTAGTACCATCACGTAATCTCTTTGTCTTCTGTCAAAACGACTTTCCTGTCTGAATCTTCTAAATCTAACAAAATATACTCTAACTAGCGACTCATCCCTAGTTACGTTTTAAAGTCTTCCCACAGTAAAGAGTATCCTATATGTTGACCCGGATATCCAGCTATCATTATACCAAATTTCATCAAAAACCATTCTGTGGTTTTTTCATGATGCGTTCCCAGACAGAAAACCATGATATCTCTATTTACGTTCTAACGTTTAGTATAGATTTCTCAGAGATGAGGTATTTTCCCGCAGTAAAAAGTATTCTATATGTTGACCCGAATAACCAGTTATCATCGTAACAAATTCCATCAAAATCCCTCCAGTGGTTTTTCCGCGATGCGGTAACAGACAGATAGACAGACAGACAAAACTTCTAAAGACTATAAATTCGGCCTCTGTATCGATAATAATGACTATTTCAATAAGATTTTCCAAAAAATGTTTAATGTACAGATTCGACTCGGTTAGAATTTTATTATATGTATGGATAAAGACAATTTTATATTGAAATGCCCTTTAACTAAACAAATTAGAAGCTTTGACGTGACAGGTGCTTCATCGTGTCGACGCAGATCCGACGCAGGTGGCACAGTTACTGACAAATTAGTTTGAAAATTATATTTTTCACAATTTCAACTGGTCTGATTTCATTTTAGATATTTTCAAAAATTTAATAAATTCTAAATTTTGAATCAAAGCATAATGTAATTAAAAAAACCGGCCAAGTGCGAGTTGGAATCGTGCGGTTCCATACCATTATCTATAAAAACGGCAAAAAAATCATGTCTGTTGTATGGGAGCCCCTTAAATATTTATTTTATTTTAATTTAATTATTTATTTTTAAAGTGAATATATAGCTGAATATTCTGTGAATATTTCAAGCGTCTATCTGCAGTTGCTGTTATCAATATCGAGAAAAAACGAGCAAAAAAATCACGTTTGTTATATGGGGGTTATAAAGAGGGCTCCCCTTTAATATTTATTTTATTCTGTTTTTTAGTTTTTGTTGTTCGAGCGGCAACAGAAATACATCACCTGTGAAAATTGCAACTGTTTAACTATCACGGTTCATGAGATACTACAGCCTGATGGCTATGAGAGACAGACAGACGGACGGAGAGCGGAGTCTTAGTAATAGGGTCCCGTTTTACCGGTCCGGTACGGAACCCTAATGGCCAGTGTAAATATACTCTACTAATATATTGTATAGGTAATATTTTAATTTAAAGACAAATAAAATTGAAGTGTATGTTTGTGATTTCGAAATAACGTCTTTTTACTAAATGCATAAGAAATTATATACATACAATACTTATAACAAAAACACATTTTTTTTATTTTTTGTCTGTCTGTCTGTTTGTTTCGGCTAATATCCGAAACGGCTTGATAGATTTCGACGGGGCTTTCACTGGCAGATAGCTAATGTTATAAGAAATAACTTAGGCTACTTTTATTTTAGAAAAAGAATTAGGGTTCCGCACAAAAAAAATAGCTAAGTTTTACCTAGACGCATCCGACGTATCCGAGCGAAGCGAGGGTAAGTTTCTAGTTATCATTTAAGGCTAAAGGATATTTTCTTTTTATTTTAGGAATTTGCTAATTTTTGGTACTACCATGCCAATTTGGGCAATTTTACGCATTTTATAGCCTATTTATTAAGGGCAGTGACCATGATTGCTGTAAAGCGTTCGAAATGTCGGTAACCAAAAATTAACCTATATACGATAGTTTTATTTAAAATGTCAAATATTCGCGTTAATCTAAGAATTCGTACTTTCAGATTTCCCCATTAACATCTACGTATATATATATATATACAATTGCTTGCTGTATATTTTAAAGTGATAATATTTTTGATTTGACCCAGTTTTTGTAAAGTTCCTATCAAAATCAACAAAATTGTTTCATGATTAGACGAGCACTTTACATACTAAATTATGAATATTCAATATCGGCCCGGGAAAAACCAATAATGTTCCTTGATTACAGCATACATATATTATGATTTGTGTGATATTGGCGGTGTTATGTTTGCTCTATTTTAACCGAATATCCGGAGTTCGATTACCGCAAAGGGTTAGTTCTTGTCCTCAGATTAAGGAATTATATCAAGATGAAGCCAAACAATAATCTATACTAATATTATAAAGAGGTAAAGTTAGTGAGTTTGTGAGGTTGGATGTTGTAGGGGGTAATCTCGGGATCTACTGAACCAATTTAGAAGAAATTTAGTAAGACGATATTTTGAGACCCTGGGAAGGACATAGGATACTTTTTATCCCAGAAATCATCTCTTAAAGTGGTGAAAATGGGGATGAAATTTAGTTTGGGGAATCAACCTAGGGACGAACCAAAGCGAATCGAGGGTGAGTCTTGTGTTTCTGTCTCTCTTTCTAGGGCAAGAGAATTAAAGGGTAAAAAAGACGTAAGAAAATATATATATAGTATTACTTTTATTATTCATATTTCATTTTCAAGAATTGTTTATTAATTTAAGTAAAACATGTATAAAATTTATTTTCCCAAAATCAAGAATATTAGTAGTATAAATAGCAAATTAAACTACTATTTTTGACTTTGACATTTGTTTTGGCGGACACCGTCTATATAATTCTTTAGTTTTGATTTACAATAAATTAAAATTTCTTGTTATAATTTACTGGTTTTATAAAAAAACTACTAATTTCCCCTTAATTCGGCTTTTGTATTTTTAGTACAGGCAGCGCTATTTTTTTTTTGCCAATTTTATAACTAACAGTACCTATGTCTATGTAACTAGTATTAATAATATTATAGTTTGTTTTTATACTAAATTTCGTCAGTCCTTCCAGACTTTTTAGGTGAAGGAGTAAAGAAACGTACACGTACAGACATACATATAAATTTTCGCATTTATAAGAGCGTATATTGTATTGAGGCAGAAAACAAAAAATAACATCTATTTTAAGATACAAGCGTCAAGACATTTGAAGAAAACAATATGGGATGAATTTTGTTTTGCTTAGGTTTCACTCCTACTCTCGAAGATTCAAATCGGATTAATAAATTATGCTTCGCTTCTCAGAAACTGAAATTGTGTGTAAGAAGTGTTTAGTAAAATTAATATAGATATATCATCTACACATATAATAAAGTTCTAACTGAGTTGAATCTGTACATTAAATATTTTTTAGGAAATCTTATTGAAATAGTAATTATTATCTATGCAGAGGCCGAATCTATAGTTTTTAGAATTCTGTCCGTCCGTCCGTATGTCCGTCCGTCCGTCCGCACGTCCGTCCGTCTATCCGTCCGTCTGTCCGTCTGTCTGTCTGTCTGTCTGTCTGTCTATCTGGGAACGCATTACAAAAAAACCACTGCGATTTATCTTTATTGCGATTTGGTGTGGTGATAGCTGGTTGTCCGGGTCAAACATTACGATTTTTTTATTGCAGGAAAAGATCTCATCTCTGAGAAATCTAGGTATACCAACCGTTAAAACCTACCTAGAGACGAACCCGAGCGGAGCGAGGGTGAGTCGTCGCTAGTATAAAATATAGTTAGTTATTTTTTATCTTAATTACTAGAAAAATATATTTTAGCAAAGGAAAGATTTATGTTTTAACTAAACTATGTGATTAAAAGAAATAAATCTTATAATATGTATGTATATTTTGTGTATCTCGTAAACATTTATGACTTAAACAATTACTTAACTATGTTTAAAATATATTATCTCTTTGCTCGGTGTGCCTTACGGCATAGGCTTCCTCCAATGCTTTCCACAGCTTTCGATCTGCCGCCACTCTTAACCATGACCTATGGTCATTTTCAATTTGTCCTCCCATCTTCTCACCATCTCACCGTCTCTTAAAGCCATCCCTTGGGCACCAGACTGTCACGTGTTTAATCCATTTTTCATATTTACAACTATTTAACACTAGCGACTTACCCTCGCTTCGCTTCGGGTTCGTGCTTAGACAAAAACAAATCTATCCCACGGGAACCGTACATTTTTTCGGGTTGATATGTAGCCTATAGCTTTCCTCAGTTCACGGGCAATCTAATGCAAAAATAATTTTTCAAATCGGATTAGTAGTTCCTGAGATTAGCGTTTTCAACCAAACAAACAAACAAACAAACTCTTCAGCTTTATAATGTTAGTATACATATGTAGAGATCTATTATATTTAACCAAATAAAATAAAAAAAGTGTCTATTTACGTATAATATAAAATAATTTCCGTATAATAAAATATTACATACAATATCTTCGTTAGATTTGTTTTATATGGAAACGCTTTAGACCCTAATGATATCATTTATGTAAGTATTTTCCTCATTGTCGCACTAATGAAACAATATTCTTAGATTATCCCTACTTTACCGGAAATCATCCATATCAACTATCCGTAGTGGTATAATTCATAGAAAATGTATAAGACTTAAATTAATATGTTGGGACATTAACACAGCACCATCTAGTTCCATGATAAGCTACGAGGCTTGTGTTATGGATACCAGATAGTTGATAAACTACACATATATAACTTTAAATATACACATATTATAAATATAAACACCAATGACTGGAGTACAAATATTCGTGCTCATCACACAAATGAATGCCTCCAGCGAGACTCGAACCCGCGACTGATGACACAATTAGTAGTGTCACTACAAACTGAGCCAAACGTACCGTCAAGCCATTCATTCTATTATAAAAAGTTAGATTTATAGTGTAGATAAAGGGTACATTCTATTGTTAACCGACTTCCAAAAAGGAGGAGGTTCTCAATTCGTCGGAATCTTTTCTTTTTCTTTTTTATATTTACTAACAACCCTTTCCGGTTATCACCCAGTATCTTTTTACGTAGTTTAGATATTGAAAATTTTAACTGTAAGTTATATTGATATAGTATTGTGATTCATTAATTTTAGTGCTAAAATTTTTAGACATATGTTAAGTAACTTAGATTTATTGTAATTGACTAAAGTCTCAATGAAATTATATTTTAAGTATGCTTTTATAAATTGAATACAATGGATTATTATGATTTAAAGATTACGCCGGAAGTAGTTGAAGTTATATTAAAATTATAAAAAAGGTGGGTTGATTGAAATTAAAATTATTATACAAGGAGTGCTTTTTATAATTGGGATTCATTCTAGTTCAGGAAGAGTTACTGTGTACTTATGCTGAAACAGTATTGTGTAATCTATGTATACTAATATAATAAAGAAGAAAGATTTATATTTTTGTGTGTGTGTGTATGTTTGTAATGAATAAATTCAAAAACTACTGTGCCGATTTCAAAAATTCTTTTACCATTGGAAAGCTACATTCACCCTGAGTGACATAGGCTATATTTATTGTTAGAAAAGATTAGGGATCCTTACTAAAGCTTAAGTAACGTAACCCAAGGTGTAAAAAAAGTGCCCTAAAACGTCTTTCGTTGCATGCGCTGCGGAAACTATTGATGATGATAGAACAAAAGTATGTTCTACAATATTAAAGAACATATTAATATCTACAAATTTTCATCCCGGAAGATTAAGTAGTTCCCGTGGGATAGTTAAAATCTATAGTAACTTATACAGTACACAAAAACTACTGATTGGATTTTAATGAAACTTTACAATTATATAGTTCATGCATCAGAATAACAAATTGGCTACTTTTTATGCCGGAAAATGTACGGTTCCCGTGGGATAGATTTGTATTTGTTTGTCTAGAGGCGAACCCGAGCGAAGCGAGGGTGAGCCGCTAGTTTTAGTATAAAGCAGTGATATATGTAGTGTGGTGTAATTCTTATATGTGAATCAATAATTATTATACGTTTGAAGTACGAATATACACTGGAAGTTTTTATTACTATAGTAAAAAAAGGAACGAGCAAAATATTATATAAATATTATTTAAAATTAAATATTAGAATGTTGTTGACTTTTTCTTTTTGTTCCAAGAAACAGACAATTCATTTGTTCTTTTACAGCGCTAAGTAGAAATAAAATAACTACTTATGAAAGATCATGGTACGAATGCGAGTAATGTTAAAGCTGAAAATCATTTATGGGATTACTAGCGGTACGTTTTAACGCTTAGAATAAAATACAAATCTTTGAATTTCTCGGCTTTTCTATACTATAATATGCATCTATTATACATATAAACCTTCCTCTTGAATCACTCTATCTATTAAAAAAACCGCATCAAAATCCGTTGCGTAGTTTTAAAGATCTGAGCATATATAAGACAAACAGCGGGAAGCGACTTTGTTTTATACTATGTAGTGATTATAATAAATATGTGTATCTTTGTTACACCTTCACGCTGTAACGCTGGACGAATTTCGATGAAAAGTACAGTTATTATAATTTTGGTCTCTCTGTCTGTTTGTAAGGTACAACTTAGGCTACTTTTATTTCAGAAAAATAACTTAAAAATTAAAAACCGTGAAATTGTGAACAAAATCTTCGTATTTATATAAACGTATTATATCCTCGTATATATTAGTTTGCTTATTTTGCATATGTATAATCTATAGGTACATATTATAAAATTGTAACTAAGCCGAATCTGTACATTAAATATTTTTTTGAAAATCTTATCGAAATAGACATTATTATCGATAGAGAGGCCGAATATTTAGTTTTTAGAATTTTTGTCTGTATGTCTGTCTCTCTGTCTGTCTGTTACCGCATCACGGAAAAAACACTGATGGGATTTTAATGAAATTTGGTATGATGATAGCTGGTTATCCGGGTTAACATATAGGATACTTTTTACTGCGGGAAAATATTTCATCTCTGAGAAATCCATACTAAACATTAAAACGTAGGGACGAACCCGAGCGGAGCTAGGGTGAGTCGCTAGTATTTAACATAAAACCTATACATTATTTTTAAAGTAGTGCTTATATCTACAGAAGTACTTTACGTCCAAAGTGATCCGTAACAAGGATGGGTAATTTACGCGCAACGCTCTCTCAATACCGCCGTCAAATAGTCCGGCCGAGATTAAACGGAATTAGAGTAACAAATTAAGAGTTTTGTGACGACAGATGAGCATTTGTCTAAACTCTAAACGATCATTTTTAACTCAAAAACTCGAAATTTAATTATTCTATCTCCTCTTGGTGGTGAAAGTTATTTTTTTTTGATATGTGATTAATTCTATGATGTACCTATATTAATATATATATATATATATATATATATATATATATAAATTGTTTACAATTGGCGGAGATATCTTATAACATACACTAATTAAACATACACACAATTTGAATTACTACTCTTTTTATGAAATCGATCAAAAATGCAAAGCGTCTTCAAAAATCCACTTTATTTAATTATTCTTTTTAATTTAGACTAGCGACTTATACAGGTATATTTTAATTTTTATGAGCGGAACCCTTATTCTTTTTCTAAAATCAAAATAGCCTAAGTTACTCGTTATAATATCAGCTATCTGCTATTGAAAGTCCCGTCAAAATTAATCAAGCCATTTTGGAGATTAGCTGGAACAAACAGACAGACAGATAAAAATTTTAAAAATTGTGTTTTTCTTATAAGTGCCGTATATAATTTCATATGAATTTAGTAAAAAGCTATTATTTTGACATTACAAACAGACACTTCAATTTTATTTATCTGTATAGATTCATATCCAGCTCTACAATAGGATGTTGCGTAGACAATTATTAACCCTTAGATCACACATCTTTATATATAAAGTAAGATGTATGTCGCTTTCGTGTACAATGTTCATTTCAATATACAAGCAAGAGTTTCATTAAATCGGCTTAGCCGTTTTAAAGATTACAACTCCTATACCTCGGAGAGCACGTAAGGCCATCGGTCCTGCGCCGACACTCTCACCGGTCGTGTCGAGTAGTCGTCCCACCGGAGTATGAGAGTGATAGGAATAGAGAGTGCACTTGTGTCTGCGTGTACACGCGCTACACTATAATATCTCCTTAATATAGGATAAATTTTATATATATATAGGATTGGCCGTCGTGGTAAAAATCGGTTGGGAGGACATTATTATTAATAATCGTAACAAATAAAACAGTAAAGCATTTCAGTTATCACTTTCAGTAAAAACATTTTCAAAGTATTGCATTTTATTGCAAAACATATTTCGTTATTTAGACAATTCTACGTTGGAACTCAACTAATACTCCGGAATCCCCAGGCGCGGATCTAGAGTTACATTTTGGGGGGGGTCACATGCTGAACTATACATATAATCTATATCTAATATATATTTCTATCTGTATACTTAATTAACGTAATACCTTTAAACGAACTATTCTTGTATATTTATTCATTTATTTATTTATACCGGCGATCTCGGAAACGGCTCTAACGATTTCGCTGAAGTTTGGTATGTGGAGGTTTTCGGGGGCGAAAAATCGATCTAGATTAGACGTATGTCTAGGAAAACGTGAGTTTTCGAGTTTTCATGTGGTTTTCTTTCGCATTATTCCACGCATAATATAGCCGCTAATTTCGCACTCTCGAGCATAAGCATCGTGGTTAATCGGCCAAGGCGCAAGATTGACAATCACAGGTGTCCAGGTTTTTTTTTTGTTCTTTTTTTTTGTATTTATTCAAGTTTTTAGTTTTAAGTTATATAGATTATCATCTAAAAATACGATATAACAAAAAAGAACTTCGAGCGAAGCTCGCTCGCCCAGCCAGTCAAAACAATCACTGTAACCGTGTAACGTATAGTGTACAGAATATAGAATCCAAAACAAAATTTATGTCTAAGTTTGTTTGTGTGTGCGGTTTCACGCAAAAAATACTGATACGATTTTAACCAAATTTTGTGTAGAGAAAATTTATTATTCGAATCAACATTAGGGATGCCTTTTACTACAGGAAAATCTTTATTCTCCCCGGAAAACACAATAACGGGTTTTATCGAGGAATCTGTTTATTTTTAAGAGAGAAAAAAATTAAAACCTGAAGCTTTGTGACTTTAAAACTTTAGCAGGTATATATAAAACAAAAACCCGTAAAGTGCCCCCGCTGTCCAGCTACCTCCTAGAAATGGAGGGATGCAAACAGTTAAAAAAATAGTTTTTCTTCTTATTTCCGGCTTACTGTGACATCCTATCGAAAAATGTTCTTTATTCACAACGAAATACATGTAATAACCATTTTTTTTTTGAAATTGAAATGTTTAACCGTTTTCGATAAATTTATATTTTATGGTCTCGGGAGGCTTAAAATCATCCCCAACTTTAAGTGGATGTTTACATTTAAAAAAATTGTCGTTAAATTTTTAGTAATTTCTTTCGTCTTGCACTCTACTTTTTGAAGAAACAAAAACATTGTATGGTCGTCCTGTAAAAACACCCTTAAAAATTGAAAAAAACTGGAAAAATCGATAATTTTCGATTGAAAAAAACGCGTTTTTTGGAAATATCTCGAAAACCTTGAGGTTATTGTAAAAAGTGTCATCTATATAAGTCGTAGATTTTTACTAGACCTACAACTTTTGTCAAGAATATTTTTCGATAGGATATCACAGCAAGCTAGAAAATTGAAAAAAACTATTTTTCAATGTTTTGTATCCTCCCGTTTCTCGAGAGTAATTGGACAGCGGACCTGCTAACGCTTTAAAAAGGCAATATCAACTTAATTTTTTTAAATTATACTTTTAACTAATGAATAAACAAGATTAGGCTATGAATGAATTTCATTTCATTCTATTATTACCTTGAAATCTAATTTTTCAGAAAAAAACAATAAATTTAACTCCAAAATCGATCAAAAATGAATAAAACATCGATAAATTCGAAAAAATAATGACATAAATAGATTCTACCGAAAAAAATACAAAAGAGTACGGGATACTTTACGTGAATTCCAATTTTTATTATTTCTTCAAGATTCGTCAAATTGCAATGTTTGAATGTTTACGGCGATATTGTATAAATAATATGCGTCAAATTAAAAACTTAATGATACCATTTTTTTTTGTTTTTCCCGAAATATACACTGGTGTAATTAGTGTATAAAAAATTAGTTAATAAAGTACACTTTTTCAATGATAATGAAAAAAAATGTAGTTTACAAAGTAAACATTATCGATTTCTCCAATGTTTTCAATTTTTAAGAGTGTTTTTATAGGGCGACCATATAATGTTTTTATTTCTAATAAAAAGTAGAACTTAAGACGAAAAGAATGAGCCATATCTGAAAATTCTACAAAACAAAATTTTTAAATGTAAACGTCCACTTGAAGTTGGGGGATATTTTCAGTCTCTCGGGACCATAAAACATACTTTTCTCGGAAATGGCTAAACATTTCAATTTCAATTTTTTTTTGTATATGAAAATCAAAAGATTATTCTAGAAATTAAAATAAAAAACCAAGAAAAAATGAAAAACCACGTTTTTTGCAAATATGTCGAAAACTTTGAGGTTATTGTAAAAAGTGTTTTCTATAAAAGTTGTAGATTTTTACTAAATCTACAACTTTTGTTGAAAACATTTTTCGATAAAACGTCACAGTAAGCCGGAAATTGAAAAAAGAACTATTTTTCAACGCTTTGTGTCCCCCCATTTCTCGGGGGAAGCTGAGTATCGGGGGCATTTTACGAATTTCTATTCCTTATATACCATTTACCACATTTTAAAATCATAAAACTTCAGGTTTTTAATATTTTGTTCCCAAACCGCATTTCGATTGGACTAAATCTGCATAATCCGTATTAATTAATTAATATTATAAATATGAAAGTTTGTGAGTATGTATGGATCTTTGTTACTCTTTCACACCAGAACGGCTGAGCGGATCTGGATGAAATTTGGCACAGAGATAGATTATAGTCTGAAATAACATATAGGCTACTTTTATCCCGGAAAAATCTACGGTTCCCGTGGGATAGGTTTGTTTTTGTTTTCCTAGAGGCGAACCTGAGCGAAGCAAGGGTGAGCCGCGAAGTAGTAACGAATAAAAATTTAATTTGTTTCGAATTAGGTACTTAAAAAAATAATTTTGTATTAATCCTTCTTTTCTTAAACTTCAAACTTCTTAAAGACGTATTTTTGGCTTTGGGGGGGGTCATGACCCCCATGACCCCCCCCCTGGATCCGCGCTTGGGAATCCCCCTAGGATTGCACATTTTTAGGGTTCGGTAGCCATAAGGCAAAATCGGTACCCTTATGTCATGTCTTGTCATAACTATTTCACTCAGAAAGTAGCTATGTAGCTAAAATTTGATAGATAGATAGATAATTAGATAGATAGATAATTAGATAGGTGTCCAAAATAGAAATGGCACGTATCATGTAACTGAGGGATAATTAAAATAATATTAAATCCACATAACCATATGAAGTATCGCTGGATATCTATACAGATAAATAAAATTGGAGTGTCTGTTTGTAATATTAAAATAACCGCTTTTTACTAAATGCATATTAATGTATACACGGTACATATACCAAAACAACATTTTTTACAATTTTTGTCTGTCTGTCTGTCTGTCTGTTTGTTCCGGCTAATCTCCGAAACGGCTGGACCGATTTTGACGGGACTTTCACTGGCAGATAGCTGATGTTATAGGGAGTAACTTGGGCTATTTTTATTTTAGAAAAAGAATCAGGGTTCCGCGAAAAAAAATAAAACCCATGAAATTGTGAACAAAATCCGCGTACGGCGTACACACCCGAGCTAAGCGAGGGTAAATGGCTATATAATTTAAATAAATATCTTAGGAGTAGCAAGCTACTATTTATGTATAAACATAGCTAACCGTGAAAACGTACCTAGAGACGAACGAGAGCGAAGCGAGCGTGAGTCGCTAGTTTAAAATAAATGAAGACTTTAGAGGTATATAAAATTTTTGTTTTAGCCAAAAATACTATGCTTCTAAATTCGGAAGCATTATACGTGTATGGGATGGAAGATACTGAAGTAATTTCAAGTAATAGAGATTCCTAACTACCTTCAATTAGCATTATTTTGAAAAAGGATACGTTAAAAAATATTTGTGATGTGGCAAAATTATCTTTGTTTTCCGTAGAAATATGTATTCTCAGGTCAAAATGAACATTTAATATATTTAAACATTATATAATAAATAGTTTAACCCCAGGATTTAATTAACAAAATTACTAAGTAGATACATTAAGTTAAAATTACAATTTTTTTCTGTACTTAAAAGATATAAATATATATTATGTAATACTCTAGTAATATTTTTAGTACCGAATAATGTAGAATTAGGCAGTGGCAGCCCAGTGGTAGCGCGCTCGCTTGGGAAACCGAGTGATGCGGGTTCAAATCCCAGGTCTCGTACCGCTGATATTTTCATGTGCGAATCATTTAAAACATGACTACCACTTGTCTTTTGGTGAAGGAAACACATTGTAAGGAAACCTGTATGTCTGAAAGAACCTAGCAAGTTTTCGAAAGTCCGCCAACCCACAATTGGCCAGCGTGTTTGACTATTACCTGATCCCTCTCGTATTGGAAGGCCCGTGCCCAGCATTGAGACATTAAAAAGGGTTGAATACAATGTAGCATTATATTTGTTAATTGTTTTAAAAAATATGTAAATTTTTAATGATAATACGGGAAAAAATACTTTTAACATAACAAATTATGTATGTCATAAAGATATAGTACAACAAATAAAAATGTTTTACATTACGGAACCCTCGGTGTGCTAGTTAGATTCGCAAGTGTCCGTTTTTTTTTTTAATATTGCCAGCTTGTAGGCACGGGTTTCAGCAAGCCGGCTTTAGTGGGATCGGCGATGGGTTTGAGATCGTTTCGAATATTCAAATTCAGACAAGTAAATCCATTTTATAATAAAATCGTCCGATTCGATACATTTTTGAATATTTTCAGTGTAAGTTGTGACTGCGTTTTTAGCGAATTTCAATGATATTATTACAAATTTAACTTTTTTATTTGACTTCACGTACATATGTATGTATATACTCATACAATATTGTATAGCTCGTTTTTATACTAAAAGAGCTTTTAATAATTTTTTGCTAGATACACATATGCTATCGGGGACTTTTTAAGACCTACAATTTTCTAGAACATTGTTTTGACGTATCTTTTAAGAGTTAGCCATATAAGAACGACTCGATAGAACCTGTAATAAAAGATATCCTAGATCGCAGAAATGCCAGAAATGCGTAGGATTCAACCGCTGTATCGCAATACCGATTCTTTGATAAAAATATTTAATACTAGCGGCTCACCCTCGCTTCGCTCGGGTTCATACAAATACAGATCTATCAGAACCTTATATTTTTCCGGGATAAAAAACAGTCTATTTGTTATTCTGATGTTTGAACTATATTATTGTAAAGTTTCATTAAAATCCAATCAGTAGTTTTTGTGTACTAAGCTGTATAAGTTACTATGGTTTTTTAACTATCCCACGAGAACTCTGTAATTTTCCGGAATGAAAAGTATCTAAAATGTTGACCGGGAATATAAGGTACCACCGTGCAAAATTTCATTTTAATTGGTGCAACAGTTTCAGAGATTAGCCCGTACAAACAGACAAACAGACAGAGAAACAAAAAAATTGAAAAAAATCTGGATTTGTTCCATTTCTTTTCTTACATCCCCCTGATTCGGTTTTTAGCATTTTTCTATGTACAGACATTCGACCTCTACAGTTTTATTATATGTATAAATGATGATAATAAATATACAGCAAGATATATTAAATATTGAAGAACATCAGTGAATAAAATTAAACACTTTTAGTATCTACGAGTAAAATGGCATAATGCTCTCGGTTGCAATTAAAATGTCACCACACATAGTAATAGCCAGAATTTCTCATCCGCTAAATAAATTTTTATAAAGCCTTAGGTATAATGTGATATAATATAAATATATGTACATTGTATCTTCAAAACTCTTCTTCAATAACTTTCAGTGAGAAATAGCAATGAATGAATGAATAAATGTTAAAAAAAGTGTGTGTGTACTTATGTACGCACGTTAGAAGTTATACTTCTTTGGCGTAACAGAACAAAAATAGCTAAAGATTTCATCCTGTATGTCCCAAATCTGTAAAAGGAAAACTTCATCATGTCGGTTTTTGGCTGTCGGTGTGCGCGCGCATCGTAAAAATTTTACTCTCATTATTTTTTCCAAACGTGCCAAAAGAAATATAACTTCAAAAAATAACAATGTTATTCAGGCATAGCATTTTTATACTATTTGAAAAGTTTCTTTGAGAAATTTTAATTAAATTCAACGCTGCGGCTTACGCTTTTGAACTTAGCCACAAAGAAATTAAAAGTTTATTAACGGGACATTGAACAAATATTTAGATTTTTTCAGTTAATTTAACCAATAAACATAGAATATTGTTAAATTAATTGTTTATCCTTGATACTCGTATACAGAGTGCAACAAATTGATGGGACATGGAAGAAAATTTATCTTAAATATTGAAATTATCAAGATTTACTCAAAGGTATTGCTTTATCAAAAATAATAATAAAAATAATTGCTGTTATTTTTTTTTTAAATGCTTACCTGAATCGAGAATCGAACCAACTAAAAGAGCAAAAAAGGACACCGTTACTATTTTATCGAATTAAAATTAAAAGCAGTTATTCTTATTTTTAAAAATAAAATAATATTGCCTATTATTTATATTTTCTTACACCTTTGACAAAATTCAATATAAAACGTATTACATCAATTAAAAACGTAGCCATTTTTTTTGGATACTTTTCATAGTTTCTCTTGTGTAACATTATTTTATTTCCGTTTTGCTTTAAGCTTTTCGCTAAACAGTGTAAGCTAACCCTTACTTTGCCAGGCAGTAAATAATTCAAATGTCATGACAGAAAGCTCCACCGATATGGAACTGTATCGATTTGGGCTTCATTTATTCATTTCAGTCAATTTAGATTCAAGCTAGGTTCCATTTAAGTGCTATTTCAGAGTGTTAGACCCCAAAAGGCGAGTTTAGGAAAACATGTAGGTTACTGAGTGTTTCTAAAAGCTCGTCGTAATAAATACATTGTTTCAAAATATATATTTTTTTATTAAGCTATATGTATGTTTGTCCTTCTTATATGTAACTACGAAACAAGAGGTTTATGTTATATTTTGGTTTAAAAAAACATAGTTTATGGCAGTAATAATGATATAATAAAAACAATTAAATTTAATTATATTGTACAAATAAAAATAATAATTGTATAGTCCCTTAGCAACGTAAAAAATAATTTAACATCTATCATTAATTTACTGCGGTCTGCGAACGATTTATCGACTTTGCGGCTTCTGGATCAAAATTCTTTACAAAGAAAATATCACGTTTCAGATATGTTATGATTTTCCTAGTAAATCTAAATATAAATATATAACAATCAATTGCCGTACGTTAGTCTCGCTAAAATTTAAAAAACGCTGGACCTATTTGAATAATACTTTTTTGTTTTGTCGGGGGTATGTCTTGGATGGTTTAAGTATACAAAATATAGGGTATAACTCAAAAAAAAAAAAAAAACAGCTGGAAAATCGAAAAGTTCAGAACTGTGTGTTTTGTACCTGTGTATATATAATACTATCAAAACTCGCGGCTTCGCTCGCGGTCAAACTACGAATAATACGAAATTTCGTGCAAATATGTCCAATGAATTAAAAGTTTCATACAAGCATTTATCCCCTATTTGACCCCCTCGGGGGTTGAATTTAAAAAAAAATACTTTCTTAGTGGATGCCTTTGTTATATGAGGAATACGTGTGCGAAATTTCAATTTTCTAGCCTTATAATAAGATATAGTCTATTTTTCCCGATGAACACGAGCGAAGCGATGGTGAAACGCTAGTATTTGCTAAAATCTTTTAAGTGTATTAAAATGTTCTTCTCATTCTGCAAAATATAAAGTATTCGCCAAGCGATTTTTCTTCCTGACATTGAATAGTGGCTGAGAAAAATTTGCATTTCTTTACCTTTGTGTGGTCTTGTGCTATGTGACTTCTTAAATTTAAATTCTTTAACCGTTTCTATAATATATTATGAGGACGGCTATATATATTTGAGTACAGTAAGCGAAAAGATTTAGTTTATATGAGCACCCTCTCCCTATCTACTACATCTATACATACATACAGATAAATAAAATTGAACTGTCTGTTTGTAATGTCAAAATAACAGTGTTATACTAAATGCATATGGCATTATAAACGGTACTTATAAGAAAAACACAATTTTTAAAATTTTTGTCTGTCTCTCTGTTTGTTTCTTTGTTCCGGCTAATCTCCGCAACGGCTGGACCAATTTTAACGGGACTTTCACTGGCAGATATTATAAGGAGTAACTTAGACTACTTTTATTTTAGAAAAATAATTAGGGTGTCGCTCCAACGCACCCGAGCGAAGCAAGGGTAAGTCACTAGTTATAAGTAAAAATGTAATTAGGGACACACTTTACATACAAAATTAATTACACGAAGCAAAGCAGCAAGCAAGAGTGCAACTTTTAGAGCCCCAACCTTTTATCGGTGACTGACGGCATCTGTTAAAGAAATATACTGATGCGCCCGGTTACAAGATTTGGAACAAGAACTGACGATCGTAAAAGTTATGTTTTATTAATGTACGGCTAATGTATATAGTTTTTTTTATAAAATTAAAGCCCCCGCGCTAAACGCTAACGAACCCTGACGGCAGGTTCTTTCTCTACTCCAGCAATACGGCGTAACATTAGAAAATCTGCCTTTGGAAAATGCTTGCAGTTTTTGATCACTCGCCTCTCGGTCATTAGCTTTGACGACACGTTTGGCTCAGTTTGTAGTGACGCTACTTGCTGTGCCATCGGTCGTGGGTTCGAGTCCCGCTGGGGGCATTCATTTGTGTGATGAGCGCGAATGTTTGTACTCCAGTCTTGGGTGTTTATATTTATGTGTGTATTTAAAGTTATAGGTATATGTGTAGTGTATCAACTATCTGGTATCCATAACACAAACCTTATGCCTTACCATGGAACTAGATGGTGCTGTGTATTAATGTCCCAACATATTTATATTTATTTATTTATTTATAAACATTAGTAGGTATAGATTAGAGTTGGAGACGTATTTATTATTAGTACCTCCTATGTACGAGTACGTTAAGCACATATAAAAGCAATCTAAACTTTAAGTACTATTCGTATTAAGGAAGATAGAAGTCATTAGAGCTGCTCGAATTTAAGTTCATCCTTTCATTAGGGTATTCGGTAGTTTTATAAACATAATCAGAAAGTACTGCGCAACTTTGTGCATTTACTCTGTATTAGATGCTTGGAGTTAATTAAAAACTAAACTGTTTATTTGGACTATTTTAATGAATTCGTGTTAAAATGTAAGGTACGAAAACTTAAAAAAACCGACTTTGTAAAAAAATATTTAAAAATGGCAACAAGTTCCTAAGAGCTCCTCGAATATATTTTCCTTTGTAATTTATGCTGTCGTGAATATAAGAGAGACATTTATGAGGTAGTCTTCCTTGGGATCCTCTTGGTGTATCATACAGGTTGCTCTTGGTAATTCTCCGATAGCAGAGTGGACTGTGGAGCAACACCATGGTTGTTGTGGTCTGCCTCGCCAGACCTGTCGTCGGCGTCATAGTTTGTCAAGATCCTGCTACCCGTTAAGACGGGGAAGGGTCCCTTGAGTTTCTAATCGGTGAGTCTATATATAACCAAATATTGTATTTGGTATGCGTAAATGTATTTCTCAACTGAGTCATATGTATGTACGTGTAGCAAAACTTGCAAGTATAAAACATATCGACACTCCCTACGTATAACTCGACAAGTCTCATTTCGTTACTTTACAGGAGAAGCGTTTGAAGTTTTGAATGGATACAACTTTGCAAGTTTTATAGTAATCAATGTAGTTTTTTGACCATTACTTTTTTTTAAGATGCTTTATGATTTGGTATTTATAGTATTCTAAATATCATTCTATTTTCTGAAAAAATGTTAGTTAGCGGGTTGTTTAAAGAACTCCTGAACCGACAAATACCACATGTCGTTTTATTCTTGGGACCGACCTTAATATATTTCTTACCATAACATAATAAATTTTGAACTTTATTGATAAAAAAATGCATTTTCATGTCGGTCTTTGAGCCATCTTTCGTTGTGTTATTACGAAAGTTACAAATCTTTAAAAAAATACACTTAGTGTGTTGTTTGTTGTTAGACCTTAATGCAATACTCGCTATCTACCACTTGTCAGATTTTACGTGGTCAATTTATTTTACCTTGTTTTGTATATTTCTAACAAAATGATTATTTAAATACTTTTAAGAAAGATCTCAGGATGAATTATTTATTTTTTGCAATAGATATTTCCTAGGATAAAAACTGTTTAAACTAAGGAAATGTAGATGTCGGCTTTTACCTAGCTACATTTGATATAATTTAGATCTGGGTTACAGATAGACATAAACAACATTTTGTTTTTTTTATTTAATTTATTTAAAAAAATAGAACTTTTTTTAGGAAAAACAACAATCTTTCTTATGCACAGACTTTAACAACAATAAAAATTTAACAGTATAGTATTGAAGAATAGATAGTTAACTTTGTAGGTAAATAACTTTGAGAGCTTAAAAAAATTTAGGTTAATTATATTTTTCCACTTAATTATTTAATGAGATCACTTAACAGTAAGGGTGTTATTTATTAATTTATTACATGCGGCAAGTCGTATAGTTTTTATGCGATTAAAACCCGTTTATGAACATTATGATGATAAAAGAATAAACAACAGCAGGTTTACTCTCTCAAAATCTAATCAGTCTTATTACTTATTAATTAATCAACTACGAGTACAGTCTTAGTTAGTTTGTAATTCAGTATGCTTAGTTTTTTTGGTTGGTACCGTTTTAAGAATTAACCTTAAACATTTTGTAAGGAATGACTAACGAAATATAAACGATTTGTTCCTTCCATAATTTAAAACAAAAATAAATAACAACTTCCTTGTCACGTCAGGACGTTCAAAAAAATATTTAAAATAAATTCGTCTTGTGGAAAGCAAATAATTAAATTATCTTAATTGTCATGAAAAAAATGGTACTTATAAAAAAATCATACTGAACTGAATGAGATCACAATGTTATTTCTCTATTAGGTATAGCTTAACATTATCACATGAAATATACTGTCTTATCAAAAACGTGTAACATAAATAAAAAAATGGTAGAAATTCTATATCAAAAAGTATTGCGAAAGCATTCATTGTTCAAAAATTAATATTCATCCTCATCTGATTCTGACGACGATTCTTGGATTTCTACATTGTGTGGTAAGTTGTTATAAAACGCATGATGTTTTTCTGGAATGACACCTTTAACACATAGTTCTGTAAGATCTTTGAACTTCAGATTTGGTAAATATATTGGTTTTGAATATGCTAATCCAATATCCATATTTTGCACACTTCCTCTGGTTCTAACTTTGAGTTTACAGTTAATAGATCGATACTCCGTTTCAGTTAAATCAAACTTGAAGAATATTGTATCTTCGTGTCTCGGGTCCACGTGGATTTCTTTCACATTATTCCAATACATTTTTGCGCCAGTAGATTCCTTTAACCAGGATTTTGACTTCAGCAAAGCTTTATAATCGTAAATGTCATTTTGTGAAACCTCTACGACATTATAAAATGGTTTCTTGACTTTACAAAATCGAATTAACGAATACCATTCGTCTGGAGTATAGATATTCTTTCCACGACTATTCCTTTCGATGAGTGCGTGAACAGAGTCTCCCTCGTTTTGTGTGTGCCCTTTTTCCAAGAAACGATGGGTAATTTTTATGTTTAACTTCTTGCAAACAATCAGATACATCAAGAACACGATACGGTTTCTGTTTTGCCCACTACAATTATCTGACCACAATCGTATGTCTTGTGCTCCTTTGGCAACACATTCCTCTATTAGTTTTTGTAGACAACTCGCTACTTCGTTGGCCCCTCTTTTGGCAATACCTTCGTGCCACATAAAGCAAGTAGCTTCGTGAGTTGCCATAAGGTAAGCTGTTAAATTGAATAAGCTTAACTTCCTCTTGTAGTACAATAAACTTATTTCTCCATGCGGGCAAGCCAACACTTTTTGGAAGTCAAACGTCAATGTTATTATTTTGTTGTTTTTAATGGCTTCCTGTTTATCTTTCTCTTTTAATTTTCGGGCACAGTCCTTATTCTTGATATGCAATTCATACGCTGCCATGTTTTCTGGTGTAGAGTTCGTTGTGTTTCTGAATGCATGACAAACGTCGCATTGATCTTTCTTGGGCTTAAAAAATGAAACATTCATGTGTGTATTTATAATATCACGATATTGTCTTTCGGTGTTCGCCCTCGAGTCCTCATGTACACAATGTTCTTCACACCAACTTTGATACATGCTAAACATCTTTTCAAAGCTCAGATCCGAATCTAAGTACCTTTTACTGGAACGACTTCTTACGTAATGTGACTCAACTGGTTGGAAGGCACTTACGTGATCACAAACTGACTTTATCATGCTTTCAGTTATAACAATTTTGTGATTCTGGTGTTTGCCCCTATTGTCGCAAATCTTAGGATGGGTAGGATCGCTGACTTTTTCCAGAGCAGTATAAACAACATCTTTTCCAATGCACAAAGTGTTGAGGAACATTATTCGACAAACGGGTATCATCTCGTTCTCTCCAATTTTAGGCAAATTGTATTGAACCGTAAAAGACCTTCTTGAATCTCGACTTCCTGTCGTTATACGTTTTTTCGTTGTCCGTTTTGCATAATTTGTAATTAACGTCCATTGTAGGGTATGGTCTGCTAAGTTCCAAAACTTATCAAATATTGCTAGTCTATCTTCTTTTGTAATCTTTTTATGGCATTGAAGTCGACAGTCACAAGCAGGTTTAATTTTCCTCTCCTCTTTTTCTTCACCACTCCGGGTAATGTAGGCTTGGCCTGAATTAAATTTATGTTTACGTATAGAGTCCTTCCACAAATTTTTGTTGCGACATCTCTTTTTCCCTGGATTGCTCTTACGGGACATTTTCCGTTTCAAACCCGTCTTTGATGGCACACTCGTGGCTATGGAGGCTGGTGAATCAACAAAGTCTGTGTCAGTATTAGAGTTACACGAACTAGATATGGGTGACTGGGTATTACTATTTATTTTCTCATCATCCAAGAAACAGTTAGGAGATGACATAGGTGTCGACGTCGCAATATTTTGTAGGTCCATATTTTCCGGTTCATTGTTAACGTCAGTAAATAACTGAGGCAAAGGACTAAACTCTTCATTTGTTGAATTCAAGTTCGTTGTGCATACTTCAATGGAATTTATAGCAGACGGAGGATTTTCACATATAAGATAAGGATCTAATGTTTCTTTTATGAAGTAGCTTTTACATTTATCAGGTTCTTCATTTGCCGAAGCATGGATCGTAGCAGTCGTAGATACAAGTATATAATCGCCGACATCTTGAGATTGTGACTGTTCTACGGCAATTTGATTTTCGAAGTTGCTCACATCTTGAGGTGGTGACTGTTCTATGACATGATGGTGACTGGTGGTTTGGTTTTCAAAGTTTCTCACATCTTGAGGTGGTGACTGTTCTATGGCGGTTTGATATTCAAAGTTTCTCACATCTTGAGGTGGTGACTCTTCTATGGCGGTTTGATTTTCAAAGTTTCTCACATCTTGAGGTGGTGACTGTTCTATGGCGGTTTGATTTTCAAAGTTGCTCACACCTGTAATTTTTTGTAAATAAATCAAATAGAATATAACATATCAAAATAAAAATAAATCTTAACAAGTTAGAAAAAAAATGTAGAAGTAGGTAAATTTTACACTTACAAGTATGCGATGTAATCGAGGTTTCATCAGCCAATGTTTGTTTTGACTCAGAACCTCCCAGAACTGATTGCATACTCTGGTACAAGGCTTGAAACTCCTCTGTGTCTGTTTCTTTACGCAAAGGAGAACCTATAATAAAAAACTATTAAGTTATACCTAGGTACCTACTCACAGATCACGGTAAGTAATTACTTAATTACTTACCGTGATCCCGTTAGATTGATAAGTAATAAAATAATACTTTCTTAGGTTTACGCGAATATTTGACATTTTAAATAAAACTATCTTTTCAGATTATTTCGCGGATTTATTTTGATTTTTGGTTCCCGACGTTTCGAAAAAATTTCTTTTGATTTTTTTTGTAGTTAGACATATAATAATAGCAACACTAAATAATATTAGGTATATGATTAATTATTAAATTTTTTAAAGAATTGTAATATTTTATAAT
This sequence comes from Fabriciana adippe, assembly GCA_905404265.1. Taxonomy (NCBI): domain Eukaryota; kingdom Metazoa; phylum Arthropoda; class Insecta; order Lepidoptera; family Nymphalidae; genus Fabriciana; species Fabriciana adippe. Next base: position 13,803,463 of record FR990001.1, read on the forward strand.
AATAACAGCTAGAATTAAATAAATAATATTTAATTATATTAAATTATATTTTTTTTAAATATGTTTAGAAATTAACATCAACAAATATTGTAAGGTACTCTGGTGCCATTTTTTTAAATTTTCAAAATCATTTTTGTAAATAGTGGGTAGGCACTGTCTGTAATAAGTATATAATATACCTTTGAGATGTCTAACACCTTAGTCTCTCCCGTGACCATGATTGCTGTAAAGCATTCGAAACGTCGGGAACCAAAAATCAAAATAAATCCGCGAAATAATCCGGAAAGATAATTTTATTTAAAGTAATAAAATAATTAAGTAGTTAAATTTTAGGCTAGGTAAGTATTTTTACTCTTATACGCAATATTTTTTACAGGAAGGTAGGTAATAAGTAGTAATATTATAAGCTACAAATAATATAATAGGCTACAAAAAATACAGAAGTGAGCAGTTGCTCAACTTCGTAAATCAAACCGCCTAAGAACATTCATAATCTCAAGATATCAGCGATTATTATACTTGTAAAAATATATTTTTTTGGTAAATAAATAAATAAATAAAATAAAATGATATTAAAGTGATCAAACCCGATAAGTACCACATGTCGAGATATTCATGGGATAATGTTTTTATAAGGTCTAAGTAAAACACGACAAGTGGCACTTGTCGGCATGTTTTTCGGGAAGTAAGATAAAATGGAAATTTTACTACTATTTTTCTTTAAAAATGAATGATTTATTATTTATAGTGCATTAAGGCCTAATAGTTCAATATGAGTTAAAGATAAAATAAAGTAAATTAAATTGTTTACCTGGAAACGACGAATTTTGTTGTCCATCACTTGCAGATTTTTTTGTTAAATGTATGATCTTTTCAATTCTTTTTCGTGACATATTGCATTTTTTCATTTACGTTTTACATTCACGTCACAATAACTAACAAAAAGTAGTAAAATATACGTAAAACATTTAAATAATAAATTAAACAGAAAATAGCACTCGTCCGGTTGAGATGTCACTAACTGACTGATGACGTGTTTTAACTTGTATCCTACCTACATTTTGCCGACAAAGAAGCCGCTATGTTAACTTGTCGGGTTATAACGAGTTGAAAACCTAGAAACACGTCAACTAGTCGGGTTTTACGATTGGAAAAACGGCGTAAAATCGGATTTATCATATTTTTCTTTTAATGGTATGAAACATCGTATAAATATAAACATTTTGCAATGAAAAAGTCATTTTTGCCAAAATGTTGGTTGTCGGGTTATACGTAGGGAGTGTCGATATATGGGCATCTCCGTCTAGTGACACCCTGAAATAATAGCTTTACTTATAATTTTTAAAGACGGTATATATTTTTGGTAAAGAAATAATTATTCCGTTGATTTTTTAACAACGTTAAATATTTTTCACTCAAATAGTGCATTTACCGTTTTGTCGTTGACTGGCTTTATTTCTATAAATTCAAAATGTGAGTAGGATTTTGTAACAGGCTCAACTTATTTTAGCGGTTACCGGCTTAATTTTGTGCTAAATAATTTCAGTTACTATTGTTTTACCCCTAAAATTATTTTGAAACCTGCTATTTTCATCCTCAGAAGAATAATTTGTTGTCAATTATTCTCTTATGTTTCATCTATTACTAGAAAGGAATAGAAAATAAACTTACTTTACTTACTTCTCTTTTCCTTGCATAACTTTAATTTTTTTTACTATAGGTATATAGTGCAAACAAAGTGTAAAAAAATATATGCAAAAAAAAGGCAGTGGTAGCCCAGTGGTAACGCGCTCGTTTGAGAAACCGAGAGAAGCGGGTTCAAATTCCGGGTTTCGTACCTCTGAGATTTTCATGTGCGAATTATTTATAACATGATTACCACTTGCCTTACCGGCCAGGCCCGTGCCCAGCAGTGGGACGTTAAAAAGGGCTGATTACATACATATATAGTCCAAACACATAGACGAAACATCCAAAATACTATTAAGAAATTCTTGGCAAAAATTCAGAGACCTATTTTGTACTGGTATGAATTCGAATCTTCGACCTGGTATCTAAAATCATGTCAGCGACTACAAGGCAGTCAAAATATATTATAAAGTAATTTAAGTTATCATAAGATAACTTTTTCATTTAAAGTTTCTGTTATTTTTAACGAGACTCAGCAATGGCGCCGCAACGTATTTGATTTTCCATTAAAACAAATTGATATTATTTCGTTGAGATATTTAATAGAATGAGAGCTAAATATTTACTTTTGTTTTATATAAGTAAGTTTTATATAAGTAATTAGTGAGGTACGTTTTCACGATTAGCTATGTTTATACATAAATAGTAGCTTGCTACTCCTAAGATATTCATTTAAATTATATAGCGATTTACCCTCACTTTGCTCGGGTGCGTACGCCGTACGCGGATTTTGTTCACAATTTTATGGGTTTAAATTGTTTTTCGCGGAACCCTGAACCTTTTTATAAAATAAAAGTAGCCTAAGTTACTCCTTATAACATCAGCTATCTGCCAGTGAAGGTACCGTAAAAACGGTCGGTCGTCGGTGTGGGAAATACTTAGATAAAAAAAAAAACATTAAAATCGGTGAAGCCTTTCGGAGGAGTGTGACCACAAATACCGTGACACGAGATTTTTATATTAGATTATATTGATTTTAAATTACTCATAAATAATCCTAGCACAATATATGCCTGCCTTTATAATAATATACTGGACAAGCGAATTGGTAGTCGGTTACGGGAACACTGGGGTTCGTGGCGCTATACATTATACAATCGTTATACAGCCAAAATATGTGCGTCGGCACTAACACTACACTATAAATACTTTTTACTTTCTCTTATTACATACTAGCGACTCATCCTTGCTTCGCTCGGGTTCGTCCCTAGGTACGTTTTAACGATTAGTATAGAACAGATAGACTAAATAAATATTATATGATACATATCCTATAGCCTTCCTTAATAAACCTGCTATCTAATGCAAAATGATTTTTTTAAATCAAATTAGCAGTTCCTGAGATTAGCGCGTTTAAACAAACAAACTCTGTATAGATTGTGGACGAATAGATGGACATTACATTTTGATTATATATATATATATATATATATATATATATATATATATATATATATATATAAAGAAATATACATTTCAATTATTTATATGTTCCTTTTGAAGTGGAAGTACAGCTTTAGTATTAGATAGAACTTTGTTTAAGTAAACAGTATACAGTCAACGACAACTTCCATATTATGTTGGAATTACTTTATACTCATGTTACCTCAAGAGACTACTCTATTCAACAAATCTGATTCTAAAACTGAGTATATTCTAATTTGTATTTGTTAGAAATGCTAGTTTATTTTACTTTTTTACCTTTATCCCTGTCCTTAAATTGCTTTTTTCGGGTAATAAATAATTATTAAAGGGCCTCTTAAGCAATGTTTGGTTCGGAAGAAAATCTGGACCAGGCATCACAGGCCTAAGTAAGAATTTATTAACATAAAGACACAACAACTTTTCTGGTCTGACTTTGGCATGATCTGTGCTGAGCTCTCATGATCTGTATCCAATCTAGCCATTACACTAGCCTGGTAAAAAAGCTAAGATTATGATTGAATGAATGTGAATGAATATGAGAAGAAAGTTAGGTTACAATGAATGTTCATAATATCTATACGAATATTAAAAATATAACAGATATTTTTGAAGTAAAACTTCTTTACGCACACTTGACTTGGGGAGTAAGCTGGTGAATGCGTGGCGTGAGCGTGAAAGTGTGAGCGAACGTTTGTTGCCATGGTAACCGTTGTTATTGTCTGACAAATGATATATAATATTATATTTTTTTCCTGAAATGATATTTTATAAATATATGATTCTAATATGCCTTATATTAATTATTTATCTTAACGCAAAAATCTTTGAAAGTACTAGTGAGATCAGATTTTTTTTTCATCATAAAATGATCGTTAGGAGTGCGTAATGCTAAAGATTTTGATGTCTCAAAATCTAGCTATTACAAGCGGTCTTCACACAAAATATATTTATGATATTTGACGATACGTTTGGCTCATTTTGTAGTGACCCTGCTTGCTGTGCCAGCGGTCGCAGGTTCGAGTCCCTCTGGGGGCTTTCAATTATGTAACGAGCACGAATGTTTGTACTCCAGTCATGGGTGTTTATATTTATTATATGTATGTATTTAAAGTTATATATGTGTAGTGTGTCAACTATCTGATATCCATAACCAAGCCTCGTAGCTTACCATGGAACTAGATGGTGCTGTGCGTTAATATCTCAACATATTATTATAATTATTGGACATATATATTATTGGAAATAAAGATTAAAACTGCGAAAAATCATCAGAATAGTTTTAGTTTCTTTGGGTAATTCGTGGTTAATTAAAAAAAAAGTTATAAAAACCAGAAAACATTAACAGGAACAAGTTTGAATATTTTAAAATGGATTAAATCCCTTTACGTTCCGTGACGTCTCTCTAGGGTTGCCAGTAAATTGCTCTGAGAATTTCCGTTTAGGCAAACCTGAAATATTAACCATTTAGTTATAAACCCTTCTACACTTTAATTTACGTGTAGTCTCATCATTGACAGTGTGATCATAATATAAATAAATCGGACTACAATTATAAATACGAAAGTTTGTATGTTCATAATAAAGATCATTCCCGTGTACGTGTGCGTGAATGTGTGCATGTGCGTGTGATCGCGCGCATGCGCGTGCGCGCGTGTATGTGCGTGTGTGCGCGCGCGTGTGTGTTTGTGCGTATTTGCGTGTTCGTGTGTGTGTGTGTGTGTGTGTGTTACAATTATTATCAAAACTAAACAAACAAATCTGTCCCACGGGAACCGTACATCTTTTCGGAATAAAAGATAGTCTATTTGTTATTCTGATGTATGAACTATATTATTGTAAAGTTTCATTAAAATCCAATCTGTATTTTAAATAAAACGCTTATACGCTTATAATATAACGCTTTTGAGATGTCTAACACCTTAGTCTCTCCCGTGACCATGATTGCTGTAAAGCATTCGAAACGTCGGGAACCAAAAATCAAAATAAATCCGCGAAATAATCCGAAAAGATAGTTTTATTTAAAATGTCAAATATTCGCGTAAATCTAAGAAAGTATTATCCAATCGGTAGTTTCTGTGTACTAAGCTAAATAAGTTACTATAGTTTTTTTAGCTATTCCGCGGGGACTCTTTAATTTTCCGGAATGAGAAGTATCTAAAATGTTGACCGGGGATATAAGGTACCACCATGCAAAATTTCATTTAAATCGATTTAACAGTTTCAGAGATGAGCCCGTACAAACAGACAAACAGAGAGAGAAACAAAAAAAAAATGAAAAAATCTGGATTTGTTCTATTTCTCTTCTTACATCCCTCTGACTCCGTTTTTAGCATTTTTTTCTATGTACAGACATTCGACTTCTACAGTTTTATCATATTATTATTATTAGATTATAGAATTTATAAGCATTACAAAAGTATTTCAATGCTATAATCCTTATAGATATTCATACACATTTTTAATTTGATACGGCTGTAGGTACTCTGAATTGACACCATAAAATATCTATATCATCTTTGAAGTTGTCTATGTACATAGAGTTGAACTGATTTTTAAGTATTCTAAAATTCAGGGAAAGGAAAAAAATCACTCGCATATAATACAAAATATTATTTTTTCAATTTCTAAGAAGTTTTCGTTAAGCAGTCCCTCTTAAGAATATTTCTTTTCGGTCTCTAGTTGCACATTAGATAAAGTGGTTCGTAAATATCGTTGGGTTGCGAAATTGAAACCCCTTTGGGATGTAATTTGTCAATAGCGCTTTGCCGGGGCTATTCTCAGATCCGATGATAAGTTGTACGTCATTTATCTTGTCTATTTCACTAAAAATAACGATTGCAGGTGACTCAAAATGAAATTATACTTTATAATGCAAGAAATTTTATTAATGTTACTATAAATATGTATTGTTATAATATTTAGAAGGAGAACACTGCTCTTTCTTTTACATGACTATCTCGTCCTTTGCTTATCCTTGTCTCCTTGACATATAGATATATAGATGACTAGTGATTTACTCTTGCTTCACTCGAATTCCTAGGTCCGAACAAACAGCACCCTATCTTATATTCTAGGTTACTGTACTGTAGGTACAGTTAGTTATATAGGTAGGTAATATAGGTAGGTAGGTTGTATTGCAGGTCAGTGTACTGAATTTTATCCAAATATGTCCAGCTTTTTTATTATGAAGGAGCAACAAACGTAAACACATGCATAAATAAAAACTTACTAATTTATAATATATAGAATTATTTGGTAATTAACAAGAGTAATTCAACATTAATTTCTTAGTGACTTTCCTAAATCCGTTAACAGCGAATGTAACCCAAACAATACACATACAATTTATAATTAGTCAATCTATAGTTACATATAATAAAATTCTAAGTCGAATCTGTACATTAAATATTTTTTGGAAAATCTACAGAAATTAGATACAGAGGTCGAATCTATAGTTTTTAGAATTTTTGTCTGTTTGTCGGCTTGTCTGGGAACTCATCACGAGAAAACCACTGGACATATTTTGTTATTTAGTATGATGACAGCTGGTTATCCGGGTCAACATATAGAATATTTTTTACTGTGGGAAAACATCTCATCTCTGAGAAATCTATACTAAACGGAGCGCGGGTGGGTCGCTAGTACGAAATATTATTATAAATATTTTATACTCGTAGGTATATTATAATGTATTTAAATAAGGATTACACTCTATTTCTATTAATATCATGAATACAAAACTTGTAAAATATGTTTATTTTGCGTCATCTCACACAGTTATGAAAACATAACTACTGTGATTTTTTGCTTAAAGGCACATTATGAGGCGGAAAGTGACAGGCTCTATATCCCGGCACATCAAGAAACACCCTCGTGAATTAGTCTGTCGTAAAAAGTTACTTAGAGTTTGAAAGAAGCTGAGGCGTGTACCTTGTAATTATATACATATAATATGATTATTCTAAAACTAGTGACATACCCTTGCTTTGCGTTACGTTTTAAATAGATATGAATAGTTATTGCGAGTGTACCCTATGAGAAAGACTTATGCTATTGCAGATTTGTCTGTGGGCCTTATTAAGACCCACAATCTTCTAGCACATGTATATAAATGGCTTAGGAACGCATATAGGACAGATATATAAACAAACATATTTTTATTTACATATATTATACATAGATTGATAGGTAATACCTTAAAATTTCATTTGAAATGATTTTGAAGTCAATGTAATTTTTTTGTGAAAATTTAAGTATTTAATTGAAATGTGTTAGGTTATCTCAGATGTGCAGGTTTCCTCACGATGTTATCCTTTACTACGGTAGTACGGTATGGTACGGTAGTCAAGTGGTAATCATGTTCAAAATGATTCGCACGTGAAAATATTAGAAGTGCGAGACCCGGGATTTGAACCCGCTTTACTCGGTTACCCAAGCGAGCGCGTCACCACTGGGCTCGTATTACTTCGTAATTTATCAATAACATATAAAAATTTGAAACGCTCCAACAAAAATATATGTAGTATTGAAAATCCATTACTATCTAACTTCGTCGGGAACAAGGTATATAGCCACTTATTCACGCGTTAAGTCCCGTAGTATATTTAGTATATCCATTACTATCTATCTCAGATGGTCACCATACACTGGTAAAATGAAAAAAGTTTCGGGAAAATATATTCTCGCTTTTTTCACACAGCAGTATCTTATAAAGCCTCGAATAAACATTGTATGTACATTTTTATAAGATCCTTGAAAAGAATTTTCATATCACAATCTTAAGTCGATAGCTTATGACAAAATAATCGGAAAGTTCGTGGAATGCAGCGCATCCTAGCTATCTTGGTGGGTTTGTTTTGAAATTCACTTTAAAGTTTTATATAAAAGGAAATTCTTTATCTCCCTACTGTTACTAGAGTTAATGATTTAGTTTTAAAGACATTTATTTCCAAAAAAGAACATAATTCACTTAATATTAGGAAAAATTATATTAAAAAAAAATAGATTGGTAATCAAAATTTCTTTAAAATCTTATTATTGAAATTTATAACCTAAATATTTTTTTTAATATTTATTTTAAGGGTTCAATATCACATCTTATTATATAAAAGGCAAAGGTGATTGACTGATGTATCAACGCACAGGCCAAACCATTAGGGCTAGCAAATTGAAATTTCGCACACGTATTTCTCATATGACGGAGGCATCCACTAAGGAAGGATTTTTCAAAATTCAACCCCCAAGGGGGTGAAATAAGGGATAAAAGTTTGTATGAAACTTCTTATTCCTTGGACATATTTGCATGAAATTTCGTATGAATTGAGTACGACAAAAATAATGAGTTACGTGTTTCAGCGTTTTCTAAAATTCAACCCCTAAGAGGGTGAAATGGGGAATAAAAGTTTGTTTGAAACTTTTTATTTCTTGGACATATTTGCTTGAAATTTCGTATGAATTGAGTACGGTAAAAATAAGGAGTAATATATTTTAGCATTTTCCAAAATTCAACCCCAAAGAGGGTAAAATAGGGGATGAAAGTTTTAAATATACGCACAGGCTAAACCCTTAGGGCTAGAAACTTAAAATTTCGCACAGTATTTCCTTTATGACGTAGGCATCCACTAAGAAAGGATTTTTAGAAATTCCATCCCTAAACGGATAAAATAAGGGATGAACGGTTGTATGAAAATCCATCATTTTCGAAGTTAGAAACGTGAAATTTCATATACAAGCGTCGGATTAGAAATAAATAAATATTTCAGAGTTTTTGAAAATCTACCCCTGAAGAGGGTGAAATAGGGGTTGAAAGTTTATATGGGAGGTTCGTCATTTTTGAAGTAAGAAGCATGAAGTTTCTTATACAAGCTTCTGGTTAGAAATAAATAAGTACGTATTTCAAAGCTGTTGAAAATCTATCCCCTAAGAGGGTGAATAGGGGATGATGAAATTTTATATAAGGAATCCGTCATTTTTGAAGTAAGAAGAATGAAATTTAATATTAAAGCTTCTCAACAAAAATAAATACATACTTATTTCATCGTTTTTGGAAATTCAACCCCAAACGTGAGAAATAGGGTGAAAACATTAGTATAAAATTAAAAAAAATGGCCTGATTTGCTTGAAATTTACTATTTGTCTTTCTTGATTGAACTGATAAGCAAACTATAAACATGTATTTCAAAGTTTTTCAAAATTCCATCTCTTAGACGAGAGAAGAGGTGAGAATTAATTTATGTTTGTTTCGAAGGGTTAGCATGTTTGTATGGACATATTCCCAAAAAAACTTGATGTACATACTTCTAAATACAAAAAACTTAAAAAAATAATAAAAACTGACTTTAAAACACTAATAAATGTAATAAATTTAATTTAAAAAACACGACTGCGTAAAAAGCAAACTAAAAGGTGAGAACAAGTTAACAAAGGATCTTTAAAAATAGCGTAGATTTTAGCCTGTTTATAATATGTTAGCCGAGTTACTTGATTTTTAAGTCGTAAACATATGCGAGTTATATATCATTGTAGTCTCTTGCTCCAACTTCGAAAAGATGAAGTAGGAAATGTGCAAAAAATAGAAGTAGTGGAGCGTGCTAAATACTTTAAATAAAAATGAATTTACAGAATATACGTAAAATATCTTTTCAGATACTGGATATTTTGAGTTACGATCACTTAAGTTTTGTTTTCTATAATGTCTTCAAAAAATAGTATGAAATGCGAACTTATATTTGCAATTAATAAAGTATGTATGGCGAAAACAAATATATATATATATATATATATATATATATATATATATATATATATATATATATATATATATATATATGTATATATGTATATATATATGTGTATGTGTGTGTGTGTGTGTAAATGTGTAAGTAACAACAACACAATATTCGGAGGTTCGGAGCCCTCGATGCGCGAGTCACAATCATACATATGCAAATCATTACAGTCATCAAATTATTACTAATAGCAAAAAGCCAAAGAGGTTTTCTGTAGTACATATTTGCTTGAAATTTCGTATGAAATGAGTACGGTAAAAATAATAAGTTACGTATTTCAGCGTTTTCCAATATTCAACCCCTAAAAGGGGATGAAAATAGGGGATGAAAATTTTAAATAAACACACAAGCCAAACCCTTAGGGCTAGAAACTTAAAATTTCGCACACGTATTTCTCTTATGACGTAGGTATCCACTAAGGAAGGATTTTTCAAAATTCAACCCACAAGGTGGTGAAATAGGGGATAAAAGTTTATATGAAACTTTTTATTCCTTGGACATATTTGCATGAAATTTCGTATTTTTCGTAGTTTGATCGCGAGCGAAGCCGCAGGTTCTGCTAGTTAGAGTATATTTTTCATCATTACGCTTACATTATTTTACTTAAAATTTAAATCGAACCTTCGAGGCAGATATAACGTTTAGAAAATCATGAAATTTGATATAATGTATACAAAAAATCCTCATACACCTCGTATGAATGAATAACTCGTATGAACTGAGTAGGTACAGTAATCAACTTATTTTCAGAATTAAATAAAATAAAATGGTCCCGTGACCATAATATTTGATGTAAAACATTCGAAACGTCGGAAACCAAAATATAAATGAAAACCGCGATGAAATCCGAAGAGATTTCATTTAAAATGTGAAATATAATATAATAATAATATTATATTTCACATTTTAAATCACACAGCACTATCTAGTTCCATGGTAAACTACGAGGCTTGTGTTATGGATGCCAGAGAGTTGATACACTACGCATATATAACTTTAAATATATACATATTATAAATATAAATACCCATGATTGGAGTACAACCATTCGTGCTTAACGCACAAATAAATGCCCCCAGCGGAACTCGAACCCGCGACCGCTGGCACAGCAAGTAGGGTAACTACAAACTGAGCCAAACATGTCATAAATATTACCATAAATCTAACAAACAATTAACTTCCAAATAATTTTTCAATCCTCCTATCTCGTAAGAGATAACGTGATGTTAGGTAGCTTATAAATAACCTAAAAATGATTTTAAAATGTGAATTATAATCTAGATCTATCTAGTTTAGCAAACAAATCCTATATGCACCTTCGTTAAAATGCTAAAATTATAAAATTAGTCTTGTATTAAAATCATATTCAAAAACCTTTATTTCGATGACCCGCGCCGTGCAAATTGCCGCTGGCAAGAACTTTGCTTTAATCAGAATGTTTTTACTAAATTAATTTTTGTTAGAGAATATTTTATGTTGTCGATTTGTGTAGATTATATTAGTAATTTGTTTATTTTGTATAAAACAGTAAGTTATTAGTTTAACTTGATTTATGTTTGGATAATAGTAAATTATTTTATATTAAAGTATTAAAAATACATTCTTGTTTTTGGTAGGCGAATTAAGTCTAACTTTCCGCCACGGCTTTGAATATACTTATTTTTATTATCATTATACTTAATATGAGCTACAGACTGTTGATTTTCACGCCGACCATTTGTTGCGGAAGTGGCGACTATGTTGACTTCCTTTAAATTAAGTTGGCGATTAAAACGTGAATTTATTCAGATTTTTCGTTTCGTCAGAAACTAATAATTAAAATAAATCCGCGAAAACAAAACTGAAAAGATTTATTTACAACTAGCGACTCACCCTCGCTTCGCTTGGGTTCGTCCCTAGGTTACTTTCCAAAACAAACTTTTTTAATTTATTTTTGGTTTTAATTTTTTTTTTCGTGGGACCCTATTTTTTTTCTAAAATAAAAGTAGCCTCTGTTACTCCTTATTATAACAGCTACCTGCCAGTGAAAGTCTCGTCAAAATCGGTCCAGCTGTTTTAGAGATTAGCCGGAACAAACAGACAGACAGACAAAAACTGTAAAAAAATGAAGTTTTGGTATATTATGTACCGTGTATACATCCATATGCATTTAGTAAAAAGCAACTTACTGCCTCGGTGGTGTAGTGGCTAGCATGTACGGCTGCACATCCTGAGGTCCTGGGTTCGAGTCCCGGGTCGGGCCAAGTTTAGTTATTGAGTCTTTCTGTATAGTAAGCCTCAGTAACAGCCCGGAGTTGGGAAGTTGGCGGTGTTTCACCCCCGTGCCTCGGAGAGCACGTAAAGCCGTCGGTCCTGCGCCTTAACTCTCACCGGTCGTGTCGAATAGTCGTCCCACCGGAGTATGAGAGTGACAGGAATAGAGAGTGCACTTGTGTCTGCGCGTACATTTGTGCACTATAATATCTCCTGCGCAGTTGGCTAGTCTCAATGAGATTGGCCGCCGTGGCCGGAATCGGTCAGGAGAACATTATTATCATTATTAGTAAAAAGCAGTTATTTTAATATTACAAACAGACACTCCAACTTTATTTATTTGTATAGATGTCAAGTATTCGCGTAAATCTAAGTTCCGTGCCTTGGAGAACATGTCAAGTCAATTCACCCTCGCTTCGCTCGCGTTCGCCCCTAGTTGATTCTTTAAATTGACATAACTATTTTATTTTTGTACCGATTCAAGTTAAATAAATACTATAATATGTTAAATGAAGCTTACCATAATACATTAGTGAAAACCGCACCCAAATCGGTTAAGCCGTTTCTGAGATAAGAGCGCACAAACGCACAGACAAACAGGAAAAAAATCTAATAATCATTGTTTTGGGTTCTATTGCGTCAATGCAGACCCCTAATAATAGGTTTTCTCAAGTATCTTCAATGTACAGACAGCGATTAGTTAAAATTTTATTATATTATGTATAGATGTAATGTTTTTTTATTATTTACTAGCGACTCACCCTCGCTACGCTTCGGGTTCGTCCCTAGATAAAACGAATCTATCCCCCGGGATCCGTACATTTTTTCTGGGATGATATATAGCCTATAGCCTTCCTCAGTTAACTGGCTATCCAATGCAAAAAGAATTTTTTAAATCGGATTAGTAGTTCCTGAGATTAGCGCGTTCAACCAAACAAACAAACAAACTCTTCAGCTTTATAATATTAGTATAGATTTCTATAAATGTCATTTAAATAGAACTTTCGAAAAGAATAAAAAAACTTACAGGTACAAAGTTATAGATAAACAAAAGTCTCAAAATATATGCGAGAAAAGTAACTCAATATGGGATAAGTTTTTAGACGTGAAATATTGGATTAATAAGTTTCCCATGTCAAGTTCTATAGGAGTTGTCAGTCATGTATTGTTATAACTTAGAACCTATGTCGTTATAACGTTGTGCTTATTTAGTTTTTTGACTACATCTCTAAAAGAATCACAAAAGTTTTAATAGGGGATGGTCCATCTTGTTGCCAATACTGTCTATTTTTAGAAAGGGTTTAGATATTATAACCGATTTAAAAATGAAAGGAAAGATTTTTATGTAAAATCTTTATGCATGTTCACTGATTTCTCAGAGAGCGTTTAAGTTATGTTTTTTTTTTATTAAGGATAGTTTTTTTTATTAAGGTATATCTAGAGATTATATTATTTTTGACCACATTCTTTCTTTTGCAGAGAAAACAGAGAGAATATAGTCCTTGACCGTTCTTCTTCTCTACGCTGAAAGCCTTTACCATGACAGAAGTCCTTAGTAAGCGGCTTTAAAGAGATTCATCTTACAAGACCTTATGGTACTACCTAGAGGTACTTTTCTACCCTTAGGGTGTTTTTTTTTCAAATTTAAATGAGACCAAATTGAAAGATGGGAAAGAAATCCAAATCGGTTAATAAATGACGGAGTTCTGAGGTAACAAACATAAAAAAATACAGACGAAGTGAGAACCTCCTCCTATTTGAAATCGGTTGCAGAGATGGATATTTTTAGAAGTCGGTAAAATATATTACATGAGTTACGGAGGTTTGGAAAATTAAAAATTACAAGGGCAGTACACGTTTACACACGTACGTCTACTACACGTCTACGTTATAGGCTGCACAAAGAAATGTCAAAGTCAATATTTATGCTACTATTTTCAATTTTTCCAAATACGAGTATATAGTATACTTTCTTTAAAGAATAAGGGTAGTTTTATTTTGTTGTTAATTTGTAATTATTGAGAAGAAAATATTTATAGTAAAAACAAAAAAAAATAGTAATAATTGTTTTGGGGTCTATATTCTGTACATAATACGTTACAGTCGTTGTTTTTAAAAAATATTTCATGTACAGATTTCGCTAAGTTACTGCTTTATTATATGTATAGATTATGCTACTACTCAAGAGAGCAGAGCAGTAATATAATCTATACATATAGTAAAATTGTAACTTAGCCGAATCTGTACATTAAATATTTTTTGGAAAATCTTATTGAAATAGATATTATTATCGATACAGAGACCGAATCTATAGTTTTTACAATTTTTGGCTGTCTGTCTGTTACCGCATCACAAGAAAATTACTGGAAGGATTTTGATGAAAACTTGGTACGATGATAGCTTATCCGGGTCAACATATAAGATACTTTGTACCGCGGAAAAATATCCCATTTCTGAGAAATCTATACTAAAAGTTAAAAGGTAACTAGAGATGAACTTGGGCGGAGCGAGGGTGAGTTGCTAGTATTATATAATCTGTTCCATACCAACCATTAAAACTTACCCAGGGACGAACCCGAATGCAGAATGGGCGAGTCGTTAGTATTATATTTTAAAGATTTGGAATTAGAATGAAAAATAAAATATCACTAAATTAGAAGAAAGTCGGTCAGTAGATATGATGCAGCGTGAAATGTTAAGCAATATATTTTTTAATTCCAAGCCACTGAACTAATATGGCATGAACATTTTATACAACTTTACCCATGGGTAAGAATTTGAAACGAAAACGTATATTTAAAAATAAGTAAAATATTGATACTAGCATTGCCCGCGGCTTCGCCCGCGTTTAGATGACCAAAAAGCAAATTATTAGGTTTTACATTGCAGTTTTTGTATTTTTCCTCAGAAATGAGAAATTTTCCCGCGGTAAAAAGTATCCTATACGTTGACCCGGATAACCATCTATCACCATACTGAATTTCATCAAAATCCCTTCAGTGGTTTTTCCGTGATGCGGTAACAGACAGACAAACAGACAAAAATCTAAAAACTATAGATTCGGCCTCTGTATCGATAATAATGTCCATTTTAATAAGATTTTCCAAAAAATATTTAATGTACAGATTCGGCTTAGTTACAATTTTTTTATATGTATAGAAAGTAATAAAGCTATACCGATACATAATATTATGGTCTGGCTACTTCACAAATAGCCTAAGCTTATACAAAAAATCGAAAACTTTTACAAAATATAATTAGAGTCACTCGGCCTCTATCAAACACGGCGTTGGCCGACCGCCAGCTGGTCCAAGGGGTGGATCAACCCCTAAATAAAAACCTCTTAATATTTAAATCCATTCAAAATTTTCTTTATCTAATATTTTTTGCAGCGACAAAGAAATATAAAAATTTTATTTATTTAATATAAGCAGCTCTCATGTCAAACTGATTTGGAAACAGGATTTATTATTGCAAAGGCTTTATTTTCTTTGGGGTTCAGAAATATAAGACACTTTGTACTATAATTGAAAATGTGACCTTTGATGGAGGAGGTTGTCTGTAGATGTAAAAGGGGCTCAGATAAGACGTCATTCTACAATCGTCTGAGAATAAATCTTATAATATTAAATCAGCGATTCTTGTTTATAAAATTTCGTGTCTCGGAAAGGGCTCTAACGATTAGGATCTGTATTTAGATAAGGGCTATTTTTATAAGGTTTTGTTTTTTTAAGTTTATATGTAGGTGTTATTTCCGAAAAAACGCAATTTTTCCCAAAAAAAAAAACCTATTCTTATAATTAACTAGCGACTTGCTTCCCAATACAAACTTTCATCCACCTTTCCACCCCCTTAAGGGATGATTGTAGAAACAAACATCATACATCTTATAAAAACTCTAGATTAATATGTAATATTTACGAAATCTTTATTAATTAAGAAAAATATTTTAATTAGATGTATGAAATACACATAATATTTAAATAAAACAGAGCTATTCAATACAAAAACTATTTTGTAGTTGAAAATTTCCAATCTTCTTGAAGTAATATTCGAGATTCCTGTGAACTTGCACGATAAAACTAGCGACGTGTAATATACTCTCTTCAGCGTGAAAGCTCACAGAGAGAATGTGTCAGAATTCAGAAAATGGATGCCAACGTGAACAAAATTTATATTACCCGTTATATTTATACTAAGGACTTCCTATGAATTAGAAATTATTCTGGCGAATTTCTTTTCGCATATTATATTATATTGTATACATATATTTACTAGCGACTCACCCTCGCTCGTTACGTTTTTAAGCTTAGTATAGATTTCTCAGTAGCGAAATATTTTCCAGCAGTAAAAACTATCCTATATTTTGACCTGGATAACCAGCTATCAACATACCAATTTTATCAAAATCTGTCAAACAGACAGACAGACATAAATTCTAAAAAGTATATATTCGGCCTCTGTATTGATAATAATGACTATTTCATTAAGATTTTCCAAAAAATATTTAATATACAGATTCGACTCAGTTAGAATTTTATTATATGTATAGATTTAGATATACTAATGGTAATTACAATGCTGCAATATTCATATTCAGGTTTCGTCTATGATTCTACTCGCATGGTTAGCAATGAGGATATAGAACGTAGTCTTTCACTGTCCATTGAACCAATCAATGTCATAGCCAAATTTCATCAAAATCTGTTTAGCAGTTTAAATTTTAAATGATAACATATATGTAGATATTTTGACATTTATAATACTATTAGCAAAATTGATGTGAGCATTAGAGTTGTACATTAAATATTTTAATAATTAATATTATAACTTCAAGAATGTTCTACGAGTATATACATCTATATTTATAGGGTGGGAAGCTAATACAAAAACCGGCCAAGTGCGAGTCGGACTCGCGCACGAAGTGTTCCGTGCTATTATCTATAAAAACGGCAAAAAATCATGTCTGCTGTATGGGAGCTCTCATTAAATATTTGTTCTAGTTTAATTAATTTATTTATTTTTAAAGTGAATATATAACTAAGTATTTTGTGAATATTTAAAGCGTCTATCTTTATCAATATCGAGCAAAAATGAGCAAAAAAACATGTTTGCTGTATGGGGGCTCCCTTAAATATTTATTTTATTCTGTTTTTTAGTATTTGTTGTTATAGCGGCAACAGAAATACATCATCTGTGAAAATTTCAACTGCCTAACTATCACGGTTCATGAGATACAGCCTGGGGACAGACGGATGGACAGACAGACAGACGGTGAAGTCTTAGTAATAGTTTCCCGTTTTACCCTTTAGGTACGGAACCCTAAAAACCAGATCAAACTTGTTATTTGACATTATATGAGTTTTATCGCTACTTAATACTTTAGTGAGAGTTAAGAGTATAAAATTACTATGATGACACTAAGATTATCGCGCATCGTCCTCAAAATTGCCACCAATTTAAAAGCTCATGTGAAAGAAACATTATAACAAATTAGGAGGAATAAGAAAAAAAACTGTAATGTACGTCCATTTACCGACGTTGAAATCGTGAGTTTACTTTATATCATTATATAAGATCGTGGAAACTTGAGGATTTCAAGTATAAAGGATAAATAAATGTACGTCTCTGTACCTTTTATTTTTACCCGATTGTGCGACGCAAAGGAGGGTTATATGTTTATCAATCTATGTATGTATATGTTTACGTATTTAGCTTTTACCTATACAATTGGGTTTTTTTTATTTTTATAATATTTTTTTTAAACACTTTGTTCGTTATAATTGGGTTGCCACTGTCTAAAAGTAAATACTGCCTTTAGAAGTATTATTATAATGATATTTAACTGTATCATTAAACTGCTATAATTAATGCAACTAGTCTTCAGTAAGTTATGTTTTACTGGTAATTTCTAACATCCATTTAGGTGCATCCTCTATAAATTCAAGCGCAAGTAGGAACATAGCTCTACTGTTTATTTCCGTCTACAGTAGAAAATTCACATCAAGGTACTGACTTGATATTGTCAATAAAAAATTATTTTAGTATTGGTAAAACATCTATACTAATAAATAAAACTATCTTTTCGGATTTCGAAAAAATCCGAAAAGATAGTTTTATTTAAAACTAGCGACTCACGCTCGCTTCGCTCGCGTTCGTCCCTAGGTACGTTTTCACGGTTAGCTATGTCTATACATAAATAGTAGCTCGCTACTCCTAAGGTATTTATTTAGATTATATAGCGATTTACCCTCACTTTGCTCGGGTGCGTACGCCGTTCGCGGATTTTGTTCACAATTTTATGGGTTTTAATTTTTTTTCGCGGAACCCTGATTCTTTTTCTAAAATAAAAGTAGCCTAAGTTACTCCTTATAACATCAGCTATCTACAAGTGAAAGTCCCGTCAAAATCGGTCCAGCCGTTTCAGAGATTAGCCGGAACAAACAGACAGACAGACAGATAGACAGACAGACAGACAGACAAAAATTGTAAAAAATGTTGTTTTGGTACATGCAGCGTGTATACATCCATATGCATTTGGTAAAAAGCGGTTATTTTAATATTACAAACAGACACTCCAATTTTATTTATCTGTATAGATGTAAAATATTCCCGTAAATCTAAGAAAGTATCGTGTAGCTACTGTATTGAAACGAGTAATTCTTATATTTTTATTTATTTATACCGGCGATCTCGGAAACGGTTCTAACAATTTCACTGGAAATTGGTATGTGGGGATTTTCGGGGGCGTAAAATCGATCTAGATTAGTCTTATGTCTGGGAAAACGCGTGTTTTCGGGTTTTCATGCAGTTTTCTTTCGCATTATTCCACGCAAAATATGGTCGCTAATTTCTTACGCTCTGGCATAAGCGTCGTTGTCAAGCGGCCGAGGTGCAAGATTGAAATTCACAGGGCTCCGGGTTCGAATCTCGGTCGGATAAAAAGTTTTTACTTATATGTTTTGTATTTAAGTTTGTAGTTTTTTTTTATAACAAAAAAACTCCGAGTGAAGCTTTGTCGCTTAAGTACTAATTACATTAAAAGTATATATAGTATACGTTATTAGAATAAAATTAATACTTTTTGTGATAATTTTGGCTGTTCACTAAGATAAATTAGATTTTACGAGGAAATCTACTTTAACCCATTCTGGGCCGCTGTGCCATTTTGGGAACACTTGATAAATTGGGGCTTATAAAAAAAATGTGTACCATAGCTAGTAAATTTTTATTTTTTTGTGTAATCGAAAGTATGATTGTTAATTATAGTGTATATTATTAGACCTATATCGAGAAACACCGTTTTTATGATTTGTCGAAATCGGTCATTTACACGACCGTAGACCTGGCCGCACTTATATAATTATTATGTAATACAGGTAATGCGTATCATAGTTATAGTGTGTATTTTGATAAAGTAAGAAACTTGTGTCTCGTTTAAAGTCATCAAATTGTAGTTATAATATATGTATTAAAAAATATAGCAATATAAACATTGGTGTGCCAATTTTGGTACAACGGCCACAAGTGTTAATTTTTTTTAGTTATAAAGTAAGAATGAATTGCTATTATTTTACGATACACAGTAACTTTAGAAGACTGGAATAAGGCATTAACACTAGAAATAAGAGTAACAATGACTTGGAGTAGAATTTGACCATCACACCACGGAACAAATGTAGTGACTGACGAAGAAGAAGATAATGAGGATGTGGTACCTAACTTATTACTAAATAAAGTTCT
The DNA here is from genome assembly GCA_905404265.1 of Fabriciana adippe. Taxonomy (NCBI): domain Eukaryota; kingdom Metazoa; phylum Arthropoda; class Insecta; order Lepidoptera; family Nymphalidae; genus Fabriciana; species Fabriciana adippe. The sequence goes on from FR990001.1 coordinate 13,823,361, forward strand.
TGGTAATGTTGAAGTTTTTGTTGGCAGTAAAGACGTTCCTCTGGAATGCGAGGACAGCAATGATGATAAGCCGTTGGCTTGTAAAAGATCTCGAGCGTTTACGTGTTCGATCCAAGCAGAACCACTGACACACTGACAAAGATACAATTTCATTGTCTTTATTGCAGAGCTAAATGTTTTTTCAGATACTGATACTTTTGTGTTATCGAAAACTATCACGTAAATGTATGTTTATTGATCTTTCAATAGAGAGATGAAGTGGTGTTAAAGCCTTATGAAGAAAAATATTCAAAGAGATCAAAACAAATATTAGCTTTATGTAGACAAACATGCTCCAAAAAAACTTGACAAAATGTCCAGATTAAGAAGGATAAGTATAATTTTGATGAAAAATTTCAGAAACAGAGGGTTTTCCACACATTATATAATTGACAAATTAGATAGTTGAGAGTCTGTTATAAAATATTCAACATCCAGCTAAGCTATACCTTGTAGAGAATTCGGTACGGTTTGGCTACAAAAATTGGGTCGCATTAGGTTCAACTGGCTATTGATAGTTTTGATTTGTATTGCCCATCAACCATCTTTAGTATCGTCAACTGTAAGAAATGAAAATTGTAAAAATAATACTTAGTAAATCATCTACAAATCCAGTATAATTATAATAGAATATATTAGGATAGTTTTTTACACGATTCATTTTTGATATGCGATCTACACCAATTGGGATGAATATTGACAAAAGAATGGACATGAAGGGCACAAGGACTTGTTAATACGTTGAAGATCTATCACCAGACACTACATTAAACCGAATAAGAGATGAAGAAAGAGCAGAAAATCTTTGGGATGCCTCTGATTTGTTCTCTTTTTCGACCATGACTGAAGGTTTACATTCAGATGGCATTGATTACGACCCTTAAAATGTGCTGAAATTAGTGTGATTTGTTTAGTGCCATGTCTGAGGTCATCAGGGTGTCAAAAACAAAGAAAAATACATTTTGCATAGGCAAACATATTTCGACAATTTTATAACATATGTGGCCATTGTGCCAATTTGGGAACACCCCTGTAAAATCATGAAAAATAATTTATTTTTTATCTTTTATAATTTTATGTATTCTTGTACTCGGCCACCATCAATAAATAATCGTTTTTTGAAAATCCGCTTGTTACTTTTTGTTTGGCTTCTAATGGGTTAACGTAGTCACACTACATAGCTTTATGGCCTTTGTACCAACTTGTACTGACCTAGTTTGCTTTGACCAACACAAATTGATTTCATACATACTATATAATCGCTAGAGAGTTGCTAGATTTATGAGAAAGTAGTCAAATATCATGACATGGTTAAATTAAAATTACAACCTATATATTATCTTGGCATTTGATCTTTCTTTCTTATAATATAGGTACGTTTTAACGGTTAGTATGGAATAGATAGACTATATATTAGTATAGTACCTTTGTGACCGCGCTTCGCTCGGAGTTCTTTTTTGTTATATCGTATTTTTTAGATAAAAAAAATTGAATAAATAAATAAAAAAATAAATAAAAGTAAAAACTTTGAATACAGACCGGGACACGATCCTGGGCGTATATGTTGGCTGACTTGCGCCTTGACAGCTTGACCACGACGTTTATACTCGAGTGTAAAAAATTATCGACCATATTCTGCGTAGAATAATGCAAAAGAAAACCGCATTAAAACTCCGAAACACGCGTTTTCCTAGATATGAGACTAATCTAGAACGATTTTTCGCCCCCGAAAGCCCCCACATACCAAATTTCAGCGAAATCGTTAGAGCCGTTTCCGAGATCGCTGGTATAAATAAATAAAGATATAAAGATATAAATACACAAGAATTGCTTGTTTAAATATATTAGATATAATATACATAGGTATGATGAGTTTTATATCCCTTACTTGAGAAATGATTGATTCCCTATATAAACTTTCATACCCCTTTTCACCCCCTTAAGGGATTATTTCCGAGATTAAAGCTATCCAATGTCCTTTCCAGGGTCTCAAACTATCTTGATTTCAAGTTTTATCTAAATCGGTACAGCAGATTTTTAGTTTATCTATGACAAACAAAACTACTTTTTTTTCTCTTTATAATACGTGTATTATAGTATAGATGCATATTGTATAAGTCTTAAGATATACGAAGCAAAAAATTAGGTACTAGTTGATCGACAGACGTTTTCGAAAATTCATTTCAGATATTCGAATTTAATTTACAAATCCTATAGAAAATAGCAATTTTAGTTTATTCCGAATTGTCCAATTTTTCGGGCAACTTTCTAAAGTTTGTCCAATAGATATTTTATAAAAACTCTCTAACAAAAATTAAATGAAAAAGAACGCAATGGCGAGTTCGTTTGGCACCTCAAAATCAGTAAATTACATCAGTTTAAAAGGACAAATATTATTGAGGCATTTATGAGTAACCGCCTCGCAGATCTGGAGGACTTGGGTTTGAATCGTAGGTCGAGTTACATACGAGTATGTAGGTACATATGTACATCTCGCAGGAAGGATGGAACGTATGTCTCTGACTGCATAATATTATATTCCTTCGTGAACTTGTTTCCATCTTTTTAGTTAGCTTTTATGCAGTCGGGTTTTTTATTTTTATAATATATTTTATTAGAATTTATGTATGTCTGTCTGAGAACTTATCACGACAAAACCACTGGACAGATTTTACTGAAATTTCTTATGATGATACTGGTTATCCGGGTCAACATATAGAATAATTTTTACTACGGGAAAATGACTCATTTCTGAGAAATCTATACTAAACGTTAAACATAACTAGGGAGTCTTCGTCACTTCTCAGTTTTTTAAATAAATTCAAATTGTAATATTAATAAAATACCAGCGATGTATCCAATGAGATGGAAAGAAGCATTGTTCACGGGGATGTCAGCGCTCCGAACTCATGCTCGACTCATTCGAAAGCATCTCTTATTTCCTAAGTGTTGGAAAGGTCGACTTGCCTCCAGTAAATCTTGCCCTTTCCAGTCACTTTCTCGGCTATTTTCTGTGTAATGATATGAAAAAATATTTTTATTATAAATCGTTCATTTTATTATAATAGAAAATCTATGCATGAACTGTCCCACAAAAAAACATTTTTCTTTTAAATGATATGGACGAATTATCTATAAACTCTTCCACTTTAAATCAAAATAAGACGAAAATAAATCAACCCTTATCGATTATTACAAAAAATATAAATTTGCACAAATACAATATTAATTGTATCATAAAATGCATACTTTGTTACGTCACAAAGGGAGCAATTTGTCACTGCGAGGACAGCACTAGAAAAGATGTTACTCTGTGCGATTTCCACTCCATTTAACTTAGGATCCTTGAACGTGATCCTATGCTTTGTATAACACATAAATTTTGACTTGGTGTTTGAGTGAGTTTGACTTGGACTAATTGGTGGCTTTAGGTAGAGGTCCTGGGTTCGATTCCCAAGTTACACTATTGTTACACGTGAAATTGTTACTTTGGTCGTTTCATGGTCATACAATCAATCAAGATATTTATTAATTAATAATTATACGATCAATTGATTGGGAGAGAAGCGTGTGTATGCGATACACTTGCACTATAATATCTAGAAAGTCTGTGCACTTGCAGCCTCAGTTGTCTCAGTGAGATAAGCCGCCGTGATCAAAAGCGGTCAGAAGTACACTAATCTTAGTACAGCGTGAACAATGGAGAATGTGGAGGTTCGTTAAGCTAGTTTCGATTGATACTCTATTAAACAAACGTTTAATCTTATTATATAAAAGGCAAAGGTGATTGACTGATGTATCAACGCACAGGCCAAACCCTTAAGGCTAGAAACTTAAAATTTAGCACACGTATTCCTTATATGACGAAGGCATCCACTAAGGAAGGATTTTTCAAAATTCAACCCCCAAGGGGGTGAAATAAGGGATAAAAGTTTGTATGAAACTTCTTATTCCTTGGACATATTTGCATGAAATTTCGTATGAATTGAGTACGACAAAAATAATGAGTTACGTGTTTCAGCGTTTTCTAAAATTCAACCCCTAAGAGGGTGAAATGGGGAATAAAAGTTTGTTTGAAACTTTTTATTTCTTGGATATATTTGCTTGAAATTTCGTATGAATTGAGTACGGTAAAAATAAGGAGTAATGTATTTTAGCATTTTCCAAAATTCAACCCCAAAGAGGGTAAAATAGGGGATGAAAGTTTTAAATATACGCACAGGCTAAACCCTTAGGGCTAGAAACTTAAAATTTCGCACAGTATTTCTTTTATGACGTAGGCATCCACTAAGAAAGGATTTTTAGAAATTCCATCCCTAAACGGATAAAATAAGGGATGAACGGTTGTATGAAAATCCATCATTTTCGAAGTTAGAAACGTGAAATTTCATATACAAGCTTCGGATTAGAAATAAATAAATATTTCAGAGTTTTTGAAAATCTACCCCTGAAGAGGGTGAAATAGGGGTTGAAAGTTTATATGGGAGGTTCGTCATTTTTAAAGTAAGAAGCATGAAATTTCTTATACAAGCTTCTGGTTAGAAATAAATAAGTACGTATTTCAAAGCTGTTGAAAATCTATCCCCTAAGAGGGTGAATAGGGGATGATGAAATTTTATATAAGGAATCCGTCATTTTTGAAGTAAGAAGAATGAAATTTAATATTAAAGCTTCTCAACAAAAATAAATACATACTTATTTCATCGTTTTTGGAAATTCAACCCCAAACGTGAGAAATAGGGTGAAAACATTAGTATAAAATTAAAAAAAATGGCCTGATTTGCTTGAAATTTACTATTTGTCTTTCTTGATTGAACTGATAAGCAAACTATAAACATTTCAAAGTTTTTCAAAATTCCATCTCTTAGACGAGAGAAGAGGTGAGAATTAATTTATGTTTGTTTCGAAGGGTTAGCATGTTTGTATGGACATATTCCCAAAAAAACTTGATGTACATACTTCTAAATACAAAAAACTTATAGCGTAGATTTTAGCCTGTTTATAATATGTTAGCCGAGTTACTTGATTTTTAAGTCGTAAACATATGCGAGTTATATATCATTGTAGTCTCTTGCTCCAACTTTGAAAAGATGAAGTAGGAAATGTGCAAAAAATAGAAGTAGTGGAGCGTGCTAAATACTTTAAATAAAAATGAATTTACAGAATATACGTAAAATATCTTTTCAGATACTGGATATTTTGAGTTACGATCACTTAAGTTTTGTTTTCTATAATGTCTTCAAAAAATAGTATGAAATGCGAACTTATATTTGCAATTAATAAAGTATGTATGGCGAAAACAAATATATATATATATATACATGTATATATGTATATATATATGTGTATGTGTGTGTGTGTGTGTGTGTAAATGTGTAAGTAACAACAACACAATATTCGGAGGTACGGAGCCCTCGATGCGCGAGTCACAATCATACATGTGCAAATCATTACAGTCATCAAATTATTACTAATAGCAAAAAGCCAAAGAGGTTTTCTGTAGTACATATTTGCTTGAAATTTCGTATGAAATGAGTACGGTAAAAATAATAAGTTACGTATTTCAGCGTTTTCCAATATTCAACCCCTAAAAGGGGATGAAAATAGGGGATGAAAATTTTAAATAAACACACAAGCCAAACCCTTAGGGCTAGAAACTTAAAATTTCGCACACGTATTTCTCTTATGACGTAGGTATCCACTAAGGAAGGATTTTTCAAAATTCAACCCACAAGGTGGTGAAATAGGGGATAAAAGTTTATATGAAACTTTTTATTCCTTGGACATATTTGCATGAAATTTCGTATTTTTCGTAGTTTGATCGCGAGCGAAGCCGCAGGTTCTGCTAGTATTCTATATATGTATTGAAAATGGTATATTATTAACTTATTATATAATAATAAATATTAATAATAATAAATCTATATATACATAAAATGCTTTGTCCTGACTGACTGACTGATCGATCAACGCACAGCCTAAACCGCTGGTCGTAGAAACGTGAAATTTGGAGAACATATTTCTTATACAGTGCAGGTATCCGTTAAGAAAGGATTTTTTTAAATTCATCCCCTAAAGGGGTAAAATAGAAATAAATTGTAACGTGTTAATTGGAAGATCATTCTGTCTCAGCGTTAATATTATATAAATAAATAACGGGGAAAAAGCCGCGGGCAAGCGTCCGTGTAAAAAATGGTTCCGTGATTAACTGGCAGATTAAGTTAGAACAATCCCTACTCACTTTTAATATTTTTGATGTTTTAATTTATTACAGAGTTCTTTGTACCTGCCCGCCTCGCCTGGTTAAATTATCTTCCGCCTTAGCAACCGACAGAGTCATAAAAAAATTATGAAAAGATGTAAACGGGATTTACTTCAAAATTAAATTTACTTTAAATTTTTGTGCAGAGGAGGCTGTGGTAGATCAGTGGTAACCCGCTCGCTTGGGAAACCGAGCGAAGCGTGCCCAGTAGTGGGACGTTAAAAAGGGCTGGAGACAAATATAAGATTATATAACTACAGGTATTTTTGCGAAGACACTTATATATTGTATGGTAAAAAAACAATCGGTGATCTTTAGTGTACTCTTTTACAGATTTAAAATTACAGAACCTGTTATATTAGGTATATAAATAGCAGTTTGAGCCGACTACGTTGCGTTAGCATTTTAAATTTGAAACCTGAATATACTCTTATTATTTTCCAAAGAGAATTTACGACCCTTTTGCAACTGATTTGAGGTTAAATTTTTGAAAATTTATTATCTGTCAGTTATTATTTACTTCTTAGTGTTTTTTTTTAAGTCAGTTTTTATTTTATTTTTAAAAGTTTTTTTTTTCATTTTTAGTGTAGACATAGTCGTAACAAAATAAGAAGAAAGTATTTTAAAAATTTAGTAGGTGAAAAATTAATTATCCCGTATTTTCTACACTTAGGGGTGGACTTTTTTCAACTTTAATTTAAAAAAAAATCCAAATCCTACAGTCTATATGTGACGGAGTTATGTTATATATAGGTACATAAAAAATATGAACATCCAAATTGAAAACCTTCTCTTTTTTTGACGTCGGTTAAAAAATTATAAGAACAAAATGTCATAACTTTTTCCCCTATATCTGTTTAAATTGCAGCGGTTTTATGACGATAAAAACAGATTATATCATGCTCACCTAAAAAACGAAATTTTAACACGATTTTCACGTTTAAATCGGCTAAGTCCTTAACCTCTATCCGATAACTAAGGAATACCGGAAAGCAATTACCTTTGACAGACAGCCTCTCTTGTTTATACAATACAAGCTCAATATGAAATAGCTACTGGGATTTAAACATGTTAGATATAATACACTAGCGACTCACCCTAGCTAGTCACCCTCGCTTCGCTTCGGGTTCGTCCCTAGACAAAAACAAATCTATCCCACAGGAACCGTACATTATTCCGGGATGATATATAGCCTATAGCCTTTCTCAGTTAACGGGCTATCTAATGCAAAAAGAATTTTTCAAATCGGATTAGTAGTTCCTGAGATTAGCGCGTTCAAACAAACAAACAAACAAACAAACAAACTCTTCAGCTTTATAATATTGGTATAGATTTCAATTTTATTTAAACAAATATAGATGTAGTTGTTTTTTCGTGTGTGGAAATCGAACCTGTGATCTCCGTTATATTAGGCACTACTAAATAGAAATACGTTATAATGGTTACCTATCTACACATATAATAAAATTCTAAGTGAGTCGAATCTGTACATTAAATATTTTTTGGAGAATCTTATTGAAATAGTCATTATATATATATATATATATATATATATATATATATATATATATATATATATATATATATATATCAAAACAGAGGCCGAATTTATAGTTTTTGAATTTTTGTGTGTCTGTCTGTGTGTCTATCTGTGACCGCATCAAGAGAAAACCACTGGACAGGCTTTGATGAAATTTGGTATGATGATAGCTGGTTATCCGGGTCAATATATATGATACTTTTTATTATGGGAAAATACCTCATCTCTGAGAAATCTATAATAAACATTAAAATATAACGAGACAAACCCGAGCAGAGCAAGAGTGAGTCGCTAGTCATAATATATTATTATAAAAAAATTACATACGGACTGAGAGCTTTTCTCATTTATTAGTACGTTTAGTATCAGATTTCAATTTTCATTTGACGTGAAAGCACTTTGACGTATTTCAACGAATCCGAATTGAATATGTATAGGACGTGTCATGATATGGTAATGGATGATGAATGAATGTATGATGTGCGTGAATATGAGGGGGAGTGAGTCAACTGCTTTATTATATTATGTAATGTGTGGTCTCTGCTTAAGTTACTTCTAAACACTTGCTACTACCCGCGGCTTTGCTTTATAGAGGCATAATTTTTTTATATATACAAAAAATACTTAACTTGCTTAGTAGGTTTAGAATAAATGGTTGTGATAAACGGACAAACTGGATGTTTGAAAACCAAGTAACCAATAATTGCAGATCGTGTTATTACACTATTGTATGAAGATATCTCGTACACATTTCTAATATATTCTTGCTTGAACATAGAGTCATATAATTAATATATTATATTTGATGCTTAATATGCTATAAAATTCAAAAATATATTTTTTTTAAATCCGAATGGTAAAGTAAGTTAATTCAATAGCAACATAATAATATAGTACTTTCTACGACCGGAATAATTCCGAAGCACTTACATCATAGCTTGAAAACTCTAGACATATCACCTAATTGATATCATCATATCACCTAATATTGATAGCTGGTTATCCAGGTCAATATATAGGATAATTTTTACTGCAGGAAAATATCTCATTTCTGAGAAATCTATACTAAACGATAAAACGTAAGTAAGGACGAACCCGTGCGGAGCGAGGGTGACTCTTATTTTATTTACCTTATAAGACTAACAAGGAGGTGCAATGACACCGTTACCGTTTCCTTATTCACAATAGATATAAATACATATAAACAAATATATGATATATGAAATAACTAGCGACTCACCCTCGCTTCGCTTCGGATTCGTCCCTAGACAAAAATAAATCTATCCCACGGGAACCGTACATTTTTCCGGGATGATATATAGTCTATAGCCTTCCACAGTTAACGGGCTATCTAATACAAAAAGAATTTTTTAAATCGGATCAGTAGTTCCTGAGATTAGCGCGTTCAACCAACCAAACAAACAAACAAACTCTTCAGCTTTATAATATTAGTACAGATTTATCACCTAGTAGCTAGTAATATATATTTTGGAAAGTGAAATCAAAGAAATTCGTGATCAAATAAACAATTCATGTACGCTCGAACTCCCGGCCAAAGTCAAGGCGCGGCAATTACGCCGCACGGAACATTGAACGCAATTTAAACCCGAAACCATTTACAGCCTTTTGATTAGAAAATCGAAAAGGCGAAGGCAAATTTGCACAAGTGAATAAACTACGGTTAAAACAAGAATTATATAGTACTAACGCCTTAATCTAGTTTCGCTTGAGGGCGTCCTTAGGTGTCTTTTGTATAATGTATACAGATAAATGAAATTGGAGTGTCTGTTTGTAATATTAAAATAACCGCTTTTTACTAAATGCATATGGATGAATATACGGTACATATACCAAAACTACATTTTTTACAATTTTTGTCTTTCTGTCTGTCTCTCTGTCTGTCTGTCTGTTTGTTCTGGCTAATCTCTGAAATAGCTGAACCGATTTTGACGAAACTTTCACTGGCAGATAGCTGACGTAATAAGGAGTAACTTAAAACTTCTTTTATTTTAGAAAAAAAATGGGGTCCGACGAAAAAAAATTAAAACCAAATAAATTAATTAATTTTGTTTTCGAAAGCAACCTACGGACAAACTCGAGCGAAGCGAGGGTGAGTCGTTAGATTTATAATATAATTAGTGACTTAGTTTCGCTTCGCTCGGGTGCGCCTCTATATGTCTCGAAATAGTGTGTATGTTTAAGTTATAGTCTATGTGTGAACTATCGTGAAGAATTAACAAACAAACATATATACATACTTGCTTTCGCATCTATAATAATCCGATATGTAAGAGTAGAAATATAAGAACTCATTAAAACACAAGTAGAAACTCGTAGTATATAGTTTTAACAATAAAATATTATAACATTCTTGTATTTTAAAACATAAAAGTGTTTTCCTGAAATATTTTTATTTTTTGCCAAAATTATTAAAAACTACATATACAGAGAAAGAGCTATTATGTACATACGATTATCTCCTAGACTTATAAATACCTTACCCCCTAATTCAATAAACAAAATTACTAATGTCTAACGACTCATAAGTCAAAGTTACAAGTTTTTTTTTCTGTACTTAAAAGATAGGAATACACATGTAAGTAGGAATACACATCTAGTAATATTTAGTACCTGATAATGTAGCATTACATGAACCTCAGTGGTTTCTTGAGGCAGTGGTAGCCCAGTAGTAACGCGCTCGCTTGGTAAACCGAGTAAAGCGGGTTAAAATCCCAAATCTCGCACCTCTGATATTTTCATGTGCGAATCAATTCCAACATGATTACCACTTCTCTTAACGGTGAAGGAAATCATCGTGAGGAAACCTGCATGTCTGAGAGAACCTAGCAAGTTTTCAAAAGACATGTGAAGGCCGCCAACCCGCACTTGGCCAGCGTGGTGGACTATGGCCTGATCCCCCTCGTACTGAAGGGAGGCCCGTGCCCAGCAGTGGGACGTTAAAAAGGGCTGAATACAGTAGTTTCTAATGTTGCACATGATTAAAAAAATTGTAAAACTTTTAATTTGACAGTAAATAAAATATAACTTGTTAGCTGATCTTCCTCAACACTGAGTAAATCAAGATATGCCATTTGTCATCCTCTTATGTGCCTATACAATATATATCTGACAAATCGCCCAAGTGAAACCCAGGCATCACCACAAAAAGTAGTTAGACCTACATAAGGCCACATTATACATGTAATCCTTGACAAGGGGCAAATCAAATAAGCACGTAATACCGGGTTTTGCAGTACACGCGTAGTATGACGTGGGTTGGCGTCGGCTTTATGCGATAGTAATATGCCAAGATTAACTTATAATAGAACTACCGGTGAGATGAATTTTGCCTTCGACCCTATATCCATGAGATTATCAAATACTTACAACTAGTCCGTTATAGTACACTTATGTGTGGTCCAATTCAAAATCAAAATTAAAACGTCGTTAAACAAAAATCAAAATAAGCGTAAAAATCCGAAAAGATACTTTTATTTAAAATGTCAAATATTCGCGTAAATCTAAGCTTCAAAAGCTTAGCCAACTTATACCAATATATTCATCTTGTTACAAAGTTTTGTTCTAACGGACAGTTTATCTTACTGTTAGAGTTAATGAAAACCTACCCCAAACTAAGAGCATATCAACCTGTAACCGCTTTTTTTAATCTTTCAAAAGAAGCTAAGAAAGCGGTTAAAGAACCGTATCAAAATCCACTGTTTCTAAAGCACAAGTCGAAATAAGCGAAGAAACAGAGAGAGGCAAACTTTGTTTTATACTATGTAGATATATGTAAATACGCTCGATCTAAATTTTGGATTTTCCTATGAAATTGAGGGATTTTACCATACTAAATTGTTAAATATGTTAATTATTCACCCTAATGCTAATAATTTCTTGTAGTTATTGAAATCCTACTTATCATTTTAGTTTTATCATCACAAATATAATTATAGGAAATCAATTTAATAAATAAAACTTTTTAAATAAAACTATCTTTTCGGATTATTTCGCGGATTTATTATCCGAAAAGATAGTTTTATTTAAAATGTCAAATATTCGCGTAAATCTAAGAAAGTATTAAATAAAACTTTCTTCGTAAAATTTTTTTTTTTTTAATACCATCATAATATGGGGTGTGCTCATAGTATGTGAGTTCGATCTTATAACATAGTTAGCGACTCACCCTCGCTCCGCTCGGGTTCGTCCCTAGACACGTTTTAACGATTAATATAGATTTCTCAGAGATGAGATATTTTCGAACATTAAAAAGTATTCCATTCCAAATTTCATCAAAATCTGTCCAGTAATTTTCTCGTGCTGCGTTTCCAGACAGATAGACAAAATTATAAAAACTATAGATTCGGCCTCTGTATCGATAGTAATGACTATGTCAATAAGATTTTCCAAAAAAATATTTAATGTACAGATTCGACTCAGAATTTTATTATATGTATAGATGATGGGAATTCCGACTGGTTCATGATTTTAATAATACATAAAACCAGGTAAAAATACTAAAAAAAGATTATAAAGTAATAAGGGATTTTCTCGATATCCTAGAATTTTCAGCTCTAATGAGAGTTTAAAATTTAAGTGCCAGAGAAAGGCTCTTACGGACCACATCTCGCTGGATTAACTCAATTAAAGCAGTGCACTTCAAAGTACAATTATATTGAAGGAATCAGATTGTAAGAAATATATAAAAATGTATTTGTACATTACTAGCTTTGTGTATTTTCCGATTTTGTGATAGTTATGCTGCTATTCAGGATGCAGATAAATCCAACAAATCAAAAATCATAAAAATTGGTCCAGCAGTTCTTGGGTTGTAAATGGTGTAACTAAACCCGGCTTTGTTTTATATATTACTAGCGATTCAACCTCGCTCCGCTCGGGTTCGTCCCTTCTTACGTTTTAACGTTTAGTATAGATTTCTCAGAGATGAGATATTTTCCCGCAGAAAAAAGTATCCTACATGTTGACCCGAATAACCAGCTATCACCATACTAAATTTCATCAAAATCCCTCCAGTGGTTTTCCGTGATGCGGTAACAGACATACAGACAGACAAAAATTCTAAAAACTATAGATTCGGCCTTTGTATCAATAATAATGTCTATTTCAATAACATTTAAAAAAAATATATTTTATGTACAGATTCAGCTTAGTTACAATAATTGTTTTATTAAAATATTTTATTATATGTATAGATATAGATGTATACTTACAATATGCTACAAGAAAGTCGAAGAAAGAAAAGTTCTTGAAAGAGTGGTTCAAACTGTAAATCTCAACTCTATCACATTTTAAAATGATTATCACTTGCTTGTAGAGGAAAAAAACGTCAAGTCATCATGCATATCTGAACCAACACGCGTTTGACGACACGTTTGGCTCAGTTTGTAGTGACCCTACTTGCTATGCCAGCGGTCGCGGGTTTGAGTCCCGCTGGGTCATGGTCATGGGTGTTTATATTCATAATATATACGTATGTATGTATTTAAAGTTATATATGTGTAGTGTATCAACTATCTGGTATCCATAACACAAGCCTCGTAGCTTACCATGGAACTAGATGGTGCTGTGTGTTAATGTACCAACATATTTATTAATTATTAATGTAGATTGTTTCAAAATAAATGCTATACAAAAATCAGGTCACTTAACAGGATATTTTGCGAAGATGTTGTAAAATTAGGGAGTATTATCATATATCATTTGTCGAATGTAAACTACTGTATCATTTTCACAAGTTTTCCCTGAATTTATTTGCTTCTGAAGCATTTTCCATTGAAATCTATTTAACTTCTACATTATATGAACTTAGTATCGCACAAAATATTTTGATGACAAACTTTCTTCTAGACATGTTTACAAATTGTATTTTCTACATTAATTTTCAAGTTTGTTTGAAAGCATTGTAAGCTTGTTTTCGACTTTATAAATTTTATGTACCTATCACATTATATATAAATAAAACGCTCTTTTCGAATATTATTATTATTTTATAGTTTATATTATTAAGTGCTGTGTGTATGAAATCAAAATAAATCCGCGAAAAAAAAAAACCTTAAAAGATATTGTTATATTTAAAATAAACAATTCGATTATAAACCTTATAATAAATAATTCATTATCTTGGATGCTCCAGATTTCTGAAGTAAGTAAGAAGTTTTTCGCTATAATTGTTAGTTTAAGGAGGCAAAAAAAAATGTTTACCAATAAATACCTAAATATCCCTAGTTTTCTTCTCTTTCCCTTACTTGATTATGTTTATAACTTGCTTATCCTTATACTTCTAAACACAATCCTAATTCACTTATAGTATTCCTAATTTTAAAAGAAGGTCTAGTATCCTTGTTTCTGGTCATTCTCTAAACCTTTGATCACAAACCGACAACATATTAGCATTACGCGTCAGTCGCACTCAAAGGTATGGTGACTCGTATACAGTCAAAGCTGTAATATCATGGAATGCTTTACCACATGACATTCGCCAGTCGGAATCGGTGCAAGTTTTCAAACGTCGTTTTTAACTTTGTTTATGTAAGTTTTTTGTAGAATACATACGTATATTGTTTACACTTATATATTATTATACTTAGGAGAACAAAAACAAACCTATCCCACGGGAACCATACATTTTTCCGGGATAAAAAATAGCCTGTATGTTATTGCAGACTATAATCTATCTCTGTGCTAAATTTCATCCAGATCCGTTCAGTCGTTCTGGCGTGAAAGACTAACAAACATCCATACATCCATACTCACAACTTTCACATTGATAATATTAGTAGGTACAGATGTAATATATTCATGTGTTTATTGTTATATATACGTGAGCTTTTGTGTGATTGTATTTTATTGTTATTTTTTTAATGTAGAGTATGTACCTTTAAAGTAAGTACATAATAAATGCAACTCTACAAGTTCCTCTCTAATATACTCATAGGTTGCCTTGGAAAAGATTACTTTACGGTCGCCCTTACACTAAAATACATGTATTTAAACACAGATATTTATACCACCTCTATGCTAAAACACGTGAATGAATATGTTGCCCCATTTTTGCATAAAGAATTAAATATTATAGTAAGTAAAAAAAGTGTATGTGGCCCATGAGGGTATCGAACCCGCGACCTTCGCGTTATTAGCACGACGCTCTAACCAACTGAGCTAATGGGCCGTTGTTGAAGACAGCCAAACTAAGATAGAGGAAGTATTTTGTTTTTTTCTATGCCATAATTTACTATTAAACATGCAATAAGTACTAATACTAAATAGTAGTCCCTTAGTCAAAATTATGTTTTAATTCCATTTGCTGTAGAAACCCTTGGCCCATGGAGTCAAAATGCTAAGCACTTCTTAAAAGACATCTCTTCATCTTCATCATCATCTTAATCTCTTCATCATCTTAAAAGACCTCGTCTTATCGCCTCTACTGGTGACAGGAGAGCTGACAATTTTCGCCCAAAGAATCGGCATTGCCATTCAACGGTGAAATGCGGCTAGCACTCTTGCCACTATTCCACGCGGACATGACTTGTACAGTAATAACTAAGTGTACATTTGTTTTGTATATATAATTAAGTATATTTGTAATTTTCTTTATTGTAAATAAAAAAATAGTAAATACCTACCGACTGTGTATTCGATAAGTACTCAGCATTTCAAACACTATTCAATAAAAAAAACCATTCATGAAATTATTGTAAAACATGCATCCATTTAATATAATGTCGAACTACCTGTGTATTAATCCAAATCACGCAGTAGGGGCTTATTAGCATCCAGCAATCCAGCCGGGCATGAAGCCAAGAAACACACTGGGAGATGACCCACTTTGGTGGGTGTACCATGCGGTTTGCCCCTGGTATTTTTCTGATAGCACAGTGAATCGTAGAAGTAATATCTTGGCTGCTGTGGTCTGCTTCGGTAGACCAGCTATTGCAGGGTCGTGGGGGAGTGCGTAAGTGATCTTGTGATGCCCCATTAAGAATAGGAAGGAAAGCTTCCGTTGGGTTAAAGTAAGGATTACTGGTTCTAGCCAGTAAATCTCTACATAACCACTTGTATACATACATATAGGTAGTATGCGTAAATACATTTCTCAATGTTAGAAAAATCCCATTTTAATAAATAACTAAGGTGCAATAAAATCGTTAACTATTTACTTTTGATTTTCTTATTATGCAATAATACGAAATAATCCCCAGAGACTTAAAAACACTAGCTAATTTGTGTTGAAAAGTGTTTCTCTCTGAACCATTTTCTTTTACTATTAACAATTAGTATTACAATTCAAGGAAGAAGGCAGTGGTAGCCCAGTGGTAACGCGCTCGCTTGGGAAACCGAGTGAAGCGGGTTCAAATCCCGGGTCTCGCACCTCTGATATTTTCATGTGCGAATTATTTCTAACATGATTACCACTTGCCTTACGGTGAAGGAAAACATCGTGAGGAAACCTGCATGTCTGAGAGAACCTTGTTAGGTTGTAAAACTTGTTAGTTTTCGAAAGACATGTGAAGTCCGCCAATCCGCACTTGGCCAGTGTAGTGGACATGGCCTGATCCCCCTCGTATTGAAGGGAGGCCCGTGCCCAGCAGTGGGACGTTAAAAAAGGGCTGAATACATACATTACAATTCAGTGTTTAAAATTAATTTTAATACAAATTGCGTTACGTGTAATTAATTATTACCTCAAACAGATATTAATTTACTAATTATGTTAATCAAACTATACATTGATATTACACGACCTGAATTACTTTTGTTCGGATTTTAGTGGATTCTAGTATTTATTATTTTATATAATATACTAATGATTCACCCTCGCTTCGCTCGCTTTTTAAAACATCAATCTGCCAGTGAAAGTCCCGCCAAAATCAGTCCAGCCGTTTCGGAGATTAGCCGGAACAGATAGAGAGACAAAAGTTTTAATAATTTCGTATTTCTTACATGTACCGTAAATACTTTCATATGCATTTAGTAAAAATTTTGACACTACAAACAAACACTTCAATTTTATTTATCTGTATAGATAACGAGTTCATTATTATCTTTTGTAATTAACAATATATTGCTAATTTATATCTAAACTAGCAACTCACCCTCGCTCCGCTCGGCTTCGTCCCTAGTTACGTTTTAACGTTTAGCTCAGAGATGAGATATTTTCCCGCAGTAAAATGTATCCTATATGTTGATCCGGATAACCAGCTATCATCATACCAAATTTCATCAAAATCTGTCCGGTAGTTTCCTCGTGATGCGGTAACAGATAGACAGACAGACAGACAGACAAAAATTCTAAAAACTATAGATTTGGCTTCTGCATCGATAATAAAGTTTACTTCAATAAGATTTTCCAAAAAATATTTAATGTACAGATTCGGATTAGTAACAATTTTATTATATGTATAGATAAATATATGTATGTATAAAGCATTGGATATAACTAAAATGTCAGAACATGTTCAAAGACACAAGCAATAGGTTCTATATAAACGTCCCATCAAACGCACTTAACAGTCAATCAACCCCCATCGCTCGCCGCAACCCCATTTGACTGGTAATTTCCTCTCGAGCGGTTCAAAATTCGATTCCCTGTCGTTTTCCGTTCCGATTGATTTTATTACTTAGTCCTAACTCCTGAGTCACTTTGCTTCATGTTTTTAGTCCATTAACCTTCAGATGGTTTATTAAAGAAGCTTTACGACGATTTCTTCAGGTCATTTAACAAAATATATTATGTTTTGATAAGAAGATTTGTTCTTAATTGAACTTTTTTATGTGTATTAAATGAAAGGGATATGGAGATATTGTTTTTTTTTCTTAATTTAGCAATTTTTATTATATTGCCATTATTTTATTATTATGGCAATGATTTTATAAATAACTACGTTTTGACGCTTAGTATAGATTTTTCAGAGATGAGATATTTTCCCACAGTAAAAAGTATCCTATATGTTGACCCGGATAACCAGCTATGATCATACCAAATTTCATCAAAATCTGTCCAGTGGTTTACTCGCGATGTTCCCAGACATACAGACAGACAGACAGACAAAAATTCTAAGAACTATAGATTCGGCTTCAATCATCAATGTCGATAATAATGACAATTTCAATAAGATTTTCCAAAATATATTTAATATACAAATTCCACTTAGAATTTTATGTAGATATAGATAGATTATTATCTGTGAATTTGATTAATTTTTTTTTATACCATAAAATGGTTATGCAACGCCATTTTAATGCAATTGTAAACGTAAGAAAGTAAAAATTTACTATTACTCATTCATCCTATTTAAAATAATATCTTTTTAATATGTGTAACATAGCATTTACTGAAAATATGAAAATTGTCATCATATAGAAAACCAACCTATTATCTAAGACAATACCGAGCTAACACGATACCACTGTACCACAGGTATTAAATTTAAAACTACTAATTAACTCATTGGTATAATATATTCACGTTTAACCGGCGATATAAATTGCCTGATATAATTTTAATGCAAAGTTTCCAAAAGCACATTTGTAGCAATTAATTTCCATTGCACTATAAAAACAACATCGTCCAGTGACCAGTTAATTTTGCCACTGTCGGACAAACTACTGATGTTTATTATATAATTTTGTATATTACCTACTCCTTCACCATAAGTGAGTGGTGAAGTGTACAATATTTCTAGCTTTTATATATAAAAACTATCTTTCCGGATTTTTCGCGGATTAATTTTAATTTTGGTTCTTGACGTTTCAACAGCAATCATAGAAATATATTATACGCGAAAAAAAAAATCCAACAAGATAGTTTTATTTAAAACTAGCGACTCACCCTCGCTCCGCTCGGGTTCATCCCAAAGTTTAAACTTTTAGTATCGTTTTTTCAGAGATGAGATATGTTCCTGCAGTAAAAAAAAATCCTATATAATACTTTCTTAGATTTACGCGAATATTTGACATTTAAATAAAACTATCTTTTCGGATTTTTTCGCGGATTTATTTTGATTTTTGGTTTCCGACGTTTCGATTGTTTTACAGCAATCATGGTCACGGGAGAGACTAAGGTGTTAGATGTCTCAAAGGTATTATATAGTTGTTACAGACAGCCTACCCACAAATAACAAAATGAATTCAAAAAACTTGAAAATTGGTACCAAAGTACCTTACAATGTTTGTTAATTTTAATTTTAAAACGTTTTTATAATTTTAATTACTTTTATATTTATATAATTTTATACTATTTATATAATTTTAGCTTTATTATTATAATTATTACAATTTTTTAGAAAATTTATTGATTAATAATCTATATTTAGTGTTGCCATTATTATATTTATAACTATAATTATAGTTAAAAATCAAAATAAATCCGCGAAAAAATCCGAAAAGATAGTTTTATTTAAATTCTTATATGTTGACGCGGATAACCAGCTATCATCATACCAAAAATTAAAATCTGTCCAGTACTTTTCTCGTGATGCGGTAACAGACAGACAGTCAGACAAAAAATCTAAAAACTATAGATTCTGCCTCCATATCGATAATAATGACTATTTCAATAAGATTTTCCAAAAAATATTTATTGTACAGATTCGATTCAGAATTTTATTGTATCTATAGATGTCAAATATTCGCGTAAATCTAAGAAAGTATTATTTTTAGCTTTGTTATATTAGTTTATAGATTACTAGCAGAACCCGCGGCTTCGCCCGCGATCAAACTACGAAAAAAATAATCTTTTACGCAATATATACTTTATTACTTGCAAAAATAAGTTCATGTAAGTTTTAATATTTCTTATAGATATATGGAAAACAAATTTAATTAACTCAAAATATCCAGTATCTCAAAAGATGTTAGCGTATAATCTGTAATAATTTTACACTTTAGATATTTAGCAAGCTCCACTACCTGTATTTCTTGCACATTTTTCTACTCCAGCTTGCCAAATTTAGAAGAAGTGAGTACAATGATACAATCATACATACAATGTTTACGACTTTAGAATTATGTAATACGGCTAATATGGGTTTTTAATTAACATGCTAACAGGCTAACATCTACGTTATTTTTAAAGACCGAATGTTAAGTACACCTGAAGTTTAGCTACAGTCTTCCTCCTTCTCCTTCTTTTTTAACAGACTTCAAAAAAAGAGGAGGTTCTCAATTCGTCGGAATCTTTTCTTCCTTTTTTTTTTATGTATGTTCACCGATTACTCGAAGACGCCTGAACCGATTTGGAAAATTCTTTTTTTGTTTCAAAGGGTATTTTTCCCCGGTGGTCCCATATAAATTTTATCGAAATCGGTCAAGCGGTTTTTAAATAAATGGCTTAATCGAATATTATGTTTTTATTAAAAATCTTTCTTCTTACAAATTACTTGCTTATTACGTCTACACTAAAAATGGAAAAATAAAAACTTAAAAAAAAAAATAAAAACCGACTTCCTGGCACTGAAAAGTAAAAAATAACTAAACAGAGGTTTTCATTTAAAATAGATACCTAATCAGATATTTTCGAAGTCGGTGCCAGCCAATACAAATCAAAGCACACCGACTTCGAAAATATCTGATTAGGTATCTATTTTAAATGAAAACCTCTGTTTAGTTATTTTTTACTTTTCAGTGCCAGGAAGTCGGTTTTTATTTTTTTTTAATTACGTCTACACTAAAAATGGAAAAATAAAAACTTAAAAAAAAAAAAAAACCGACTTCCAAGCACTAAAAAGTAAAAAATAACTAAACAGGGGTTTTCATTTAGAATAGATACCGGTGTGCTTTGATTTGTATTGGCTGGCACCGACTTCGAAAATATCTGATTAGGTATCTATTCTAAATGAAAACCCCTGTTTAGTTATTTTTTACTTTTCAGTGCTTGGAAGTCGGTTTTTATTTTTTTTAAAGTTTTTATTAAGTTACATATATGAGGTGCCATTCTTATTTGGTTGTAGCTTTTTGCCCGCGGCTACGCTCGCGTGGATTGAAAAATTTGCTCAGTTTTAATTTCCATTGAATTTATATGTAGTCATATCGAATTTTTAATATTATGTCTAGCGTAAAACTTTCGATTCATTTAAGTTGGTCTAGTTTACATTTTAAAGGTAAATACAATTTTTCGTGCATCAATTACAGAGTTTCATACAAACTTTCATCCCCTATTTGACAGTCTTATGGGATGAAATTCAAAAAATGCTAAAATACGTATTTATTTAATTGTAATGAAGAGCATTAATACCAAGTTTCAAGTAATTCTGATCATAAATAATCGTTTGCCCATACAAACTTTATGACCCCCTTTTAACATTTTAAGGGATAAATTTCGAAAAAAATATAAGACATATATTTCTTATTTTTCACCTTAAAGCTAAATACCACTTTCCGTGC
The DNA here is from genome assembly GCA_905404265.1 of Fabriciana adippe. Lineage (NCBI taxonomy): Eukaryota > Metazoa > Arthropoda > Insecta > Lepidoptera > Nymphalidae > Fabriciana > Fabriciana adippe. The sequence continues at coordinate 13,844,603 of FR990001.1, forward strand.
ATTTCGCTTTAAGAATGACAGAGTTTCATACAATCTTTTATCCCCTATTTCACCCCCTTAGGGGATGAATTTTGAAAAATCCTTTCTTAGCGGATGCCTACATTGTATAATAAATATGTCCTCTAAATTTCACGTTTCTACGACCAGCGGTTTAGGCTGTGCGTTGATCGATCAGTCAGTCAGGACAAAGCATTTTATGTATATATAGATTATAGTACCTACTTACTTTGTATGTATTACTATGTATGATTTAGTATAGACTTTATAACTCGGCGTTTTGTAAAATTGTGTTTTTCGGGAAAGATGTAAAAATAACGTTTTCTTTTTAGAAAATACCTATGTAGATAAACTTAAAAATTAAAACCTTATCTTAATACTAAATTTGATCCAAATCGCTTAAAAACCCGTTTCCGAGATACACCAAATATATGTATATTATACAACAAACATACATATATACAATAATTGCTTATGTAATATTATAAGTCATGTAATGTATATTTTGGTGACTCATGACACGTTATGCATACATCTATGTTACTGCACTAGAGGTAGGGTGTTCGATTTCCTTCGAGTTCGATTATGATGAAAAATTAATAAACCACTATAAACAACACTCACCAGCAGTATCTAATTCAGAAAGCAATATATAATGTTCGAATACACGATAAAGTAAATGTACAGATTATAAATAAATACTAATATTAAAGGGGGTTTCAAGACGTTTTAACACGTTGAAGTCTTTAGTAATATGATCAACACTGTTTAAACTGCTGTTGTTTTTATACGCAAATTTAGATCTTACAACTTTATCTTATGGTTCAAAATTGAATATCAAATAATAGGGATAGAAAGGCTTTTCCACTGCATAAGGATTGCAATAGTAAAGCGCTTTAAACTTTAAAGTGATCTTTTATTCAACGAGTTGAGAATTCAGATGAAAACAAAGCTTGTTAAAATAGTAAATTAAATTGAGTACAATTTAAGAAATGCAATCATAAATTGGCTTACAATTGGCTTATTTATATACGAGCTTATAGATGTTAGTCTGGCTTAGAAAAAGCTCCAGTTGTTAGTAGATTCGATATTCGACCAAGCCAATATTTTTATTTAGCATTTTTTTTCTATGTACATACATTCGACCTCTACAGTTGTATTATAGAATAAATAGACATAGATAATTAGCAACTATGGGTCTATATATACATATACATATTATAAATAGGCAGAGACAAAACAGTTCGGGACCCTTTTCTCTTCTGTTGACTGATTTTCTTCTTTTTTTTAGTAGCTGCTCGTCAATAGCTTAGTATTATCAATAAAAAAATTTTAGAAATATTTTTTTTTTTATATATAGATTGGTAAATTCATCCTACATGTACATGGTTTCCCTCAAATTTTCAATAGCGATTATGATCGTATTTTGACCATTGAGCGAACAATAGTTTATTAAAAATCACTTATTTGATTTATGGAAACTTTAAAGTATACCCGTGCCGTTCTATTTTATTATGTTAGTAAAATAACCGGTCCGTCATATCTTCTCTACTTTGGTATCCCTCCATTTCATTTCTATCATCCTCCAGGGAGGTATACTGCTTAGAGAGTATGGGATGAGTGTACGCTCTAATACTACAAGGGTGTACAATAAGCTAAGGTTATCGCTATGGTCAATGCCATTCGATCAATTAAACTTTCATCCCTCTTGTTAGAACATGAACATTCAACAAACTGAGCACATTTCCGGTATAAGCTTATTGATACGAGAGCTTATCGCTTTAGTTCACGACGCAAGATGCAAAGCTTAACTAAACAGTTATATCTTATAACTAAAATACTTGCCATTGAGTTACAATGACTATGTATACCAGGAAATAAATTTGAGTTAATTTTATTTTACGTAAAGTTTTTTTTTATATATAAATAAATATAAATACAAATGTTGCGACATTAACACACAGCACCATCTAGTACCATGGTAAGCTACGATGCTTGTGTTATGGATACCAGATAGTTGATACACTACACATATATAACTTTAAATACATTCATATTATACACATAAATACCACTGAATGGAGTATTCGCGCTTATCACAAAAATGAATTCCCCCAGCAGGACTCGAACCCGCGACCACTGGTACAGCAATCACTACAAAGTTCAAACTGAGCCTAACGCGTTTCCAAAAATTATAGAATTAAAAATTAACAATTTTTTGTAACGTGTTATAGGTACGGAAAAACTGTCTTAGAAGCATACATACATATGTATATAGAACTCGAGCTGATTACATACTGAATTGAACCCAAAATTCGACACATGGCACTGCCAATGCCGGGAACAAATGATCAAAACAAGTCCGTGAAAAATCCTAAAAGATAGTATTAGATTGTTTAAAATATCAAATATGGCTGAATCTATTGATACAGTAACTACTAATAATTTATTTATATCAATACTAAAATTGTAAAGCTGAAGAGTTTGTTTGTTTGTTTGGTTGAACGCGCTAATCTCAGGAACTACTAATCCAATTTGAAACATTCTTTTTTCATTAGATGAAGAGCCGAGGAAGGCTATAGGCTATATATCATCCCGAAAAAATGTACGGTTCCCGTGGGATAGATTTCTTTTTGTCTAGGGACGAACCCGAAACGAAGCGAGGGTGAGTTACTTAATAAAGTTACTATACGTATATATTATTGTACTAGTGCCTTTAGTATCGAAAGGTATTGACAACAAGGCTTCCTGTATTAAATGCGTGCGTGACGGGAGCGACCTACGTCATAACTTCTTCGAGGTGTATCTCTTCAAGCAGATTGTGCAGATGCTTCGGAATGTAATTAACATTAGTAAAGAGTAGTATACGGTATGTATACACTATAAATTCCCTTAGAACATTGTTTCCTTTGGTAAAAAAGACCCTGCAACATCTTTCTTTGATGTTTTAGATAAATTCTTATATCTAGAATAAATTGATGTCAAATATATAATGGTGATTGGCTAAAGATTCGTAACGAAAAAGATTTCAGCGTGAATTGTAACGGAAATTGTACGGTTCTCTGTTATTGTACGAATATTGCTTGACAGATTTTTAAAGAAAATATATATAGAGTGTAGCTTAATAGAATATTTTCTAAGATAGCGATGGCAACTCTAATTTAGATTAAATTGCTAACATTTTTGAAATGGTAAGTTCTTAAGACATAGCCTACTAATGTATTTTATACTGTGACAGGACAAAGTAGGTACGTATTTTAGTTCCACCCCCCTCCATCCCGAATGTGCGTTCACCTTGTCATGGTGGGGGGTGGAGTGGGGGTCATTAGCGTCCGGCAATTTAGCCAGGCACAAAGGTAAGAAACATCCTGGGAGGTGGCCCACTTCGGTGGGCGGTGTGCCAAGTGGGTAGCTCCTGGTACTTCTCTGATAGTACAGTGGACTGTTGGAGCAATCCCATATCATGGTTGTTGTGGTCTACTTCGGCAGACCTGCTATGAGGAGTTGCGTCGTGGTTGAGTGCGTAAGCGATCCTGCGACAATCCAATAAGACGGGGGAGTTTCCGTTAGCTTTTAGTTGGGTAGTACTGGTTTTTCTAGCCGTTGATTCCCACATAACCACGTGTATCTTGACAGGTGGTATGCTTAAATGCATTTCCCAACATTAAAAAAGGTGGTATATATTCTAGTTGAATTATACCTATATAATTTTCAAAACAAGTTTTATTGCAGTTAGCGTTTTGCTTAGCAACCCATGAAGCCTTATTACGGTAAACAACTTAACCGCGTCTCAATCAATTAGTCTGAGTTAACCTCTCCTGGATAATTTCCAAGAAATTATGGATAATTTCTAAGAAATTATCCATAATTTCTAAGAAATTAATTGTTAGATGATACGCCGTCGTGTACGCATTCCGCAAGTGGTTAATAAATATAAAAACACTCACGCAGATACGTACCCGAACGTTCCACTGGACTACAGATTAGATTAAAATTGTTAAAACCTAGAAATCGCGTAGAAATCACCTATATTTACCAGTTTTGCTTTCAAAAATCCGTTAATATTGTCCTTATTGACATTAAAGGCCTTTTATTTATCTCATCACTGAGATATAAGTAGGTAATTGATTGTATCATTATGTTTAATTTATTCAAAGGACGACAACTTCTAAGGAATTCGCAATAAATATCTTTTTCTTTGTTTTTTTATATATTTCTTCAAGATACTTTAAAAGGAACAACAGTTGGCAAGTATGACACTAAGAATGTTATAATCTATATAGATAAATAAAATTGAAGCGTCTGTTTGTTGAAAATTATATACAGTATTTATAAGAAAAACACTATTTAAAACAAAACTGAAATACTGTCTGTCTACCAAAAGAATATGAAATAACATACGGTACTGATAGGAAAAACACAAATTTTAATTTTTTTCTGTCTGTTTGTTCCAGCAAATTTCTTAAACGGCTGGACTGATTTTGACGGAACTTTCACCGGCAGATAGCTTATGTTATAAGGAGTAACATAGGCTACTATTCTTTTAGAAGAAAAAGATTAAAACGTACCCGTTACTGTCACGTAGAAACACCCGTTAACAAAGCGTGCCGTTTACCTAATAAAGATTGAGGCTTACATAGTTTATCAACTCCCGTTAAAGGTAACTGTTTTTCTAGATGACTTGTAATGTATACATGTTTGGTTAAAAAGATATTGTCATTCAAACACGACATCAATCATGGAAATAATTAATATTATGGCGAGTAATGATCTGTTGAAGTACGCTGGATGATTGTAAATAACGTTCACGTTTGATTCAACGTGATAGCGTTGGCGTGAAGTAAATAATTATTCTTTTATTAGCTTATAAATAACCTATATCTATACATATTATAATAAAATTCTGAGTCAAATCTGTATATTAAATATTATTTGGAAAATCTTATTGAAATAGTCATTATTATCAATACAGAGGCCAAATCCATTGTTTTTAGAATTTTTGTCTGCCTGTATATGACCGCCTCACGAGAAAACTACTGGACAAATTTTGATGAAATTTGATATGATGATAGCTGGTTATCCGGGTCAACATATAGGACACTTTTTACTGCGGGAAAATATCTCGTATAAGTTTATACTAAAAGTTAAAACGTAACTAGGGACAGACCCGAGCGGAGTGAGGATGAGTTGTTAGTAATGTTATAAAATTCAGTATTTTATAGACTTAAAGTGTTTTATTGTAAAGGAGCTTTTGTTTTAGAAGTAAGTTGGTATTATTTAAATATCTATATTTGATTTCTAAATATACATTACACGTTGATCGCATACATTTATTTGCACAATAGTAAGCCTAAATAAATTATATCTAGAGTCGAATATATGTATGTATGTATATGTAAGTCGTATGTACATATATGTAATGTGGTGGAGGTAGTGGTAGCCCAGTGGTAACGCGCTCGCTTGGGAAACCGAGTGAAGCGGGTTCAAATCCCAGGTCTCGCAACTCTGATATTTTCACGTGCGAATCATTTCTAACATGATTACCACTTGTCTTACGGTAAAGGAAAACATCGTGAGGAAATCTGCATGTTTGAGAAAACCTATCAAGTTTTCGAAAGGCATATGAAGTCCGCCAATCCGCACTTGGCCAGTGTGGTGGACTATGGCCTGATCCCCACCTATTGAAGAGAAGCCCGTGCCCAGCAGTGGCATACATTATAAATGTTAAAATTTAGATGTTTGGATGTTTGCTACTCAATTACGCCAGTACGGCTAAACTATCTAGATAAAATTTGGCATACAGATAGATTATAGTCTGGAATGGTACAAAGGCTACTTTTTATTCCGCAAAAATGTATGGTTCCCGTGGGATATAGTGGTTTTTATTTTTCTACAGGCAAAACTGAGCGAAGCGAAGGTGAGTTACTAATAATTTGATCAAAAATATTATATTTATATTTTGATTAGTTTTAATTTAATTGTGTTATCTGCCACAGTGCTAAAGAAGTTTTACTTTTTTTTTTTTACTTTAATTTAACCTTTAGTAAAGGTTACACGCATTCAGTTTTTTATCTGTTTTGATTCAGGGACTTTTTAAGCCCAAGGCGAAAATGTCAGTCCCAGCGTTCTTTGAACACATAAAATACAATAATAATTTATATTAAACAATAGGCTATTAACATTACAATTTATCATCATAATCTCCCTGCCCATTTCTCAAATTACTTGGGGTTGGTGCAGTACATCCGTACTCCATAAAAAGTTTTGGTAAAAGTTTTCCGACCGACTATCTGTTTGACGTCAACCCTCATTGGGAATGTAGTTGTTCGCCCGCCATGGAACAAGGGGACTCAAAGTGCGATGTCCCTAGATTCTTTAGTCGTCTTTTTCAACACCTACAAGAGTAATGGGGTAAGTCGAGCGCTACACCGCAAAAATTTTACACACATCACCATCTAGTTACATGGTAAGCTACGAAGCTTGTGTTCTGATAGTTGATTTGTACCAGATAGTTGATACAATGTATATAACTCTAAATACATACATATTATAAACAAATGTGCACCCATGACTGGAGTACAAACATTCGTGTTCATCACACAAATGTATGCCCCCAACGGGAATCGAACCCGCGAACGCTGGCATAGCAAGTCGATTCACTATAAACTGAGCCAACACGTCATCAACGAATGTACACTATATGTTAATATTATATTCTATATGTAAGGCCGTTTCGTAACTTCAATTGTAGTATTAATGAGCTTGAGGCTTACTTATTTAATTTGCCGTTTTAAAGTCCAATTTTAAGACGATGTTATTAAATAAATCAGTATTACTTATTAAATAAAAAAAAAAGTAAAAAAAAAAATATTGCTGTCAATCCGTAATGAGCACATAAATGTTTTTTTTTTTTTTTTATACCGGCATTGCTTTGCAATAACTAAATAACAAATGGTCGTCATCTTTGTACAAATGTTTAATTTTTTTAGGTACAATTATTTTTATGAGTCTTAACTGTAAGTTATATATTTGATCAAGATGAGTTTAATATGTAAGACCGTAACTGCTTAGTCCATATGAAATTATTGACTCGCCCAATGTTCTATACATCATGAGCAATATTGTAAAAGAAATTTTATTCCGTATTAAAGTAAACTTCGATGACAAGGCTCGTAGTTTATCACAAACACTATTTATATAAGCTTTCCATTTAAAACCATCGTCAATGATTAGACCGAGGTATCGCTGACTTAGTACCATTTCTACGGATGGGTATTGGTAGCCATAGCTTATATAGTTGCGTAAACAATTGTGATTGTTAGCGATTAGTTGTATTCTACCATTGTATCTATTGTGACTTGAGCTTATGTACATAAACTTAGTTTTTGAGATATTAATGATAAGACCGACATTATGTGACCATTTTGCAAGCATGTCGAGATCTACCTGGAGAGGTCTAAGTGCTTCTTTTATATTACAGCTTGATGACACAAGACAAGTATCAACAAACTGATACATTTCATTATTTTCTATAACATTTTCGATCGCTGACGTAAATAATATAGTGTAAAGGTCCTAAAACTGATCCTTGTGCCATGCCTTTATTAGTGTGAATTTTATTGTTTAGTGTATAGTCAGTTTTTACACAAAAAGATCTGTCACTTAGATAGTTTCTACACCAATTTAGTATAGGACTTCTCACACAGTTGTCGCCCAGCTTTTCAACTAAGGTGTTGTGCTGGAGTGTATCGAATGCTTTACTATAGTCAATATATACCACAAAGACATGATTTTTATTATTTAAGTGTTTGTTTACAGAATTCGAAAATGCTGATAGTAACTGTGATGTGCTTTTTTGTGGACTGAAAACCAAATTGCTTGTGCGTCAAAACTTTGTATTGCTTGTAAAACAAATTTATTGTTGGTAAAGATATTTTTCCACTATTTTGTCGATTACAGGTAGTATTGTAATTGGTTGATAGTTCTCGTATTCATTTCTATTGCTTTTTTGAAAATTGGCCTAACTAAGCCACATTTTAGATTAGTCGGTAGATTTTCCTATTCTAATACACGCATCTATAAATTTTGGAATTATGGGAGTGAGTCTGTCGCTAAGCATCTTAACATCGATTGTACGTATATTATCAATGCCTGGAGATTTATTGTTATTAAGTGACCTGATTATTTTGGAGATATTAGAAGTGTTAGCCTTTTCATATCTACAAGTTACATGAACAGAATTTTTATAAGTACTTTTTTCTAGAAGTGACGCTGTGCATGTACATGTAATGTATTCAACCCTATTATAAGATGACTTAGCAAAGTTGTTAACAATGTCTTTTATTGAGATGGAGTTTTTTTAAAGGCAATTAATATAATTGCATCTAATTTGTTTGTATTCTACCCGTAATAGTATATGACATTTGCCATAGTTTTCTGAGATCATTTTTATACTTATTTGTCTGTTTTTTTTTTTATAATACATATTTTTAGTTACGTTTATAACTTTATTCATGAAATTACTTACTTTGTTATATTTTATTTTTTATATATCACCTGTATTATTTTTCCATTCCTTAAATAATTCGTCTCTGTATTTACATGACCTGAGAATTCTTTCGTTTACCCAATGATTGGATGAATTATTCTTAATTTTTATTCTTCATTTTGATTTTAACTTTTGAATTATGATAGCAGTAACTTAGTTGATTTTAAATGTACATGTACATATCATCAGGACATATCAGACGGTCGATAGGAGACCAGTCGATTTCCTTTAGAAGTTGTTTGAGATATTTACTATTTATAATTGTCTTATATTTTTGATCAGCTTGTATAGCGGTTGAGCCTATGCATGCTAGCGCAATCACTCTGTGATCGGCTAGTAAAGTGTCAAGCGTCGCCGTGTAACTGTACAAGTCTAATGAGTGGCATCTCGCGTATATGTGGTCTATAAATGATTTTACGATTTGATTATTAAGTTGTTCAATTCGCGTATACTCCGAAATCCCGCTCACCAGACCCAAACCATACATCATGTTATTGTATTTATGCTTTACAGGACTATCAGTTTTCAAATCTATATTTATATCCCCCATGAGAAATAAATCATTTGATAAATTAATGCTGTTAAGAAGTTGCTCGATTTCTTCTATAAACAAATGTTTACTAAAAATTGGAGGGCGGTAAACTGCACACAGATTTGCGATATATTTATTTGATGTCGATATTTTCACCAAGTTACAAGTACCTACAGCTAATTGAGTCAGAAATATTGACCTCTGTTACAATAACGACATCTGGAGATTTAAGACATAGGTATACATATACATACACTATTCTAAACTCAAAAGATTTTTGATCATTGACCTTATGTTGATATGAACAAAAAAATAATTAGTATTGTTTATCAGTTATAGCAATTATGTAATTCTGTTTAATCAAATATAAAATAGTTAAAATATAGCATTATTTGAAGTATTTCTATCTAATAGACGATTTATGTTACTAATAAACCTTAATACAATGGAATCACAATCAATGTCTTTTCGAATTCGAATAATATCTTTTTTGCACCAAATATTCTTGTATTTAAAGTAAAAGTAAGAAAAATAATTAATATACGAATTTTACCCAATAAGTATACAAAACATTACGATTTATGTAAAAAAAAAACTGCATTCATCCTTTACCTTGAGCAAAAAGCCACGCAACAAATTAACATTTAACATTGTATACAATAATTTAATCTGTATTTATACAATAGATTATCTGCAAATGTCATCAATCATGAGCAAAATATTATGGTCGTTAATAAGATAGTTAAGAAGCAATTATGTTTTAATTAAATAAAAAACAGTAGTAAACAAAAAATTAAAAAAAAAAGCGTTCTACTTCTTCACAATTCTTTTGGATCGCGGCGCAATTACTTTTTCACCTGGCTTGTTGACAGTAACAACATCAGCTTGTGAAGGAGACTTAGATGCTGTTATAGTGTCTAATTCAGTGAATCACTCAACTCGATGGCGAGATCCATTTGGAGCTATAACATTGACATAACCATCCCACGTCCAGCACTTACCGATGTCAAAGCGCTGCCGTGCCTCCATAAATAGTGTATATCGTGATTTGGTTAAAAACTCTGCGTGACACCTGTGCCTTTTCATTTAGTTTTTAAAAACCAAACCTTATCACGAATTGCAGCATCCACGAATTTGATGACTACGGGTCTAGGTATCTTATCTGTTGGTCGACCTAAACGGTACAGTGACTTAATGCTCGTACTAGAAAAATTCGGTAAATCCAACTGCCGAAAAACTAGTTCGGTGACTTTTAATAATATGTCTTCAGTCTTCTCTTCGGTGATGCCATGGAAAAGTAAAGTTTTACGTATCCTACGCATTTCTTGGCGATCAATCTCGAGGCTAAGCAATTCAACTTGTCGTTGCAAGGTGTTGAGTGCTGATAGAATGAAAAAAATTAAAAGTAGGTATTGAAATCAGCTGCCAAGGAAGTTGTAGTCACTGGAATGGTGTTTTTATGAAGTTCTTGCTGGAATTCACTCATCTTAACATTAACATCTCGGTCATTGCAGAAAGAGATTCCTTGATGGTTTCCATGCTCATTGTTTACGTAATTGATGTTGAAATGTGAATTTATCAAAGGAGTTCAACTTGCTGGGTAACAAAGATTAGACAAATATATGGTTTGTAAAAAGTACCAATAAAAATAATTTTTAATTATTTTTAAATATTTTTTTTGCTAAGAGATAAAAAATCATTGTTTACTTTTCACCTCCTACCCACGAAAAAAAAAGAAAAAAAAAGCAAAAAAAAAAGTTGTTATTGTCTGACAAATAATATATATCATGTTCCTACCGTTGATTTCTTCAAAGATTACTATTTTTACTAATTTGTTTTCGAATATGCAAATTAAAAAAAAAAAAAAAACAAAACCACTAAAAGCTATTCGCTGAACGTTAGACGTTAAACCAACGGCGTCGTGCCCCGACACAGCCCCACCCGATTTTTCTTTAAAAAACAGATTAATAAATCAATTCTATGAATAGAATATTAAAAAATATTTTAAATATGTTTAAAGAACAAACTTCAACTATAACACAGAAACAGTATGAAATATATTGTTGCTTATATAAAAAACTATAAACTCTTAGAGTTCATAATTTTTTATTGAAGCTTAATTTATTTTGACAAACTTTTATTTAATGTATAAAACTTTATTAGATTTACGCGAATATTTGAGATTTTAAATAAAACTTTTAGACACTCCGTGATCACGATTGCTGTAAAGCATTCGAAACGTCGGAAACCAAAAATCTAAATGTATTCGCGTAAAAATCGGAAAAGATAGTTTTATGTATCTTAATAACTTCACGAGCAGAAGTATTGTCAACATAATATTTCATTATGAAGCTGAAAAGTTTGTTTGTTTGTTTGGTTGAACGCGCTAATCTCAGGAACTACTAATCCGATTTGAAAAAATATTTTTGCATTAGATAGCCCATTAACTGAGGAAGGCTATAGGCTCTATATCATCCCGGAAAAATGTACGGTTCCCATGGGATAGATTTGTTTTTGTCTAGGGAAGAACCCGAAGCGAAGCGAGGGTGAGTCGCTAGTATTATATAAGGGCATTGCTGCGAAAGTTTGTAAGTTTGTTCATTCCACGCTGGAGGGGCCTGGAATAACTCAATGCTAGTTAGGCAACCAGCGACATATCCAAGCGATGCTCGGGTAAGCCACTAGTATTCCATAACTAATATTATAAAAGCGAAAGTTTGTAAGAATGTATGTATGTATGTTACTCTTTCACGCCAGAACGGCTGAACGGATTTGGATGAAATTTTACACAGAGATAGATTATAGTCTGGAATAACACATAGGCTACTTTTAATCCCGGAAAAATGTGCGATTCCCGTGGGATAGGTTTGTTTTTGTTTTCCTAGAGGTGAACCCGAGCGAAGCTCGGGTAAGCCACTAGTGTTCCATAATTTAGAAATTATTACCGCTTTTAAGGGGCATAAGCTTATTTGCGGTTACATACAACCCTCATATCCGTTGTAACGTGGCAGGTATTAACTGTGTTTTAGTGGGAATGAAAACTACCGAGAACGTTTCAAGGTTCACTTTGTGTTGCGGTTAGAACTCAATGTTATAGTCAGTCGTTTACACAAGCAATATTGTCATACCAGCTTTTGCCTGCGCCTATCTGCTAGTAATAGTAAGGCTTGAAATGAGATGTTAGATAGCCTTAGCAAGGAGTCCTAAATAAATCGGACTAGAATTATAATTGGGTAAGCTTAGTACACTCTCGCTTGGGAAACCGAGTGAAGTAGGTTCAAATCTTGGGTCTCACACTTCTGATATTTTCATGTGCGAATCATTTCCAACATGATTATATGTCTTAACGGTGAAGGAAAACATCGTGAGGGTACCTGCATGTCTGATAGAACCTAACAAGTTTTCAAAATACATGCTCAGTCCGCTCGCACTTGGCCAGCGTGGTGGACTATGGTCTGATTCCCCTCGCATTGAAAGGAGGCCCGTGCTAAGCAGTGGGATATTAGAAAGGGCTGAATACAAGTATATGTATGTATGTTTGTAACGTCAAACGGCTGGACGGATTTGCATGAAATTTAGTGTACAGATAGACTATAACTGGAGTGTTAAATAACATATAGGATATTTGGCATCTAGAGATGCACTTGAGTGAAGAGAGTATTAAGTTATAAATTGAAAAAGTTTATGTTATTAAACGTGAAAACATGAATTTCAATAAAACAAATAACTCACAGCTTCATAATACTGTATGTAAATCTGTCATTTTATACTACACTATACGGTCATTGTGGAAAAAAGTCAATATTGATATGAAAAAGTTTTATTCTGACCGACTGAAAGCTCTATAGATGTATTCATCTGTGAGATTTAGTATTCATAGTATTCATTTTGATTGGATCATTCATTCGTTAGTATACATGTTACAGTCAAACCTTTTTATTATGTAAATTTTATTTTATCTGTTTTCTTTTTATAGATATTTAACGAAAAAAATACAAATACTTTAAAAACACTTTCAAAGTAATTCTGGTATCCATAGAGGTGGAATTTTTCCTTGAATTTTAATTATCATCAACCTTCAGGAATTCATTAAAAAATTATCGATTAAAAAAATAAGAAAATCTGTTTACAATTAGCGAATGTATCGCATAACAGACACAAAGATATTAAACTTGAATTGATTACACTATACACATTTACCTGTTTTCAAATCGGTCAATTAAAGTAAATAAGAAGGCAATATTTTATAACTTCACAGAAAAGAGAGTATTTTTTATTTTGTCAAAAGTATCTTAAATTACTCTTTATAGGTAACTAGTTACTGCTCATGGCTTCGCTCCTGTGGTAGCTAAGGCGAGGATCAAAAGTAGTCCATGTCCATCTCCATGATGCAAAATTTTATCGAAATTTGTTCAGGTTTAAGTGTGAAAAGATAAGAGACAAAGTTACTTTAACTTTTATAATATTAGTACGGAATAAGCAGTGTAGCCCAGTGGTAGCGCGTTCGCCTGGGAAACCGACTGAAGCGGGTTCAAATCCCGGGTCTCGCACTTCATATTATCATGTGCGTGTCATGTCTAACATGAGTACCACTTGCCTTATGGTGAAGAAATCGTGAGGAAACGTACATGTCTGAGAGAACCTAGCAAGATTTCGAAAGACATGGGAAGTCCGCCAACCTGCACTTGACCAGCATGGTGGACTATGGTCTGATCCCCCATGGTTTCAGCTGTGACTATAGTGATTGTCGTATAATATATTAGTATTGGGCATTCAGATGAGTCGTGGGTTAGGTTTCCTTAATGTTTGGTTTTTTATCAAATTTATTATTCACTGTAAAGACGTTAAAACTTTAGATTGTTTGGAATCAATCTTTTAACTTTTTTAGTAGGCATATCACATCACATTATGTATTAAACACTAATGGGAAGTAAGGTCACTGAAAATCAACATTAGATGATGGACAAATATTACTTTTACCTTTTATACTTACTTGGACACTTTAACATTTTTTTTTAATTAATGTGATTTTTTCTGTTTGACAAACAACGAACGGCAAAAAACGTTGAAAAATAAAAAAAAATACAAAAATAAAAAACCGACTGCGAAAAAGTGAACTAAAAAGAACCGAACAAGTTGACGAATTAACGTAGTATTATTTATATTATGCAGTCGGAGACATACATATACTTAGAACAGCTTATAGTTGCGTGTATGCTTTTTAGTTTTGGTCAGTTAATAATAATAATAATAATAATAAACTCTTTATTGTACACCAAGAACAAAGAAAATAAATAAATACACTTGGATAATGTACAAGAGGCGGCCTTATCGCTAAAACAGCGATCTCTTCCAGGCAACCTTTAGGTGTAGGAAATAGTAAGCTTTGAGAGGGAAGGGGTGCAAATAATTGAGTTAAATATAATATCATAATATATAAAAAGTAGACTACAAATATTACTACATAAAGATATATGTTTAAACTAATAGATACATATACATATACTTACACACATACACATATACATACATATATACAATATATACTTGTACAATAAAACAAAACAAGAAGCAAGACAGCTTACAAAGAGAGAATAAATCAAAAATAATAATAATAGTAACAATACATGTAAAGTTAAAAATTAAGAACTAAGAAAGTGTTCCTTTAAGAGTTTTTTAAATATCAGTAGTGACTTCGCACGTCGGATATTTAGGGGAAGAGAGTTCCAAAGACGTGGGGCTGTTATAGAGAAAGAATTACTATAGAAGGAAGAGGAGTGAGAAGGGATTTTAAGGATAGGGTTAAGATCAGAGCGAAGACAGCGAGAATGTGAATCACCAAGAAATTCAAAACGCTCCTTTAGGTAAGGTGGGGTACAGGGATCGAACAGAATACACATTTTTTTTAGTTTTATTTAACAATTTTTTATCCTAAATTATTGTATATATTTTTGTAATCGCCACTTACAAACCTGTATTTCAATATTCCACTCGATTGATTCAGATGAAAAAAAAATTTCAAGACACACAGATTAGTGCCTAGGCTCCGCCATTTTGATTTTTAATTATATCTATATACCCTATGACACTCATGTTATCAAGAAAAATCGAATGACGTATAATCATAATTGGTTAAGCCATTTAGTAATTACGAGGGAACAGGTCAAACACATAACCCTCCTTTGGGCTTCGCCGCAGTCGGGTAAAAAGTAGATAAAACAGACAAGTAGGATTACAATGTATTGATATAGTGATAGATATATGTATAAATATTGAATCCCTTTGTACTTTTGTTCAATATACACCTATACGGCAACGTGGCAGCACGTTTGTGGTCGGCTTATAAAAAAATAGTATTACGTGACTTAATAAGAAGGCCCTAACATATAAGCATAGCAATTGTGATTTTACAAAGCTTTATCGCTTTTTTTTTGCGAGTACCGTTCCTGATCTGTTTCATTGGTAAGTGAGATATAATTTACAACATTGTATATATCTATGTATTGTATTGTATTTGTAATATTATACTATATTGTGTCAATAATTGTGTGATTAAGATTAAATTATTGTAACGTATTATAAATAGATAAAATTTAATAAAAATAAGATATTAGTGCATAAAAAACTTAAAAATAAAATGAAAACTGACTTCAAAAAAAACACGAAAAAATAAAAAAATAACTCATTGATAATTTTCATTTTCAGTCCTTTTGACTCACAAAATGCGAATAAAAGACGATCGCATAATGTTTGCCCTACCTCTAAGTATAAAACGTATTATATCAATAAGTATCCGTGTTATCTTGGTTCCATGCTTTACAATGAATTAAATAAAAAACTCCAAACATACAACCTTAATTATAATAAATGTAAAAATACAACAATTTCTTGGCTAAAATCTCAAAATTATGGATGAAATAGAAAACTTACTTAGAACTACAAAATAATATAAAAATTAAAAATAAAAATAAAATAATAAATGATTCAATGTACAAGTACATAATATTTAAATAAATCCTTTTTAATAAAATAAATTTTATCTTTTATCTTTATATATTCTTGTAAAACATAATAAAAAGAATCCTTAAATGGAAAATAGAAAATGATCTATAATAAGATCATAGGTAATCCATCCAACACAGAATGATGTGTATTATAATAGGCCAACATTGACTGATGACTCACTGTTATTTTTATTATATAGTGTTATTGTATTTTATTATTTCTATTATATTACTATTCTTTTTATTTTCTTTTCATGACATATTTTGATGTATTGTAATTTAATTATTATTAATTTAAACTGACTAATTGACATACATGATTTATTTAATTCAATGTTAAATGTTTGTATTTTACTTTGCTCATTTCTGTCATTTCTGTTATAATTTTGTAGTATTTTAATTCTATTTTATGTGTTACGGTTAAATAATGATATTTTTTTTTATGGACTCCCTGTCTGAAATAAACGTTTATTATTATTATTATTATTATTAATCTATACATATAATAAAATTCTTACTGAGTCGAATCTGTACATTAAATATTTTTTGAAAAATCTTATTGAATGAGTCATTATTATCGATACAGAGGCCGAATCTATAGTTTTTAGAATTTTTGTCTGTCTGTCTGTCTGTCAGCATATATGATACTTTTTACTGCGGGAAAATATCTCATCTCTGAGAAATCTATACTAAAAGTTAAAACGTAAGCAGCGACGTAAACCCGAGCGGAGCGAGAGTGAGTCACTAATAAAATAATAAAAATAAATAAATGTTTAAAAGTGCCGAGGTCCCTAGCTTATGCAGTTATTCTTTGATCGAGTGATGCGCGTTACAATACTTTTCGACTGACGGTTAGTTTGTATTACTACTACCCGCAAAATTAGATGTTAAATCGTTTGAGATGTTGTCTTGTTCTATAATGATATTGTTATGTGTGTATAAATAATAATAAGTATTCTTCTTACTCAAGTATTAAATGTGCATTAATTCTGTTTCACTGGAAGAAACTAACATCTAAGATACAGGCTCGGCCTAGTTTAGATGTTAGTGATCACTGAATGAATATATGATAAAATTTATATCATAATTATGCATGTAAGAATGTAAGCCAAGTGAATTTTGTTCATAGAAATATCTTAATATTAATACGTTTAATTTAATTTACTATAGATACCCAATCAGATATTTTCGAAGTCGGTGTGCTTTGATCTTGTCCAAATCGGTTAATAAATGACAGAGTTCTGAGGTATGTATGTATTGTATTCAACCCTTTTTAACGTCCCACTGCTGGGTACGGGCCTCCCTTCAATACGAGGGGGATCAGGCCATAGTCCACCACGCTGGCCAAGTGCGGATTGGCGGACTTCACATGTCTTTCGAAAACTTGCTAGGTTTTCTCAGACATGCAGGTTTCCTCACGATGTTTTCCTTCACCGTAAGGCAAGTGGTAATCATGTTAGAAAAGATCTGAGGTAATATACATAAAAATATATATACATAAAAAAAAATTGCAGGCGTATTATTGAGAATCTCCTCCTTTTTGAAGTTGGTTGAAAAATAACAATAGTATGTATGTTAAATAAATAAGCATCAATGTATTTTCTCAAATATCTATGAAACCTCGTAGTCTTTACAAAGTACGTACCATTGGCGAAGTAAATTTTTTTTGCCACTTCTAAAAGCTACATTAAAGAATAATATTGAATTATTTGGTAAACTTCTATAATCTATACTGGTATTATAATGTGTATTTTATAGAACTAGTGATCGCCTCGTGGTTGAAAATCAACCATAATTCACTAAATGTGATCGATATTGAGGTTTACCTCAAAAAATCACAAACTTTACCTCTTTATAATATTAGTATAGATTTATAATGACAAAAAACGTATTAATTTATACACGACTAGCAACTCATCCTCGCTCCGCTCGGGTTCATCCCTAGTTACCTTTTAACGTTTAGTATAGATTTCTCAGAAATGAGATATTTTAGCGCGGTAAAAAGTATCCTATATGTTGACTCGGATAACCAGCCATCACCATATCAAATTTCATTAAAATCCCTATAGTGGTTTTCATGTGATGCGGTAACAGACAGACAGACAGACAGACAGACAGACAGACAGACAGACAAAAATTCTAAAAACTCTAGATTCGGTCTCTGTATCGATAATAATGTCTATTTCAATAAGATTTTCCAAAATATTTGTTATGTACAGATTCGGTTAAGTTACAATTTTATTATATGTATAGATGAAGTCATAAATTATATACCGTTGATACAGCACTAAGTACGAGTATATAAACGACAAGTGTAATTATATAGATTTTTTAAATCATTATAGCTTACGAGAATACTATCTACAGATAATAATCGTCATTTTTATTGCTCAAATTATCTCGTACATATACCATTTATAGTTAATTTATATTTAAGGCATATTTTTAACATCAACTGGTATTTTACATACTAAATTAAATGTAATTTATTTTGCTATGGCATACTTAATAAGTTGATTTAGACTGCGGGCACCGAGAAGACTATTTACTCAAGTTGAAATGTTCTAAAAGACAAACAGTAAAGAAACCTTCTAAGGGAATATTCATAGAACCGTTCCTCGGCTGTATGTTTGTATTCAGCCCTTTTAACGTATCACTGCTGGGCACGGGCCTCCCTTCAATACGAGGGGGATCAGGGCATAGTCCACCACGCTGGCCAAGTGCGGGTTGGTGGACTTCACATACCTTTCGAAAACTTGCTAGGTTCTCTCAGACATGCAGGTTTCCTCACGATGTTTTCCTTCACCGTAAGGCATATGGTAATCATGTTAGAAATGATTCGCACATGAAAATATCAGAGGTGCAATACCCGGGCTTTGAACCCGCTTCACTCGGTTTCCCAAGTGAGCACATTACCACTGGGCTACCATAGCCTTACTTTGCGTTCCTCGGCTATCCAATGAAAATTGTAATTTGGTATACAAAAATCGGACTAGTGCGAGTCTAATCCAAGTCCAAACCGAGTCCAATTTTCAAGGTTTTTTTTGAATTCATTTTGTTATTTTGTGGGTAGGCTGTCTGTAACAACTATATAATATCTTTGAGACATCTAACACCTTAGTCTCTCCCGTGACCATGATTGATGTAAAGCATTCGAAATGTCGGGAACCAAAAAATCAATATAAATCATGAATAAATCTGAAAAGATAGTTTTATTGATAACATCAGGTTTGAAAGTCGGTTAAAATAGCATGGAATCGTTACATCTTCTCTTACAAATATGAACGCCAATGCATTTCGCACTGAAAATTTCATTATATTCATGAAGGGTACAGTTAAAGTTGCCACATATTCGCTTTACAGTGAGCTCTCTCGTCAAGTTACTACTTTCCACATATTAGAACTGGCCAGTGTATTCAAGTGGCCTTACTCTATATTTTAGAGAGACAGGTAGAGTGTTGATAAAAAGAATATTATTTTTATCCTTATACAGATTTTCAAATTTTTTATCGTTTTTAGAGTTCTGTGGCCAAAAAGCTAAAACGGAACCCTTATAGTTTCATCATATCCGTTTGTCCGTTTGTGAGAGTCATTTTCAAAAACTATTGGAGCTACATTGCTGAAGTGTGCTAGGTTTCTCATGTAAATCTCTAGACAATTTTGAAGTCAACTTCCCAAAAAAAAAAAAAGGGATGGTGTATATGAAATACGCAACAAAGAAGTGAAAAAAGGAGTGAGGATCTTTGGATAGATCTTTAAAATTTATATACATTATACACTTAGGCTATTTTCTCAACTTCTGTCTCCAGATCAAAGTATTGTGACAATTCATTTATTATAAGATCCTGCAATATGTATAATAAGCAATATCATGACATCGACTTGTTCACTAATAGGTTCAAAAAATTCGCTCACCTATTAAAAAAAAAACATAAATTGTGTTAACGTTTGGTATTCTTTCTCTTTGTTCGATTTATTATTGCTAATTTTAGTTCACTTAATTAAGTACTTTTATGTTTTTAGTGGAAACTTTATTGGCTTAAGATTTTTGTTTAGAAGTGTTTAACTAAATTTTATTATTTATCCGCTGTATGTTTCCCAATGATAAATAAATAAATAAATCAATATTGATAATCCATTTTTTCATTACGCGAATAGCAACTACGAACTTCATGCTACGGAACCCTCGGTGTGCGAATCAGACTCGCACTAGTCTGATTTTTTTATCCCAAATTACAACTTTCATTACATAACCGTGGAACAGTTGTATGAATATTCCCTTAGAATTTGAAATATATTTTATTGCGGATGATGTTGCGGGTTTTTGTTTGTTATGTTAGTAATCAAAATTTGAATTGTGAACACAAGCAAGTTACTAAATGAATGCTTAGAACGTTGTGTTTGAGATACTTATTTTTGATTACATAAAAAAAATAACTATTATAAAGAGATCATTCTATCATCTGTTCGTAAAATTAACTTGATATTAAATTCATTAATATTAGATATATCCATACTTTTTTAATATTATAAATTTGAAAGTGTGTTTGTATGTATGTATGTATGTTTGTTTGTTTGTTTGTCCTTCTTTCACGTCAGAACTGAGCGACGAATTGGCGTGATTTTTGTGTGGAAAAAATTGGAGGGCTAGAGAATAACATAGGCTACTTTTTACCGTGGGAGATCATCTCGTTTCCACGGGAAAACACGCTATAATACAACCCAAAAAAAAAACAATAATAATCAGAATTACTTGAAACTTGGTATTAATGCTCTTTAATACAATGAAATAAAAACGTGTTTTAGCATTTTTCGAAATTCATCCCATAAGGAGGTAAAATAGGGGATGAAAGTTTGTATGAAACCAACAATTTTAGAGTTTTTTTTTTTGTAGTTTCAGTACGAGCGTAGCCGCGGGATCTGCTAGTATTTAACTTAACGGTTTTAGCTTCGTTTCGAAGTTCATTTATTTATTACTAGCGACACACTCTCGCTTCGCTTCGGGTTCGTCTCTAGACAAAAACAACTCTATCCCACGGGAACCGTACATTTTTCCGGGATGATATATAGCCTAATATATATAATAGCCTTTCTCGATAAATGGACTATTCAACACAAAAAGAATATTTCAATTCCATCCAGTAGTTCCTGAGATTAGCGCGTTCAACCAAACAAACAAACAAACAATCAAACAAACTCTTCAGCTTTATAGTATTAGTATATTTATAAAGAGATTCAGAAAAAATATCAATATTATAGCTTGAGCATAATGTTTTGTGAGAACGTATCTATTAAGTGAATCAAATCTGATAATCAAATTTCAACTCACTTCCTTCTTATCAAGTAAATAACGATATAACGAAAATATATAACGAACCGCGTCGTTATCAATCTTTGACGTCTGGTACCTCAATAACGACTTTGGTTGAATGTTAAAGGTGGAGGCATAAAATATACATAGCCCAGTCAAACAAGGATTTACCCTCGGAATGGGAGGTAATAAGCTATAAATCTAAAAATCGATCTTTTTTTAAATTACTTGTTTCCTTTGCTCAAATGAGATTTGAAGTCATTACAAAAATTTTAGGGTCTAGAATTCTCATGAAATTTACTCTTAAGCAATATTTGAGGTTAACTATCTATAACCTTCAAACTAAGAGAAATATTATTCGAATATCTATACGTATAATAAAAGTGAAACTGATTGCTGTCTGTACTTGTAAGATATTTGAGAAAAACTATTATTGAGGGTCTTTATTAACCCAAAACAACGATTTTTAGATTTTTTGTCTGTTTGTCTGTGCGCTAGTGCTCGTTAATCTCTAGAACGGCTTAACCGATTTGGGTGCGGTTTACACTAATGTATTGTGGTAAGCTTCACTTATTAAGTATTTGTTTTATTTCGATCGATTCATAAATAAAAAAGTTATGTCAATTTAAAGAATCATCTAATAACGAACCTGTGAAAAGCGAGGGTGAGACGCTACACTCATAATGTGCATGAAATAAAACACGATAGATGTATTATATATATATACTAATCATCATCTATATATTATATGCCTATATGCATATATGTTTGCTACTTTCTTGTAAAATCTCTACATTTTATAGAGTAACACTAACCATAAGTCACTTTTACAAACTAGTAAAGTAACTGCATTTTATTGAATCCAATAGACGCGAACCGATAGAAAAGTTTCTAATAAAAATACAATGTTGTGACATGTAACTTTAAATCTACTTTAACTCGTGAAATAAAGGAAAGACACATTATGTTTGAAATATATGATAAAAATGAACAAACTAAAATTTTATATGACTATGTTCATTGTTTACTTTAACGAAATAATAATAGGAAAAAAAATATATTTTAAATTTCATGTCAAACCTGAATGTATGAGAGGACTTAGCAAGTTTTCGAAAGATATGTGGAGTCCGCCCGCACTTGACCAGCGGGGTGGACTATAGCCTGATCCTCTTTGTATCAATGGGAAGCTATTGACCAGCTGTGGGACTTTAAAAAATGAGGACGTATACACAGATTTTATAATCCATTTTAGAAGTAACGGTTAGTATGAATATCCCATGTGAACCTTGCATTCTTTGAGAATAAAAACCTATGTGCTATTTCCGGCTATAATGTACATATCTCTATACCAAATTTCATCCAAATCCGTTCAGACGTTCTGGTGTGATTGAGTAACAAACATACATCCATCCTTCTATCATATAATATTAATGGGATTATGAAAAGGAGTTTTAGCACGTTAATAATAAAGTAAAATCAAGACAAGATTGCCCAATTTACAAAAATAAATTTCAAAAAATATATGATTATTACCATTAGAATTATCCTTTGCAATGCAAATTTTGGTTTTACTCGTATTGTAATCTATACATATAATAAAATTCTAACTGAGTCGAATCTGTACATTAAATATTTTTTGGAAAATCTTATTGAAATACTTAGATTTTATTATCGATACAGAAGCCAAATCTATAGTTTTTAGAATTTTTGTCTGTCTGTCTGTCTGTCTGTCTGTCTGTCTGTTACCGCATCACGGGAAAACCATTGGACAGATTTCGATGAAACTTGGTATGATGATAGATGGTTATCCGGGTCAACATATAGAATACTTTTTATTGCGGAAAAATATCTCATCTCTGAGCTAGACGTTAAAACGTAACTAGGAACGAACCCGAGCGGAGCGAGGGTGAGTTGCTAGTCAATTATATGTCATCTTGTCACCCGCTGATTAGACACTAAGCCGACAGACATTGTGTTAACGTAAAGTCAATATTACCGATATTATGTTTTTTTTTTCTTTTTTTTTTTAATAGGATTAAAGTGATAAATCTTTAGCTATTTTTGTTCTGTTACACCAAAAAAGTATAACTTCTTATCTGTGTACATAAGTACACACATTAGTTTTTTTTTATATGAGTAAGTCTTACATCCACAGACATACTGCCGTGCCTTTCTTTTTGAGCTACTTTTATGTTTTGTTGTTATTTTAATTTCATTTTATTTGAGATGGATTCGTGCGTGTACAATTTCAGAATCATATGGACAAACCCTGCTTCAGGTACAAGTCGAGCGAAGCCGCGGGCAAACACTAGTATCCACTACTATTAGTTGTTTATAAATAAAACCTTCTTTCTGTTGACTTCTAAAAAAAATGAAGAAACTGTAGTTCGATCGTATGTTTTTTATAAGTGCGTATAATCTTTTTTATTTAAAAAGATTTAAAATATTATTTAATGAATATGTTTTATTGCCTCAAAGGCATTTAATTTTTTTTTTCGCGTCTAGACAAGTCTCAGACGAGCCGCTAATAAAGCATAATTATAATAATAAGATTATAAATGCCTATATAGAGATAACTTCCAAATCTATATAAATATCTTATCTATAACCAGTTTATTGACATTGAATTTTTTTAACCTTCCAGCAGTCGCGTGCGGTCTGTGTGACCACATTGACTTTATTTTAGTCATTTTGCATAAACTATGAAGAATAGACTATTGCTCTTTAATGATATCCTCGAGGAGGTGAGTTACTACCCCTCAATAATTCTATGACATACGTCACAAGCGCCCGCGCTTCTTTACTTTTATATGCGATTTCAGATTCCACTTGTACACTAGGAAAAATTTCAAATGGTTATTTAGTATATTATTACTTAGAAAATTCTATTATTTTATGTATGAATGTATCTTACAATTATTAGATTATGCAAGGTATATTATGTAACACTACTATGTAACTCACGACGTGAGATATAGAAAAAAATAACAAGCCACAATATACACGAGAAGGTTTTTATTTTCGCAAGCATATACTGATGTCACAACTTAGTGTCTTTGGTCAGAATTCAGACAGAAGTCTGACAGATTTGATAAAAACAAAAAATAAGCAGGCAAAGTTTTTAAAAATTTGCTTCAACTATATCTTGTACAAGTATTTTATTATATTTTTCCCTCATATAATAAACATAAAATCAAAAAATTCCTTTACCGATTCATTCAAACATGAAACCTTTTTAAGAGTAACATGTAGTCGAACAAAATATCAGAACGTTTAAACAGAAGCTCTTTGTAAAATTCAATCCTGTAAATGGCTGAAGCCAGACCCTGAATACATTTGTACGAGCGTTTAGTAGGATTTTTATCCTAAGAGATAAAATTATATGTTATGGATGAAAATGCACGTGGTTTGTGTTTAAAACGTAGCTGAATTCTAAATGCGATTTTATACGTACTTAAAAATCTAATTTTATCAAATAAATATAATACTACTAGCGACTTACCCTCGCTACTGTCATATGCGTTCTTAGGTATGTTACAAATAGATAAAAAATAGTTAACGTGAGTGTACTTTCAATCAAAATTTCAACCCCTATTTCACCCTTTTAAGTTTTGTTTTCCCGACAAAAAGTAGCATATGTTCTCCAAAATTTCATCTATTTCTTTACCAGAATTCATCAAAATTGGTTCAGTGGCTTAGGCGTCAAAACGTCACAGACTGATAAACGGACACACAGAGATACTTTCGCCTTTATAATATTAAAGTTTGGATTTTCATATATATATATATACTAGCAGAACCCGCGGCTTCGCCCGCGATCAAACTACGAAAAAAATAATCTTTTACGCAATATATACTTTATTACTTGCAAAAATAAGTTCATGTAAGTTTTAATATTTCTTATAGATATATGGAAAACAAATTTAATTAACTCAAAATATCCAGTATCTCAAAAGATGTTAGCGTATAATCTGTAATAATTTTACACTTTAGATATTTAGCAAGCTCCACTACCTGTATTTCTTGCACATTTTTCTACTCCAGCTTGCCAAATTTAGAAGAAGTGAGTACAATGATACAATCATACATACAATGTTTACGACTTTAGAATTATGTAATACGGCTAATATGGGTTTTTAATTAACATGCTAACAGGCTAACATCTACGTTATTTTTAAAGACCGAATGTTAAGTACACCTGAAGTTTAGCTACAGTCTTCCTCCTTCTCCTTCTTTTTTAACAGACTTCAAAAAAAGAGGAGGTTCTCAATTCGTCGGAATCTTTTCTTCCTTTTTTTTTTATGTATGTTCACCGATTACTCGAAGACGCCTGAACCGATTTGGAAAATTCTTTTTTTGTTTCAAAGGGTATTTTTCCCCGGTGGTCCCATATAAATTTTATCGAAATCGGTCAAGCGGTTTTTAAATAAATGGCTTAATCGAATATTATGTTTTTATTAAAAATCTTTCTTCTTACAAATTACTTGCTTATTACGTCTACACTAAAAATGGAAAAATAAAAACTTAAAAAAAAAAATAAAAACCGACTTCCTGGCACTGAAAAGTAAAAAATAACTAAACAGAGGTTTTCATTTAAAATAGATACCTAATCAGATATTTTCGAAGTCGGTGCCAGCCAATACAAATCAAAGCACACCGACTTCGAAAATATCTGATTAGGTATCTATTTTAAATGAAAACCTCTGTTTAGTTATTTTTTACTTTTCAGTGCCAGGAAGTCGGTTTTTATTTTTTTTTAATTACGTCTACACTAAAAATGGAAAAATAAAAACTTAAAAAAAAAAAAAACCGACTTCCAAGCACTAAAAAGTAAAAAATAACTAAACAGGGGTTTTCATTTAGAATAGATACCGGTGTGCTTTGATTTGTATTGGCTGGCACCGACTTCGAAAATATCTGATTAGGTATCTATTCTAAATGAAAACCCCTGTTTAGTTATTTTTTACTTTTCAGTGCTTGGAAGTCGGTTTTTATTTTTTTTAAAGTTTTTATTAAGTTACATATATGAGGTGCCATTCTTATTTGGTTGTAGCTTTTTGCCCGCGGCTACGCTCGCGTGGATTGAAAAATTTGCTCAGTTTTAATTTCCATTGAATTTATATGTAGTCATATCGAATTTTTAATATTATGTCTAGCGTAAAACTTTCGATTCATTTAAGTTGGTCTAGTTTACATTTTAAAGGTAAATACAATTTTTCGTGCATCAATTACAGAGTTTCATACAAACTTTCATCCCCTATTTGACAGTCTTATGGGATGAAATTCAAAAAATGCTAAAATACGTATTTATTTAATTGTAATGAAGAGCATTAATACCAAGTTTCAAGTAATTCTGATCATAAATAATCGTTTGCCCATACAAACTTTATGACCCCCTTTTAACATTTTAAGGGATAAATTTCGAAAAAAATATAAGACATATATTTCTTATTTTTCACCTTAAAGCTAAATACCACTTTCCGTGCATTTCGCTTTAAGAATGACAGAGTTTCATACAATCTTTTATCCCCTATTTCACCCCCTTAGGGGATGAATTTTGAAAAATCCTTTCTTAGCGGATGCCTACATTGTATAATAAATATGTCCTCTAAATTTCACGTTTCTACGACCAGCGGTTTAGGCTGTGCGTTGATCGATCAGTCAGTCAGGACAAAGCATTTTATGTATATATAGATTAACTACATTGGGAATTACTCTTCCGTAAGCACTAAGTAACAAAAAAAGAATAGCATTCAAGAACAATGAAGTTAAAATCTATATTGAAATTCAATTCAAATTCAAAATCCTTTATCCAATATTGATATTTCAGAAATACACTTATTGATTTAAAAAATCCTATAAATAGTTCGGAAACAAATACTTTAGTTTTGAGAAGGACTACCGAAATATCAGGGGGGCTATAATTCTTTTGGAAGTGAAACTTTTTTGCGCGTATGTGAGTAAAATTTCAAGCCCATATCGTGAGAAATCGTCACGAAAAACATCATGCTCGTGACGCTTGCATTAGGTTGATATAGTAACCATCGTTATTGTCTGAAAAATGATATATCTATACTTATATTATAAAGAGGTAAAGTTTGTGAGTTTGTGAGATTGTAGGAGTAATCTCTGGATCTACTGAACTGATTTAGATGTTTGGTAAGAAGATAATTTGATACGCTGGGAAGGACGTAGGATTTCTTTTTATCCCAGAAATCAACCCTTAAAGGGGATCAAAATGGGGATGAAAGTTTGTATTGGGAAGCAAGCTAGGGACGAACCCGAGCGAAGCGAGGGTGAGTAGCTAGTTATATGATATTCTTTCCGCTATTTTTCGAAAATGACTATTTTTAGTCATTTGCTTTCAAATATGAATGCTTATAAAAAACAAAAACACTAAAAGCGATTCACTGAAATAGATGTTCCACGTTAAACCTACGACAGTGTGCCCCACCTGATTTTTTTTATATAAAATACAACAAAAACAACATAGAGTCTTGAGGCGTCATGTTTTAGGAAATCACTAGTATTCTAAACACAAGGGTTTCTTACCAATTTTTTATGAATCTAGCAATAGCAACTAGCAATCTGTTATTTTTTGATATCTACACTACTATTATAAAGAGGAAAAATTTGTATTTTTGTATGTTTGTAACGAATAAACTCAAAAACTACGAAACTTATTTATATGAAATTTGGTTAGAAGATAGTTTGAAACCTTAGGAAAGACGTAGGATATTTTTTATTCCGGAAATCATCCCTTAAGGGGATGAAAATAGGGATGAAAGTTTGTATCAATCTAGGGATGAATCCGAGCGAAGCGAGAGTGAGTCGCTAGTATTTGATAAAATCTTCATTTAGATCTGAACCTTACGGATCATAGGGATTAAAATAATTTCATAGTAACAAAATAATGATTATTTCATTAATTTATAACATCTATCATAACTTCTTATACTTATGCAAAGTCTATAATGACTCTTGTTAAGTAGAAGCGAAGAAAAATGAGAATAACTTCACAGAGCAGCCCAAGTTAAATTAAATCCAACGGACTTCAGGAAATATTAATGGGATTTTTTTTCTATTATATAATTTAAAGTTTTTATTTTAATATTTTTATGTTCTTATTTTTAATGAATATAAAAAAATAGTTTCCATATAATGCTATATATTTTAATTAAAAGTAATGTATTTATTTGAAATTTTAATTTTTCTGCTATTGTTATTATTATATTTAGAATGCTTTACAGCAATCATGGTCACGGGAAAGACTAAGGTGTTAGATGTCTTGAAATGAAACGTCGGAAACCAAAAATCAGATTAAATCCGCGAAAAAATCCGAAAAGATAGTTTTATTTATCATTTGATTTTTTTGTTTTGATTAGTAAAACTAGAGTTTAGTAGCAACTCTTATTAGATTTTTTTTCAATTGTAAAGTACTACAGTGACATTTTTTTTTCTTCTAAAATTATTGTATATTTTTATGAGTACATCGTCTATAATAATAAAAAGGCGCGACAAAATCCGAAAATACATAATTATTCATACTCATAGTAGATACATAGGAGGAAGTTGTTTCAAACTCATTCCGTTTAATGCCTACGTTATAACGTAATGCGCAATTAATTATATATAGAAATTCTAATATAATATTAGCTTCTATTCACATGCTTTAACAAAACATAATATTACCTAAAAATTAAAGAGTGCGTGCATGAATGTGTACGCGCGCAAAAAGTAAAACTTCCGTAGGTTATCGGTACTCTTTATGAAATACAATTTATGTTTTAAATAATTAGGATAGGTGAGATACTATAAATAACGCATATTAGGCATATTACAATCATATATTTATAGAACATAATTTAAGGAAAGAATATAATATTATATATCATTTGTCAGACAATAATAACGGTCACCATGGCAACAAACGTTTGCCTCGCCCGATTACACTTTTCGTAACGCATTCACCAGCTTACTCCCCATGTCAAGCGTGCGTAAAGAAATTTTACTTCAAAAATAATACTTTTAGCCACTTTGACTGATTTCTTTTACGAATGGTCGAGCAAAATGACCCGCAAATGCTAGTCCGAACTATAAAGCTAATACATACAGTGTATTATTCATTCAATCTGAACAAACATTTATGCACACGGTCTGACGAATACCGTCGTAAACCAGCCATCTAATGATGTTAGTATACCACCATGTTAACTGAATGCTGAATTATGCAATATGGGTTCTGAATAGTTCGATACAAATCACGTACTTTACTACCGCTTATGTTTTCAAAGAATGGATGTTTTTAATCCCCGACGCAAAAAGGGGAATTACAGGTGTATGATCCGCGTTACGCGGAGTAAAATATGTATAAAACTAACGCTAATAAATTATAATATAAAGTGTACCTTGTACGTGGACTTAGCCGTGGAAGCGTTGCCGGGCCCGGAATCCTTAATCCTGCGTAGGCACTGATCACTAGGGGTGTTTGTGTGTATGTGATGTATAAATATATAAGCCCATAATTAATCCGACCGAAAATACTTATTTTACTTTGTAACCGAAACAATTCAAAAGAGAGGAGCACTCGTTACACCGACCGAACAATCCCGAATCCAATTGACAACTGTCATTTCAAACATGACTTAAGACAATAATACCATATATAAAAAATACTAAACATTCCCCCGCCCAAGCAGTCCCAAACTGCTTTAACCGAAATTAAACTAATTACTTCCTTTAAATATCTATCACTTCCCTTAAAATTAGTACCACAATCCGACCGAATAACCGAAGGTAGGCCACGCCTAGAAACAAACCGAGTAAGAGTGGCAATAAAAGCCTCCGTTGATAATTCCGAAACCAATTCTAAATGAACAGATTTAGTGGTCAGACATACAAAGACGCATAAGTAAACCTTGATGATTTTTGGATTACGATTAAAATCAAAGTTTGATACCGACATGTGTCCGAGCTTTAAATATTCACGCATGAAATCAATATATTTTTCTCGCAATACGGGATTTTTAGTAAACCGTTTTTCTAAGGCAAAAAATCTTTTTTCCGCCGACACTCTCGAATCACCTAATAAAGGTCTATTAGACAAGAAAGGCAACTTAGTAACAAACCGACCGTTTTCTAACCGAAAAGTATTATTAATATAAAAGAGTTCACACTCCTCATCAGGTAAACCCAAACGCGATGCCATTGGTGGACTTCCACCTCCCAAAACCTTTGTAAGGTATCCGAAATAGAAACACCGAAATATTCCGAATTATCAATTAAGCTCGATTCAATATATTCCACTGGACCTAAAATAATGTATCCGAAAACCGTACTATACGCCGTAAGACCAGAAGAATTTAATATAATTTTATCACCTCCGACTAGTGAACCGAAAACATCCGAACCAAGTAAAAGATCCACTGGCTGTGGAATACAAAAATCTGGGTCGGCGAGACTTAAACCCATAGTTAAATCCGTTACCGATTTATTCAAACAAATTAACGGTTGGTCACCGACAATTGTATCCATACATACTACCGTTGTGGTTACTCTAGGAAATGAATTATTTAATGGAGAAAATGTAACCGAGGACGTTCCGATAATATTAATATTTTCAATACCTCCTACTCCTTTAACCCGTTCCGTACATTTTTCTAAATATAACCCCAACCTACCCAATAACTTAGAGGTGATTAATGACCCTTGAGAACCTGCGTCCAATAAAGCCCTAGCCGTAACGCCCCTTTCCGAATCCGAATTAAAATAAACCTTAACCAATGCTGTAGGTAATAAAACAGTAGCTTTAGGGCACGTCTCAAAAGGGTAAGTGGGGACCGTATCCTAGCGCCGACCTGGTGAGTAACCACGTGAGTCAGTATAAACAGCCTCACGTGTAGCGTTCCGTTCATCATAATGTTGACCATGGTTTCGACCGTTAGAGTTACCACCTCGCTCCACTTCTCCCCGTTGGTGCGGCGAAGAAGGTGATGTACGAGTTGGTGAGTTCCGAGGAGATTTTCTAACTGTTCTATTATAATTGCGACCACCCCCGCCCATGCGAGGAGGTGACCGTTCCGTAGAGGTACGATTGATATCCCGCCTTTGTTGGGTTCCCGACCGATTGAAACAAAGCATTGGATGATGCTTATTACTACCACAATGACAATGAGGAATTCGGCTGCACACTCGATAAGAATGAGGCCCTAAGCAAAAGAAACAAAGACGTTTAAGGTTAACTAAATCTTTTCTCGCGAAAGGTGTCATTGCTTTAAATTGAGAGCAATGATTCAGAACAGAATGTTTTGTTTCCCCACAGCAAGCGCATGGAGGAGAGACTTCAACCGCAGCATAATGACCAGCCTTACGTGAAGGCTTTGTTTGCCTCGCATTGTATTCATTATACAAACCATGCGTAGATTCCGAACTTGCACATTCTAAAAGCCGACATTC
This sequence comes from Fabriciana adippe, assembly GCA_905404265.1. NCBI lineage: Eukaryota > Metazoa > Arthropoda > Insecta > Lepidoptera > Nymphalidae > Fabriciana > Fabriciana adippe. The sequence goes on from FR990001.1 coordinate 13,876,450, forward strand.
CGTTTCCAAAAACTCAACCAATTCCGAATATTTTGGTATAATATCTGTTTCATATCCGAATTTCTGTTCAAACCGAGATTTTAGTGTAGTAGGCAATTTTGACAAACATATATGTAAAAGTAAAAATGACCATTCCTCGACAGGAAAACCAAGCCGCTCTAATTGATTTACCGCCATAATTAATGGATTTAAAAATTGAGTCCGAAGTCCATTAAGGCGAATAGAAATTACAGGTAATTTTAAAATCTGGTCAACCTGAACATCTGCCAGCCGTCTAGTATTTTGATAACGCTTCATCAAAAGATTCCGAGCAATACTGTAACCTTCATCCGAAATTCTAATATGTTGAACCAGACCGCGAGGTTCACCGGAAAGACATGACATTAAATATGCTAATTTCTGCGCAGGAGATAAATCCGACCGCTTATCTACAAGGCTATCAAAAAGATTATTAAATCCAACCCATTGATCCATATCACCATCAAAGGATGGGAGCCGAAGTCCTGGTAAATGTGATAACAAAGCATCCAATTCCATCCGATCCGATTTAATATTTTCCGAAGTAGAAGCCGACGTAGGAGGAGATTGTTGCAATTTAATCGTCATTAATTTATCAAAAGCTTCCAAAGCACGAGTATAGTCCGCCCGGGCCGCAACCACTATTTCTCTGTCCGCCGTAATAGTCTCGTCCGCGAGTTCAAGAATACGTTGGTAAGACGTCTCAAAAGCCGTAAAGGCACATGTTTAGTATATGGGACGCGGCCCCTGGAGGAGTGGGTGGTATTTTCGGATAGGGGAGGTGACAGGGAGCCCAAATATGTAAAAATTCTTTTAAGGAAATGTAGGAGTAAAAAGTTATTGAGACTTAAAATTGCAACAATTCCATTCATTTTTATACTTAAATAAATCATTACAAAAGATAAACATACCTTTAACGAATAGTAAACATCCTTTTTTTATGTACAATCCATATTTTCACAACAATTAAGGCTTTATTGTATTAATATTTTAATAATTTCACATATAACAATATTCTAAACAAAATGACCTTATATTTTGACAAACTGTCAATTTTTGTTTTACATTACCGCTTTTATGACAACAGATTATCGTTTAATAATTAATTATGAGTTATGCTTATTAAAAATAAATATTATCGTCAAATTATTAAGATTTTAAAATAGAAATATGTTATTTTCACTTCATACATACATTTATGACCTTTTATATGATTTATGTAAAATATATTGAGTTATATAATTTTATATTTGGCAAAAAAAATTAAACTATTATTAGATTTTTTATCTGTGAATACTTTTCAGCATTTTTGGTGGGTAGTTATAAAATACCGTGAATCTGTACTCAACGCGTGTTTAAGTTTACAGTTTTCATATTTTTTGCTTTTTTCAAGTTATTTTTCTCTTATTATTTTCCATTAGTTATTAGTTTTTGTTAATTTTCATATACTTTTTCTAGTTTTTGTTTTAATATAATTTCTATAGTTTTAAGTGTTCATAGTGTTTTAAGTGTACTTAGATAGTGTGTTAGTTTTAGTTTTCTTTGTGACTTTTTTGTAAATATGAATATCTTCAAGCTTGCAACTACGCATTTAAAAGACCATTACAAGAATGCAATTTATAAACGTGAGTAGATTATTTTTTAAATCTAAGTGTATTATTTATTTTTGGTTTTTAATTTTCGATTAGGTGACAGTCCGACTTGGATAATTTAGGTTATATGTTATTTTATATGTTAATTTAAAATTCGGTGATAGATCTGACTTATAGATCTGAAGATTATTTTGACAATTGAAAGTAATGTTTTGACATTTCAAAGTGTCAAAATGACAGTAATGTCATAATAATGTATGAAAATGTTACAACTTTAAGTCTCAATAACTTTTTACTCCTACATTTCCTTAAAAGAATTTTTACATATTTGGGCTCCCTGTCACCTCCCCTATCCGAAAATACCACCCACTCCTCCAGGGGCCGCGTCCCATAAACTAAACTGCCGCCGCCGTAAATTCCGAATTCACCGTTAAAAGCCGTACCGATAAACGCATAGAAAGTTCTGGCCTATCTATAAGATCAGCACTATCTAATAACCATTGCAACTTTACTCTAAATTGGGACCAATGAAACCGTACAGACATGATAAATAACTATTAATAATCAAGCCAAACCAAAAATAAAAAAATAAAAATATATTTCAAACAAAATGTTAAAATATTCCGAACGTTAAACTATATATAATATTTTATTACAATTATAATTACTATAAACCGTTAATGCTAATCTTTAAACAAAGTATAATATAAAGTATATAATACTTCTTAACTTTATATCATAAATTTAACTTTCAACAATGACATCTTAAACCGTATGAAACAACTCGATAATAATTATCCTATATATTTCACGAACAACCTTTTACTTCTTATTCCAAGTTTATAATATGTATATTTCAATTAATGCAATTTTAATGCTAATTTCATTGAATAAAATAATGAACCTACGATTAGTAACATACATAAATCCAAAAATCACCAAGATATAATCCGATAACCATCATAAGTTTATTATATAATTATTATATTGACAATGTACGTATAAAGATAACGAACACAGTTCAACGTCGTATCAGCTGTCTCCGCAACGCGTGACAAAATGTTAACACAATAAGGGGTAGATATAAATTACCGATTTCTCGCAAATTAAAGATATCGTGTATTATACACGTAAAAGACCGAAAATACAACTACGCTCTGCTACCAAAATGTATGATCCGCGTTACGCGGAGTAAAATATATATAAAACTAACGCTAATAAATTATAATATAAAGTGTACCTTGTACGTGGACTTAGCCGTGGAAGCGTTGCCGGGCCCGGAATCCTTAATCCTGCGTAGGCACTGATCACTAGGGGTGTTTGTGTGTATGTGATGTATAAATATATAAGCCCATAATTAATCCGACCGAAAATACTTATTTTACTTTGTAACCGAAACAATTCAAAAGAGAGGAGCACTCGTTACACCGACCGAACAATCCCGAATCCAATTGACAACTGTAATTTCAAACATGACTTAAGATAATAATACCATATATAAAAAATACTAAACAACAGGTTTAACGTGTGTATCTGTGTGCCTATCTGTGATATCGCAGCGCCCAAATAGATTCACCGATTTTAATTTAGTTTTATTTGTTTGTAAGGTGACTTTATCGGGAGTGTTTTTAGCTATAAATCAAGAAAATCCGTTTAACCGTTTGCAGTCTGATTTCTAAACGGTAAAAGGGTATGAACAACTTCAACAGATCTAATCGAATTAAAACTTGGTATCCCGTTACTTCAATGACATTGCAATGATATGGTAACCTTGGCCTGATGCTGCAGCATCACCTGGAACAAAATCGTCCAAAAATTACCAGAACTGCCTCAATATAGCCTTTTAGCCGCCGTTATATAAAAAATTCTACAAGTTCACAAGTTCACAAATCTAATCAGTGGTTTTCTCGTTATGCGTTCTTAGACAAACAGAGAGACAGACAAAAATTTTTAAAACTGTAGATTCGGCCTCTGTATCGATAATAACGACTATTTTAATAAGATTTTCCAAAAAATATGTAATGTTCAGATTCGACTCAGTTAGAATTTTATTATAAGTATAGCTTACTCAAACAATTATAATTAAGTTTATGAGAAACAGAATAACAATAGGCTTGTAGATCTGTCCATAAAAGGTAAAAGCATGTATCAAGTAGTAAAATAGAAAGATATTGAAATTCCATTTTAATATATCCGATTTTGAAGACTGAATTTGTCAGAACAATTTCTAAGACGTGTTTACTCACCTCCGTGCAGAGGCTGTCTCCGGATTCATAACATCAAATCTTTCATCTTGTGAATACAGCTCGCTATATTTGTTCATACTTTATCATATCAAAGCTATTGTAAAATATTACATTTCTTTTAGAACAATGTTAATATGGACTAGTAGAGTATGTACTATATGTTAATAATTTTAATTTAAACTAGCGACTTACCCTCGCTTCGCTCGGGTGCGTCCCTAGGTAGGTTTTAATTTTTTTGAGCGAAACCCTAATTCTTTTTCTAAAATAAAAGTAGCCTAAGTTACTCCATATAATATCAGCTATCTGCCAGTGAAAGTTCCGTTAAAATTGGTCCAGCCGTTTCGATGATTAGCCGGAACAGACAGACAGACAAAATTTAAAAAAAATATGTTTTTCTTATAAGTACCGTGTATAATTCCATATGCATTTAGTATAAAGCTGTTATTTTGACATTACAAACAGACACTTTTTATTTATCTGTATAGATATAATTTTAGAAGGTAGGAAGCCAAAAACGATATATTTATATGTAAAAAATGACTCATCTCATTTATATGGAATAAATTACTTTATAATATGGACATACCATCTAAATAGATCATTTAAGTCAAGTAACGTCTTTTTACATATTTACATACACTATATTTTCTGTCAAGAAAGAATTTTTTTTGGTACCTGGCGTTTCGAATGCTTAACAGCAATTATGGCTACGGGAGAGCCTCTCCCTCTTTTCTGGGAGGAAGAAGGGCTCAATGCAAAAGAAGGGTAGGATTAGAAATCACACGATGTTCTATCTAGATGGAAGATGTTCTAGCCCGCTATAAGGCTATATATGGGGCTCAGACAAAATGTCATTCTACAATCGTTAATAAATAAAAATCCACAGATCTCGTGTCTGCCACGACCTTCGGGTACATTGAAAATGAATCTGCCAAATGAATTGAATTAAATCATTTATAACATATTAATTACTCGGAGAACCCGAAGAATTAAAATTTGATTAAGAGCTTATTTGTATACCACTTTGGTGGATGTTCCGTCTGGTTCTGGGTTCAGTTAAAATATCCATGTGAGAAGCAAATCTCTAAAGTCCATACCTGCTTTTAACAACTGACCCTGATATTTATTAATACTCATTGCAATACAAATTTTAAGGAGGAATTATGATAGATTAAATTCAAAGCCATAGTCAGAGGTTATTAATGGTATTATTCGAGATATGAATACTGATTCCCCTCGAGTACATCCAGCAAACACAGTGGCCACAATATTTTTTTATAGATAGTAATCTAGATAGCAGTCTTATCCGATTACACAGCTTTGGTGGCTTATTCATAACAGGTGTGCCAACCTTCAGAGGGATAGAATACTGTTAAGGAATTCTACACGATAGTGAACTGCTTCATCCATTTCCATCACTGAAACGACAGACTTATATTCTATTTCTGACCCTTCAAAGGACTTAAGTTATTGAAATCAAAATCGCTTTTGTTATTAAAATCAGTAGCATTGTTGTTTTTGGGGATCAGTGTAGCAAGTTCACAAAGCCAAGTTAATTAATACCAAGTTTCAGATAACTCTGATCAATAAACATTTTGTTCCCCATATAAACCTTACCATCCCCTTTTACTCCTTTAAGGGATGAATTTGAAAAAAAATCTAACATACATATTACATACGTATTTTAATTATTTATTTTAAAGCTAAATACCACTTTCCGTGCATTTTAAGACTTTAATACGAATAAATTACAAATTTCATCGCCTTTTTTACCCCCATACGGGATGATTTATAAAAAAGATGAAACACGTCTTTCTTTAATTGAATTGAAGATCATTAATACTAAGTTTCAAGTAATTCTGATTTTAAATAATTTTTTTCACAGATAAACTTTAGTATCCTCTTTTACCCCTTTAAGGGATAAATTTTGAAAAATCCTTTCTTATCCGATGCCTACTTCATATAAGGAATAAGTTCTTCAAAAATACACGTCTCTACGACTAGTGGTTTAGGCTGTGTGTTGATTTATCAGTCAGTCAGGACAAAGCCTTTTATATATATACTAGCGACTCACCCTCGCTTCGCTCGGGTTCGTCCCTTATGTTTAAACGTCTAGTATAGATTTCTCAGAGATGAAATATTTTCCCGCAGTAAAAAGTATCCTTAAGTTGACTCGGATAACTAGCTATTATCATACCAAATTTCATCTAAATCTGTCAAGTGCTTTTCTCGTGACAGACAGATAAACAAAAATTCTAAAAACTATAGATTCGGCCTCTGTGTCGACAATAATGACTATTTCAATAAGATTTTCCAAAAATATTTAATGTACAGATTCGACGCAGTTAGAATTTTATTATATGTATAGATACATTTTAACGGTTAGCATAGATTTCTCAAAGATGAGATATTTTCCCGCAATAAAAAATATTCTATATGTTGACTCGGATAACCATCTAATACAATATCATACCGAATTTCATAAAAATCTGCCCAGCGGTTTTCTCGTGAGGCGTTCGAAGACAAACAGACAGACAGACAAAACTTCTAAAAACTATAGATTCGGCCTCGGTATCGATAATGATGACTATTTCATTAAGATTTTCCAAAACATATTTAATGTATAGATTTGACTCTGAATTTTAGTATATGTATGTATAGATATAGACAAGTGACTCACCCTCGCCTCGCGCGGGTTCGTCCCTAGGTGTATTTTAACGGTTAGTATTGAATAGATAGTCGATCGCTTGCTTTGTGTAAAACAAAAACAAATTTATCCCACGGGAATCGTACGTGTTTTCGGGTTAAAAAATAATCAATTTGCTATACCAGACTACAATCTATCCCTGTGCTTTTTATCCAGATCCGTTCAGCCGTTCTGGTATGATTTAGTAACGAACATCCATCCAAACTTTCGCATTTATAATATTTCAATTAATTATAATATTTTATTAATGAGATTAAATTATATTATATATGACCCGAGTAATCAGTTACCACTACAAGAAATTTAGTTAAAATCGGTTCCGTAATTTTTGCGTGAAACGCGCACACCCAAACAGATGAACAGACATACAGACAAAAATTTTAATAACAATTGTTTTGGGGTATATATTCTGTATACAATAAGTTACAGTCATTGTTTTAAAAAAATATTTCATGTATAGATTTCGCTAAGTTACTGTTTTATTATGTGTATAGATATTAATTAGTTATTAGTTTAAATACATATTTATTTATGCATAAAGAATCACTTCGTTCAAACACATAACCATGTTCCAAAATATTTATTCACCATCAATATTGCGCTCACGCGCTCTTCGGGCGTAAACTCTGCGTCACAAAGGTACAACTTCTGAATAACCCAGCCATGATACGCACCTTCAATGATTTTTTAAATGTAGACCAAAATCGTATCTCTAGGGGTTTTTTTCATGTTTTCGATATCTCATTTCGTTTTCGAGATATGAATTATTTTCTGAACGAAACCGGGCGAAAAACGACCGCATTTTTCACAATATTTTGATTAAAAAAAAAAGTAATTGAGTTTATTCAAAATTTTTTTTTGCATTTTGTAGCCCTCGTTAAGATGCGTCTTTTGACATCCCAATCAGTCACGTAGTCCCAAAAGCCACGACACCAGGGCGATGTCGCACTTTCGTTGAAAATCGGGCCTATACAGAAGCGACAAAAAAAAACATTTTCAATGTTAAAATGTTTTAGATACTGACGCTTAAGAGTGACGCAAATATTCTAAATTTTAAATAAATTAGGTAGTTTTTTAACTCGTCTGTTTGGTTCTCGACGTTTTGACCCCGTCTCTCCCATGACCATAAAAAGCAGAGTAATCAGTAGAGTTATAAAAAATGGGAGTACATTACAATTCAATTAAATTTTTTTGTTACATGGCTTGTAGATACTCTAAATTACAATTCCCTGATATAACAATTTTTATTATAACGTTTTTGTCAAAAAAAAATTCTATTCTTGAGTAATTTTAAGATGTCAACACACATAATAATGTCCTGCTATTTTTTTTTTATTTTAGTTTTCTTACTATTGAATGTGTATATGTAATATTAACATATGTACAGATATATATACGTAATTTAAGTTATAAAATATTTTATTTTAAAATTTGATTGCGATATTTTATAACAGCAATACCAGCATTTATATTTACGGCTGTTTTCAACTTGTTACGACCATTTATTGGAAAACGCTTGGAACTCGGTTGGTCTAAGTTATCTCCTAAACTGTTATTGTTGCGGAATAATTATATGAGTATACACTTGTACCATTTGTTGATTTTAAATTGAGTTAAATATTTTTTGAAGTAAAACTTCTTTACGCACGCTTGACTTGGGGGGTAAGCTGGTGAATGCGTTACGAAAACATGTACGTACGTTTGTTGCCATGGTAACCGTTGTTATTGCCTGACAAATGATATATAATATTATATTCTTTTAATGATATTCTATAAATATATGATTGAAATATGCCTAATATGTGCTACTTTTAGTATCTCACCTATCCTAATTATTTAAAATATAAATTGAATTTCATAAAGAGTACCGATAACCTACAGAAGTTTTACTTCTTGCGCGTGTACATTCATACACGCACTGTTTAATTTTTTTTTATATTAATACGTGAAGAGAAAGCTTTATATCCCTTCTAAAGCACATTGTGTGTGAGGAGTATGAGCTTTGGCATAATTAAAGTTTATATGTAGGAGGACCGCAGGAAGTCATAATTTGTTGACTTGATTTGGCTCACGGCTTCGCTATCGTATATATTTATTTATGTTTAATAACTTCTAAAAGGTTCATTGTGATGTTAGATAGCTTAGGTACTGCATTATTCAGCCGCTTTTAACGTCCCTCTGCTGGGCACGGGTCTCCCTTTAATACGAGGGAATCAGGCCATAGTCCACCACGCTGGCCAAGTGCTGGTTGGCGGACTTCACATGTCTTTCGAAAACTTGCTAGATCCTCTCAGACATGCAGCATGCACGATGTTTTTCTTCACTGTAAGACAAGTGGTAATCATGTTGGAAATGAAGAACCTAGCAAGTTTTCGAAAGATATTTGAAGTCCGCCAACGGACTCTTGTCAACAACAACTGTTCACGAACGATATGATGGACTTTGACCTGATCCCCCTCGTATTGAAGGGAGGACTGTGCTCAGCAGTGGGACGTTAGAAATGGCTGAATACAATCATACAATACAATACACAAGTAAGTTAAATATTATTTTTAGGGAATCTCGAGTGCAAAATATTATGCCAATGTGTCATAAACAAATAAATCAAATCGCATGAAAGTTTTTGAATTATAACATAAATGGTAAATTTTTATTTAGGTTTAATAAATAAATGTTATTACATAATATATTACGTCACTATATTCCAGTTAAAACAGATTCAGAGATTCTCAGTTAAAATAAAACCTAGATCATTAGTATAGTCTAGCGATCCTTCCTCAATGCTAGATAATCTCGAGCGAGATAGACAGCGGTAATCAATTATCGATAACATCGTGTCCCATCACTAGGGAATTTGGAACTGTTCGGAAGTGGGTAATCCTACATTTGGTTTAAGATTTATCGAGTGTTAGAGAATCTATTTTTAAACTTATGAAACAGTCATTTTTCAGTTATTTTACGTCACCAGTTAAAGGAACGAATAAAAGTAGTATTAAGGTTTTTTTACTTCATAATATAGTGATAATATAATGTGTATGTATGGTATGTATACTATTTTTATTGACATTTTTGTTTGTTTGTCTGTATATTTGTGTGTACTTCACGCAAAAAGTACAGAACCGATTTCAACTAAATTGTGTAGTGGTAACTGATTACTCGGATTGTTGAACTATTAGGATACTACAGGAAAATCATTAATTTCCATAGGTAAAAACGTAAAATGCAATGCAATAAAAATAAAAAAAAAGTAAATGCTTCCGTAGGGTCCTCTTTAGAAATGTCGCTCTTATAATGTATATAATAAGTATGAGTTGAACTCTAGTCAAGTTATGGTATTTTGTTCAAATTTACCAATAAAATTCGATCTTATATAAAACTAGCGGCTATAAAATTTATTTATTTAAATAAATTAAAAGAGATATGGAGCTTAGTTAATACTAAAGCAATTCATAAATTAAAGAATGAAAGCAGTGTTCCTTCAAAACTTATAATAAACAATGAAACTATTACGTATTTATACGTACTAATAAGTATTTTCCAACTATAGGCAACATTTTATTTAGTTAAATTCCACTTAAGTACCACAATCCAAACACTTTCACTATTATACCTTCTGACAACCTCACACGCAAACTACGCGAGTTTAAGCCATGTACAGCACATGAAGTTCAACTTATAATAAGCAACTTGGATTCTAATTTAAGTACAGGTGTTGACGATATCAATCAAAATCAATCAAATTCTTAAATAATTTAATAAATAAAAATCTAAGTCGATGCATTAACAAATCATAACATAATAGACAGACAGACAGTTTAAAGATAGCAAGAGTAATATCAATTTATAAGAGTAGCACACAATATAATCCCGATAACTATAGACCAATATCCTTACTGCCAGTTCTGTCAAAAATATATGAAAAAATTATTCATGACAAATTAAATCAATATTTACATAATGCTAATATACTTAATAATAAACAATATGGGTTTCGTCCTAAGTCTGGAACGCTTTCAGCTGCAGTAGATCTAGTTACAAAAATAAAAACTAGTATTGACAGCAAAAAAAAATCTTGTAGGAGTGTTCATTGACCTAAATAAGGCATTTAACACAGTCACACCCTTGTTTTTACCAAAACTTTAAAAAATAGGAATAACTGGCAGCGCACATAATATACTTGAATCCTATCTTAGTAATCGTAGACAAATACTAAATACCGAATATTTTGAAACCAATCCTACATTGATTACTTGTGGAATACTACAAGGATCAATTCTAGGGCCATTGCTTTTCTTAATTCATATCAAAGAAATGAGTCGGTTGCTATTTTCTGGAGAAGTGTCGTTATATGCGGACGTTACATGTGTATTTTTTACGGTGAATTTATTCATACCTTAGTGCAAAACGCTCAAAGCGATCTAAATATTTTAAACGAAGGGCTAAAATGTAATTTACAATAAATATATAAATATTTTATATTTATTTAAAATGCCTCAAAGACATCATATATTATATTTTCAGCAAAAATAAACCTATCCCACCATTATCAAGACCTAGTATTTGATAAAGCAAAAATAAAAAAATCAAATACCGAAAAATACTAAGGTTTGATTTTCGATAAAAACTTAAGATGACGGCATCATATAGATTCTCTCCACTCTAAAATAATATCTCTCACAGGAGCTCTTCTCTTCCTAAAGTACGAACTACCAGTATTATCCATAATACACAAGTAAAACCAGTTTTAGAATATCTTGTAGAAATATGGTGTTCTGCTGCTCAAACAAATATCAAAAATCTACAAATTTCTCAAAATAAATTACCAAAGACTTTACATCATATGGATTACCGTACACTTACAAAAAATATTTACGAAAAAACTAAATTACTAACCATTAAACAAATGTACAAATATAAGACATACAATATTAATAAAAAAAATGATCACTCAAACCATTCACTCCCAAATAACTTTTCAAACAAAAACGCACTCACACAACACCAGAAACATGCACAAAATTGAACTGCCTAAGACTCGAACCAAATATAGAATAATATTACTATTACATTTGAAGGAACACAGCTTTGCGATTCTTTTCTAAATAATATAAAGGTGTAAAACTTTAAATACGTTAAAAAAACTTAAAATTACATAATTAATTTAACATTACATAATGTCATGCAAGAATCCAGATTTTAAATATAAATATGTTGGGACATTAACACACAGTACTATCTAGTTCCATGGTAAGCTACGAGACTTGTGTTATGGATACCAGATAGTTGATACACTACACATATATAACTTTAAATATATACATATTTTAAATATAAACACCCATGACTGGAGTACAAACATTCGTGCTCATCACACAAATGAATGCCCCCAGCGGGACTCGAACCCGCGACCGCTGGCACAGCAAGTAAGGTCACTACACACTGAGCCAAACGTGTCGTCATTTTGTTTAGAATCACCGCTGTTTAAATTTGTAGACTATAATCTAGTACTATTTAAATTTCGTGATGTAAGTGAACATTGCTCTTTTTTGGAAAATAAAACATGTTTAACTCGAATATTCAAATCATTTTCAATACATGTAGATACTAGCAACTCATCTTCGCTCCGCTCGGATTCGTCCCTAGTTACGCTTTAACGTTTAAAAGTATCCTACATTTAATCCGGTTCACCAGCTATCATCATACCAAATTTCATCAAAATCTCTCCAGTGGTTTTCTTGTGATGCGTTCCCAGACAGACAAAAATTCTTAAAACTATATATGAATTCTGTATCGATAATAAAGTCTATTTCAATAAGATTTTCCAAAAAATATTTAATGTACAGATTCTGCTTAGTTACAAATTTTATTGACTGTGATTGAAAAATAAAATCAGCAAAAAAAAAACGTACGAGCAAAATTCTACGTGGTACAGATTTGTGTATTATTTTTGGTAGATTAATTTTGTAAAATTTCTTCATATTATTCTCCTTCATCAAATATAAACGTTTACGAGTTAAAACAAATTGTAATTTATAATGGAAGTATTAAGGTTGAAATTTTAAAACTGTATTTTTTTTTTGTTTCTACATAAATTTTTATTAACAAGGCTACTATTATGATAAAAAGGTGATTTTTATGATGTATTATCGCAGTGATTGTCTGTTCATTTTATCAGCTATTTCAGAAGTATTTTAACTTACGACAGTTGTTAATAACCTATCTATTTGAGATTAGCATTTATAAAACTACACGTGGATAGGTTATTGATAGCCACCGATAGACTATACGAATTTAGGCACGTTACCTACGAGGTTGATAAAGCTAAATAATAATCTATATATTAATTAATACGTGAAGAGAAAACTTTGAACCCCTTTTTAAGCATATTGCATGTACAGAGTAGGTATACACCTTAGTCTCTCCCGTGACTATGATTGCTGTAAAGCATTCGAAACGTCGGGAACCAAAAATCAAAATAAATCCGCGAAATAATTCGAGAAATGTTATTAGTAGAAAAAAAGTTTTAATCCAAAGTTGTAGATAATTAAAAGATTTATAACTTTGATAATAAATAAAATCGGTTATGGAGATAATCACGAAAACCCTTTGATGGAAGCGAAATTTGTGCGTTCGAGCGTAATATCTCGTGAAATATTAATTTAAAAAAAAGATAGGAAATTTAATTTAAAAGAGAAAAGATTTCTATAGTACGTTAAATATTGCTTATAAGATATATGTGACCTAAAATAAACAGATTGAGAAATAGATGGTTAAGATAATATCTAATATTTATCCATTAGACAAAGCTTTAAATAAATTAATAAATATAAATAAATATGTTGGGACATTAACACACAGCACCATCTAGTTCCATGGTAAGCTACGAGGTTTGTGTTATGGATACCAGATAGTTGATACACTACACATACATATATTACTTTAAATACATACATATTATAAATATCGACTCGAACCCGTGAACGCTGGCACAGCAAGTAGGGTCACTACAAACTGAGCCAAGCGTGTCGTCAGTTTAACTTAATAGTAATGTTTACATTGTTGTCATATATCATAATTCAGAAAAAAATATTTTTTCACTGGTTTACTAAGAAATTTTATTTAAAAATCATAATTTAATTTTTCGTATTGACATTCCGTATAAAGAACTGATTTAAAATTTTCTCTTGACATTTTTATAAAACTTCATACGATCAAATAAAACGATATGGTACTTAACGTAATAGTGCAAAATGTTTTTACTAAGGATATTGCTGGTTGTTTTAAATGTCCTTTGAATTTCTATACATATAATAAAGTTGTTACTAAGCCGAATCTGTACATTAAATATTTTTTGGAAAATCTTATTGAAATAGACTTTATTATCGATACAGAAGCTAAATCTATAGTTTTTAGAATTTTTGTCTGTCTGTCTGTCTGTTACCGCATCACGGGAAAACCACTGGATAGATTTTGATGAAATTTGGTATGATGATAGCTGGTTATCCGGATCAACATATAGGATACTTTTTACAGCAGAAAAATATCTTATCTCTGAGCTAACACGTTAAAACGTAACTAGGGACGAACCCGAGCGAAGTGAGGGTGAGTTGCTAGTCTTAAATATAAATAGTGTATCATATATCGTAAAACACGATTGGAAAATGTAGTTTACTACATAATCTTTCGTTTGGCATTCAAATCTCGATTTATATGTTTTTGTCACTATTGTTTACAGCGTATATATTGCAAAAAGATGCATTTTTATTCATTTGTGAGCAGATCACACGTGAAGAAACATTGCTCGATTTAGAAGTGAAGTAAATAATTCAAGTAAACATGGAGCGTTGGATTGGAAAAGTGGCGGTAGTGACGGGAGCTAGCTCGGGCATCGGAGCTGAGATGGCCCTCCGTCTGGCAGATGCGGGTCTTATAGTGGTCGGTTTGGCAAGAAGAAAAGAATTGATCGATGTAAGTATATAATTTTATTTTAAACTACTTTTATTTCGCTTGGGTTTGCCCCTAGATGATTCTTGAAATTGACATAACTTTTTAATTTAGGAACCAGTGGAAATAAAACAAATACTAAATCTTAAGTGAAGCTTACCGCAATACATTAGTGAAAACCGCACCCAAATCGGTTAAGCCGTTTCTAAGATTAGCGCGCACAAACGCACAGATAAACAGACAAACCGACTAACAGACAAAAATATTAAAAATCATTGTTTTGGGTTCTATTGCGTTAATGAAGATCCCCAATAATAGTTTTTCTCAAATGTCTTTCATGTACAGACAGCGATCAGTTACAATTTTATTATATGTAAGATAAGTTAGAAGATATATAGATAGGTGTTTTTTTTTTTTTCTCTATGGCTTAGAGTTTAGATAGGTGTTAATGTGATGAATACAATATTATAATTAACGAGTGTAGCATGTATCTTTCAATACATACTTTTATTTAATTACTTTCAATAAATTCATTCGATTTATATTATTTATTCGATTTTCGATTCCATTCGAATAATAAACATGTTAAATTACAAGAAAAGTTGATTCAATGAGAAGAAAGCCTTTTTACATAATGTATAATTTCCACAGAAAATAGCTAAAACGGTGACTGGAAAAGGCAAGATTTACTCAAGATGTATTGATGTATCCAAACCTGAACAAATAACAGCAGCTTTTGAATGGATTGAAAAAGAGTTCGGTGGCGTAGATATCCTTTTGAACAATGCTGCATACTTTCCTGTTGGATATATTACTGGTATGATTATGTAAACTAGTGATCGCCGCGTGGTTGAAAATCAACCATAATTCATTAAGTTACATATTTATTGTCTTGCGTGTATTTTAATCTATTCTCAATTTGAACACAGACTTTAACAATAAACAAAAGAGTATAATATACGCGTGTGTGTGTCAAATACATGGTAGTGTTTGTAATGTTTTTTTTTATTGATTTAATGTATTTTTTATGTATAATTTTAAAAAAATGCTTTATAACACCTGTTTACTTAATAGTTGGCCATCCTGTTATCCTGAGTACATAGATTATAGAAAATTGCTTTTTTTAGATATTGGAGATAAACCAGAACTGAATGACGATACGATTAAATTGACAATCGATGTCAACATCACTGCAGTAGTCCTGTGTACTCGTCTAGCAGTCAAAAACATGACAAAAAGAGGAGTCGCTGGACACATCGTTATTACAAATAGGTGAATGTTATAACTAATGTGCATATTTAAAAACAAATTACTGAATCATATGATATTTTTGGCTCGCGCTTAAAAACCATAAATAATAAAGAGCGGAGTTGTGTTACGATTTCCATCATATTTCCTGGATGATATATAGCCTATAGTCTCCTTCAGTTAACGGGCTATCTAATGCAAGAAGATTTTTTCAAATCGGATTAGTAGTTCCTGAGATTTATAATATTAGTATAGATTATTGTATAGATTATTTGTATAGATTATTTGCTTAAGCTGTACGTTGTATGAAAATATTGTTTGTATTTCAGCGTTTTCGGTCTCTACGTGCCTACGCTTCAAATTTCAAGCGTATACCCCATGACCAAATACGCACTCACTTCCTTCACCCAAAGTTTGATGAATGAGCTCGCTAAATTCAATAGCAAAATCAAAGTTACGGTATGAAATTATAATATACCATTGTAATATTTATTTACAATTTTTATCTATACATATAATAATATTCTAGCAGAGTCGAATCAGTAGGTATATTAAATATTTTTTTGGAATATCTGATTGAAATAGTAATTATTATTGATACAGAGGTTAAATCTATTGTTTTTACATTTTTTGTCTGTCTGTCTGTTTCTCTGTCTGTCTGGGAACGCATCACAAGAAAACCACTGGACAGATTTTCAAGGGTATGATGATAGCTGGTTGTCCAAGTTAACATATAGGATACTTTTTACTGCGGGAAAATATCTCATCTATGAGAAATCTATACGAAACGTTAAAACATAACTAGGGACGAACCCGAGCGTAGCGAGTGTGAGTCGCTAGTTTAATAATAAAATAGATAGATAATCCTCATAAGTTAGCAAAATATTGTTTCCATTTTAGGGTTCCGTACCTCAAAAGATAAAAAAAGGAACCCTTATAAGATCTCTTGTCCGTCTGTCCGTCTGTCTGTCTGTCCGTGTGTCACCACCGATTCTCTTAGGAACAGGTGGACCTAGCAAGTTGAAATTTATACCAGACACTGAGGTGTATAGTCCCTATTAGGTGTATAATAACCAAGGTCCTGAGTCAAGACGATAAAAAGATATGGGTAAATTTAGATTTTCGCGAAAACTTGTAAGTACCAAAATTTACCTTAATTTTCAACTTTTTTATTTTTCAGAATTTTCCCTTTACTTGTGCTGTAAGACTTTGTTTTTAACCAAAATTAACAATTCTAGGTCAACCAGAAGCACCCTATAGGTTTTAGGTCGAAAACGCATATGGTAGTTCCCGTTGACCTAGAATAACGAAATTTAGCAAAAAGCAAGGTCTTACAGCACAGATAAAGGAAAAATTCCAAAAAATAAGAAAAGTTGAAAATTAAAGTTAAACAGATTTCCCACCGGAACCCTCGGTGGGCGAGTCCGACTCGCACTTGTCCAGATTTTTTTTGTAAGAGTTTTGTTTGATCAATTTAGACTACTAAATATGCGATAAACTGCACTTAAAAATGTAATGTCAGGAAATTTCTATAACGCGTTTTTATATATTTTAGAGCCTCCATCCTGGTGCAGTGAACACGGAATTGCTTCCTGAGGATCTTGCAGATATACCGAAAGCAAAGTGTGATGAGGTTGTCGATGCTGTAATATTCGCCCTCTCCACACCACCTGATGTCAATGTAAGTATACTATTTTATTATTTATTAATAATTTTTGACATAATTTCTCACGGTATATTGCAGACGTATTATATACACAAACAACAATAATAGGTTGAAGAGCTGTTCAGTGCTCAACCGTATGCGTAATTATGCAACATAATAGATAAATAAATAAGTTAGGACATTAACATACAGCACCATCTAGTTCCATTGTAAGGTACGAGGCTTGTGTTATGGATACTAGATTGTTGACACACATATATAACTTTAGATAAATACATATTATAAATATAAATATCCATGACTGGAGTACAGATATTCCTGCTCATCACACAAATGAATGCCCCCAGCGGGATTCGAACTCGCGACCGTAGTCAAAATGAAATTATAATTGCCTTTTTAACTTCCCATTGTTGGGCACGAGTCTCCTTTCAAGGCAAGGGAGATCAGGCTATAGTCCACCACGCTAGCCAAGTGCGGTTTGGCGGACTTCGCATTTCTTGTATGTGGATGACGTCCAACCCCACCTTGAAGGATGCGGTGATAGAAAAGCGACGTTGACACCAGATCAAAAAGTTAATCAGAACACTCTCTACACAGAGAGCCAGCATCTCTCCGGAGCCTTAGAGGTTTTAATCTTCTATGAGATCGTTGAAAATACGAACTGCCCGGCATTGGAGAGAGTCAAATGGAAGCGTAAATAGTACCGCATTGGGGGGGGAGGGGGGGTACTATCCCAGCGAAGAGAATAATATTCCTTGAGAAGGCGAACCTTTGCTTTATAGAGCAAAATGCCGAGTCTTAATATGAAACATTGTTCCGCTCTGTTGAGCACTTCCATTTTTTTTGAAATCAATTTGACTTTTTCTTTCAAATGACATAACTTTCGAACTCGCATTACTTACTTTCTCAAGCAAGCATATTATTACTGAGCTACCACTACCTAATTCATAATATAAAAAAAAAATGTAATAATTTTTAAAATATTTATTATTTATTATCATTGTATTAATCACTATATGTTTTTTTTCAGCTCTTTACCATTGGAGTCAAGGCAGTCGGTGAAGGGACTCTATAAATAATCGAATAGTATAATAGATGTAAATAATCAAACAATAATGTATTACATAATATAATATATGTATATATGTATAATACACATGAAAATGTTTTATTTATAAGTAATATTGTAATTATTTTTAGAGATAGACATATGCCATCGTGGACTTTCTTGTAGACCTTTTTAAGGTGTACAATACTGTAGTACATTACATTGATCTATCTCGTAGGGTTCAACCAGCATTTGCAATATAAGCGCAAAAAAATGTGTTTACGACATAACATTAGAAAGCTCTATAATTATCAGTGTTCCTCTATTATGCATGTATTAGACATATAATCTTGAATTACTCTATTTATTGAAAAAACCGCATAAAAATCCGTTTCGTAGTTTTAAAGATCTAAGCATTTATATGGACAGACAGCAGGAAGCGACTTTGTTTTATACTATGTAGTGATAAAAGTTCGTGACGATGCCTCCAACCGGTATATCGTATTGACCTAGCGATTAATATGTATGGCTGCAGACTCGGAGGTCTTTAATTCGACTGGATCAGGCCACGTATAGTTATCGAGTTATTCTGTCAAGAAATTTTCCTGACAGACAGTAGGAAAGTGAGCGACGGCTCTCCGAGGCACTCGAAATGAACTACCGCCAACATCCCAACTCCGGGTTGTTTTTCTTTATAGAAATATATAATAACTGAAATATTTAATAACTGAATTTAGCCATCCCGAGACTCCAACCGAGGACCTCCGGATCTGCAGCCTTACATGCTAGTCACTAGACTACCGACGCTTGATAATTGACGAGTATTAATAAGATAAACAGTCATCAACAGACAAAATGAGAATATTATTTAATGCATAATAAAATGTCTTACTTCCTTAGTAACAGGTATCCTGGCAGTTTGCCATCGCCATCGCGCACCACTTGCTCTTACCATTAAATAATACCTCTCAATGCATAGCATTTAAGCCTATTCAAATTTTAAATTAGCGAATATTTTTCCAGCGAAATGAAATCTAGTTTTAAATAATAAAAACAAAACCACTATTTGTTGCGCTAAATCTATATATACATAAAATGCTTTGTCCTGACTGACTGATCGATCAACGCACAGCCTAAACCGCTGGTCGTAGAAACGTGAAATTTAGAGGACATATTTATTATACAATGTAGGCATCCGCTAAGAAAGGATTTTTCAAAATTCATCCCCTAAGGGGGTGAAATAGGGGATAAAAGATTGTATGAAACTCTGTCATTCTTAAAGCGAAATGCACGGAAAGTGGTATTTAGCTTTAAGGTGAAAAATAAGAAATATACGTCTTATATTTTTTTCGAAATTTATCCCTAAAATGTTAAAAGGGGGTCATAAAGTTTGTATGGGCAAACGATTATTTATGATCAGAATTACTTGAAACTTGGTATTAATGCTCTTCATTACAATTAAATAAATACATATTTTAGCATTTTTTGAATTTCATCCCATAAGACTGTCAAATAGGGGATGAAAGTTTGTATGAAACTCTGTAATTGATGCACGAAAAATTGTATTTACCTTTAAAATGTAAACTAGACCAACTTAAATGAATCGAAAGTTTTACGCTAGACATAATATTAAAAATTCGATATGACTACATATAAATTCAATGGAAATTAAAACTGAGCAAATTTTTCAATCCACGCGAGCGTAGCCGCGGGCAAAAAGCTACAACCAAATAAGAATGGCACCTCATATATGTAACTTAATAAAAACTTAAAAAAAAATAAAAACCGACTTCCAAGCAGTGAAAAGTAAAAAATAACTAAACAGGGGTTTTCATTTAGAATAGATACCTAATCAGATATTTTCGAAGTCGGTGCCAGCCAATACAAATCAAAGCACACCGGTATCTATTCTAAATGAAAACCCCTGTTTAGTTATTTTTTACTTTTTAGTGCTTGGAAGTCGTTTTTTTTTTTAAGTTTTTATTTTTCCATTTTTAGTGTAGACGTAATTAAAAAAAAATAAAAACCGACTTCCTGGCACTGAAAAGTAAAAAATAACTAAACAGAGGTTTTCATTTAAAATAGATACCTAATCAGATATTTTCGAAGTCGGTGTGCTTTGATTTGTATTGGCTGGCACCGACTTCGAAAATATCTGATTAGGTATCTATTTTAAATGAAAACCTCTGTTTAGTTATTTTTTACTTTTCAGTGCCAGGAAGTCGGTTTTTTTTTTTTTTTTAAAAGTTTTTATTTTTCCATTTTTAGTGTAGACGTAATAAGCAAGTAATTTGTAAGAAGAAAGATTTTTAATAAAAACATAATATTCGATTAAGCCATTTATTTAAAAACCGCTTGACCGATTTCGATAAAATTTATATGGGACCACCGGGGAAAAATACCCTTTGAAACAAAAAAAGAATTTTCCAAATCGGTTCAGGCGTCTTCGAGTAATCGGTGAACATACATAAAAAAAAAGGAAGAAAAGATTCCGACGAATTGAGAACCTCCTCTTTTTTTGAAGTCTGTTAAAAAAGAAGGAGAAGGAGGAAGACTGTAGCTAAACTTCAGGTGTACTTAACATTCGGTCTTTAAAAATAACGTAGATGTTAGCCTGTTAGCATGTTAATTAAAAACCCATATTAGCCGTATTACATAATTCTAAAGTCGTAAACATTGTATGTATGATTGTATCATTGTACTCACTTCTTCTAAATTTGGCAAGCTGGAGTAGAAAAATGTGCAAGAAATACAGGTAGTGGAGCTTGCTAAATATCTAAAGTGTAAAATTATTACAGATTATACGCTAACATCTTTTGAGATACTGGATATTTTGAGTTAATTAAATTTGTTTTCCATATATCTATAAGAAATATTAAAACTTACATGAACTTATTTTTGCAAGTAATAAAGTATATATTGCGTAAAAGATTATTTTTTTCGTAGTTTGATCGCGGGCGAAGCCGCGGGTTCTGCTAGTATTATTATAAAATGAAGACTTTTCCCTGCATTTATTTTTTATAGTAAATTTCATGGGATTTTAGTGGGTAGTCTAAATAAGAACGTTATGATTATAGAATTCTTTATATCTCAACAAATTTGTTCTATCATAACTAAATTTGGACGGAAAGCGCGCTTGTTTTATTAAGGTCTTCATAAAACATTTTATGATTAATAAAAACGTTTGCCCAGTTAAGTCGCGTTGCTACAACTACATAAATAATAAATATAAATATGTTGGGACATTAACACAGCACCATCTAGTTCCATGGTAAGCTACGAGGCTTGTGTTATGGATACCAGATAGTAGATACACTACATGTATATATATATATATATATATATATATATATATATATATATGTATAACATTAAATACATACATATTATAAATATAAAAACCCATGCGTACTAGAGTACAAGCATTCGTGCTCATTACACAAATGAATGCCGACCCCGCGACCGCTGACACAGCAAGTAGGGTAACTACAAATCGAGCCAAATCTGTCATCAACATCCTATATACATTAGGAAGTGACACGAGAATATCTTAAAGTAGTAAATTAAAAACCGATCGCTTAGTCGGTTTTATGACTAACATGGTGTACAGATTGTGAGGTTATGGATTTAAAATATATTATATCGGATCAACAGGGTTCCCTCGGAGAGCATGATAAGCGTTCATTCCTGTATTTTCTATACATTTTAACTTATATATACCAGATGGAAGTGTCGTCCAACTGGACAATGAGAGTTGAAAGGGCAGAGAGTGAAAGTGCAAACATATGCACTATCTATTGGCCTGTGCAGTTGGCTGGCCTCATCGAGATTAATTAAATTCTGTTTAGAGGACTTTGTTATTATTATGTATTATGAAAATATTTATTATATAACATGAAAAAGTCGAAGGAATGCAATTAGTTATACCAACTAAGAACTACTAGATACACCGCAATAATAATTCAAAAAGATGTAATAAGAAATACAATTTGCTACTATATCTTCATACATTAACTTATTGAAGATTAGCGACTCACCCTCGCTTCGCTCGGACTCGTTCCTAGGTTGATTCGCCATACAAACTTTCATCCCCATTTTTACCCATTTCCGGGATAAAAACTATCCTTTGTCCTTCCCAGTGTCTCAAACTATCTTTTTACTAAAGTTCATTTAACTCGGTTCAGAAGAGTTACATAGAATTCCTCAAAAATCCATAGAATTGCTAACATAAAACTCCACATATAAATCTCCAAAGGATTGCCCACTTCCGGATAGTTCACAAATAGCCGAGTGATGTTACACGATGTTATCGGTAAACGATTACGGTTGTCCTCCTCACTCCAGATTACATCTAAAGCAATGAAGAAGAATCGCATCATTAATCTAGCTTTCAATTAAATTGAGAAAGTCTATTTGTAACTGAGTAAAATGGCTAACTAATTAACTTGTAGTATGAAAAATTCAATACTATATAAGTATATTGGTTTAGTGGCTATGTACGGCTGCAGGTCCAGAGGTTATAGGTGGAGTCCCGGGTGGGGCTTATGGTATTTATTGATTTTTGTGTTAATTCTCAGTAGCAGCCTAGAGTTGAGAAGTTAAGGCGTTACTCCCACGTGCTTCGGAGACCACATAAAGCCCGTTGGCCCTGCGCCTGTCGTGTCCAAAATACCATCCCATCGGACTTTGACAGTGAAAGGAATGGAGGGTCCTTGTACCTTCGCACATATTTGTGGTCTATGATGTGATCATAGCTAATTTCAGTGAAATTGATCACCATGAACGATGTAGTTCAGGAGAATTATTAATTCCTAGCGACTCACGCTCTCTTCGTTCCCGTTCGTCCCTAGACACGTTTTCTCGGTTAGTATAGAATAAACTATATATATGTATATACATAGGTATAGAAAAGTATGTAACTACTTTAAAAATTAAAAAATGTATATATATCGCTTAGGCCGGCCTTACACGGACTGCTCGAGCAGTTAGCCAGTGATCAACATAAACGGACCGCTCTTGCAGTCATAGTTAACAGCTTGAAGCTGCCATTGATAACTGCTGGAGCAGTTGATATCAAATGCAGCAGTTGATATCAATGGCTCAACAAGTCACGGACTTTACTTTTGCTCAGACGGCGACGACGTGGAATGAAGAGCGTAATTGCGCGAGAACAGTCGACAGCTCGAGCAGTCAGTGTATGCCTGGCGAATGCTTGACCGCATGATGAAATTTCATCGCGCTGACAACCGCCCGAAGCAGTCGCAACTGCTTGAGCGGTTTCGTGTAAAAGTGTGTACATAGAAAACTGTAGTTTGCTATGCGGTCGCAGCTTGAAGCAGTCGAAACTAGCTGCTTAAAGCTGCCCGTGTATGGCCAGCCTTACTTGAGAAATGATTCCCCATACAAATACAAACTTTCATCGTCCTTTTTACCCCCTTAAGGGATGATTTCCGGGATAAAAACTATCCTATGTCCTTTCCAGGGTCTCAAACTATCATCTACATCGGTTCAGCGGATTAACCGTGAAAACGTAACAGACAGACAGACAGAGTTAATTTCGCATTTATAATATTAGTATAGATTATTTCAAGAACAAAAAAATATATTTTATGAATATAATATCCTAGTAATAATCCACAGTAAATTTTACGCCATTATAAAATACATTTTTTTTAATGTCTTGGCCATTTATAATCACACATTGAACTCTGGACCCCCTGTAAAGAATATTTATCTCAGTCGTTTATTCATGTGATAAGAGACGTGTCTATTAAATTTTGGTTGTTCGAGTTACGAGTAGATAAAGGTTCCGAAAATAACATCTTTTATAATTAATGTAGACATCTTAGTAATAAGTTGCGTTGTGTTATAATAATTTATTATCACAACATAATGTTTTTATTATATAACTAGTGACTCATCCTCGCTTCGCTCGGATTCGTCCCTAGGTTGCTTCCCAAAAAAAAACTTTTTTAAAATTTTTTTGGTTTTAATTTTATTTTTCGTAGGACCTTATTTTTTTTCTTAAATAAATGTAGCCTAAGTTACTCCTTATTACATCAGCTATCTGCCAGTCCCGTCAAAATCGGTCCAGCCGTTTCAGAGATTAGCCGGAACAGACAGACAGCCAAAAATTTAAAAAAATATTGATTTGGTATATGTACCGTGTATACATCCATATGCATTTAGTAAAAAGCGGTTATTTTAATATTACAAACAGACACTCCAATTTTATTTATTTATATCAACAAAGGAGATGGAAATCCTGTTTTGCATCCACAACGAGTACTACTAACTTGTTATTATCTATCTATTCATAATTGTATAATGTACAGTGTATATAATATGTTACTAAGCACATTTTACTTCATTTTGATTTTTACCCGACTGCGCGACGCAAAGGAGGGTAATGTGTTTATCAATCTATGTATGTATGTTACGGCAAGGATGAAACGTGTATATCTTCGATTGCATAATACTATATTCCTTCGTCAACTTATTTTCATCTTTTTAGTTAGCTTTTATGCAGTCGTGTTTTTTATTTTTATAATATATTTTTTATTTATAAAGACAACGTTAAATATTATTACCATCATGACAAAATGTGTAACAAAATAAAAGTAAAAAATCCACAGATCTCGTGTCTACCACGACCTTCGGGTACATTGAAAATGAATCTGCCAAATGAACTGAATTAAATATTTTTTTAACATATTACAAACAAAGTTTTTGGCTTTATGTTATAACTAAATTTTGACGCGCGCATCGAGAGTTTCATACCGCCCAATATTGTGTCATTTTTACTAACATATTTACACACTAAAATAAAATTTTTACGTAATAGATACATTAGTATTTAAATAAATAAGGTCGTATTTCATATTATTTCTTAAAGATATCTCTCAGTATCTTAAAAGATATTTACCGTATATTCTGTAAATTAATTTTCTCCGATTCTTTAAGCATTAAGCATTTATTTATATTATGCGTTTCATCCCTCCTCTTCACATGTCCATAACGAAGGAATTTATATGTTGTCATATTAAGTTTGTAATGTACAGTATTTATGTAATCACTTCAGATTCACTTAACTTATTCTATGCTAAAAAGTCGCAAATAGGAAGTTAGAATTAGATTAAGAGCTTCTTTGTATACCACATTGGTGGATGTTCAGTGTGGTTGTGGGTTCTGTTAAAATGTCCATGTGAGAAGCAAATCTCTAAAGTCCATACCTGCTACTTTTAACAACTGGCCCTGACATTTATCATTGCAATATAAATTTAGGAAAGGAATTACGATAGATTAAATTCAAAGCCATAGTCAGAGGTTATCATTGGGATTCGAGGTATGAATACTGATTCCCCTCGAGCACATTTTTTTTTTTTATGGGACAAAGGGGGCAAACGGGCAAGAGGCTCACCTGATGGGAAGTGATTACCTCCGCCCATGGACATCTGCAACACTACAGGGCTTGCAGATGCGTTGCCGGCCTTTCAGGAAAGGGAGGGAGGGAGATGAAGGGAGGAGGGAGGGAGATGAAGGGAGGAGGGAGGGAGGAGGGAGGGAGGAGGGAGGGAGGAGGGATGGGGAGTGGGCCTCCCGGACACATCCAGCAAACACAGTGGCCACCATATTTTTTTATAGATTACTACCAGTCTTATCCGATTGCACAGCTTTGGTGGCTTCTTCATAACAGTTGCGGCAACCTTCAGAAGGACAGAACATTGTTAAGGAATTCTACAGGATAGTGAACAGCTTCATCCATTTGCATCACTGAAACGACAGACCTATATTCTATGTCTGACCCTTCAAATGACTTAAGTTATTGAAATCAAAACCACTTTTGTTATTAAAATCATTAGCATTGTTGTTTTTGGAGGCCAGTGTAGCACGTTCACAAAGCCAAGTGCATTAATACCAAGTTTCAGATAACTCTGATCATAAACATTTTGTCCTTCAAATAAACATTACCATCCCCTTTTACTCCTTTAAGGGATAAATTTCAAAAAAATCGAATATACATATTACATACGTATTTTAATTATTTATTTTAAAGCTAAGTACCACTTTCTATGCATTTTACTTTAAAAATTATAGACTTTAATACAATAAATTACTCATCCCCTTTTTTACCCTATTACGGGATGCATTACAAAAAAAGATAAAACACGTGTTTCTTTACTTGAATTGAAGATAATTATTACTAAGTTTCAAGTAATTCTGATTTTAAATAAATTTTTTCACAAATAAACTTTGGCATCCCCTTTTACCCCTTTAAGGGATGAATTTCAATAAATCTTTTCTTATCCAATACCTCCATCATGTAAGGAATAAGTTCTTCAAAAATACACGTTTCCACGACCAGTGGTTTAGGCTGTCCATTGATCCATAAGTCCTTCAAGCCAAAGCTTTTTTTATATATATATACATATACTAGCGACTCACCCTCGCTTCGCTCGGGTTCGTCTCTAGTTATGTTTTAATGTCTAGTATAGACTTCTCAAAGATGAACTATATTCCCGCAGTATAAAGTATCCTTTATGTTGACTCGGATAACCAGATTTCGTCATACCAAATTTCATCTAAATCTGTCCAGTACTTTTCTCGTGATGCGTTCCGAGACAGACGGATAGACAAAAAATCTAAAAACTACAGATTCGGCCTCTGGGTTGACAATAATGACTATTTCAATAAGATTTTTCAAAATTATTTAATCTACGGATTAGACGCAGTTAGAATTTTATTATATGTATAGATATGTCTTAACGGTTAGTATAGATTTCTCAGAGATGAAATATTTTCCAGTAGTAAAAAGTATCCTTTATGTTTACTCGAATAACCAACTAATATCATACCAAATTTCATCAAAATCTGTCCAGCGATTTTCTCGTGAGGCGTTCCCAGACAGACAGACAAAAATTCGAAAAAATAATAGATTCGGCCTCGGTATCAATAATGATGACTATTTCAATAAGAAATTTTCCAAAAAATATTTAATGTACAGATTTGATTCTGAATTTTAGTATATATACAGACTAGCGACTCACCCTTGCTTCGCGCGGGTTCGTCCCTAGGTACATTTTAACGGTTAATATTAAAATATAGATAGTCGATCGCTTGCTTTGTGTAAAACAAAAACAAATTTATCCAACGGAAATCGTATGTTTTTTCGGGTTAAAACATAATCAATTTGCTATTCCAGACTATAATGTATCCCTGTGCATTTCATCAAGATCCTTTTAGCCGTTCTGGTGTGATTGAGTAACAAAAATCCATCCAAACTTTCGCATTTATAATATTTAAATTAATTATAATATTTTATTATAGGGATTAAATTATATTATATATATCTCGAGTAATAAGTTATTACTACACAAAATTTAGTTAAAATCGGATCTGTACTTTTTGGGTGAAACGCGCACACCCAAACAGACAAACAGACATACAGACAAAAATTTTAATAACTATTGTTTTGGGGTATATATTCTGTGCACAATACGTTACAGTCATTGTTTTTAAAAAATATTTCATGTACAGATTTCGCTAAGTTACTGTTTTATTATGTGTATAGATATTAGTTAGTTATTAGTTTAAATACATATTTATTTATTAATAAAGAATCACTTCGTTCAAACACATAATCATGCTTCAAAACATTTATTCACCATC
The DNA here is from genome assembly GCA_905404265.1 of Fabriciana adippe. Classification (NCBI taxonomy): domain Eukaryota; kingdom Metazoa; phylum Arthropoda; class Insecta; order Lepidoptera; family Nymphalidae; genus Fabriciana; species Fabriciana adippe. The sequence goes on from FR990001.1 coordinate 13,904,588, forward strand.
ACTACCGCGCTCACGCGCTCTTCGCGCGTAAACTCTGCGTCACAAAGGTACAACTTCTGAATAACCCAGCCATGATACGCACCTCCAATGATTTTTTAAATGTAGCCCAACATCGTATCTCTAGGGGTTTTTTTTCATTTTTTCGTTATCTCATTTCGTTTTTGAGGTATGAATTATTTTCTGAGTGAAACCGGGCGAAAAACGACCGCATTTTTCACACTACTTCGATTTAAAAAAAAAGTCATTGAGTTTATTCAAAATTTTTTTTTGCATTTTGTAGCCCTCGTGAAGATGCGTCTTTTGACATTCCAATCAGCCACGTAGTCCCAAAAGTCACGACACCAGGGCGATGTCGCACTTTCACTGAAAATCGGGCCTATACCGAAGCGACAAAAAAAACATTTTCAATGTTAAAAACAACGTTATTTATATCTTACATATCAACTACTCAATAAAATTAAGATTTACTTGTTGTTGTTATATATTACGTATTACATACATTGTCGTTACACGATGTCGTAAACATCGAAAAATACTGGCTGTTTTTAAGTAAATTCTACATTTCAAGCTTCTCAAACTGAGAAAATAATATTGTGATGTAATAACGTTACCTCCAGTTTACAGACAATACACTTATTAATACCTATATTTTGTATATTATGTGAACAAGAATATTTGTGCTTTAAAAACTCGCTTTTTTGATCAGTAACAAAAAAACCTAACAATATCCTTTTAAAACTTGCAGTAATTAACTAAAACTTTAGTAGATTATAATGTAAGGGACATTCCATTATCTATATATGTATATAAAAGGTAAAAGTGATTGACTGATGTATCAACGCACAGGCCAAACCGTTAAGGATAAAAAATTAAATTTTTGCATACGTACTCCTCATATGGCGAAGGCATCTACTAAGGAAGGTTTTTTCAAATTTCAACCCCCAAAGGGATGAAATAGTGATAAAAATTTGTACGAAACTTTTTATTCCTTGGACATATTTGCGTGAAATTTCGTATGAATTGAGTACGGTCAATAATGAGTTACGTATTTCAGCGTTTTCTAAAATTTAACTCTTAAAAGGGTAACATAGGGGATGAAAGTTTGTATGAAACTTAACTTTTTACTTTTTTTAAATAGTTTTAGCGCGAGCGAAGCCGCAGGTTCTGCTAGTAATCTACTAAAAGTAAAAGATTGTAATTGATAATATACTTTTTTAAATTATTAGTAAATTTTTGTTTTAATCTTGAAAAATTTTTGCTGCGGATCATTTATTTCAGCTTAATACATCTTCTTCAGACTAACTGCCGTCACACACAGTAGATCACACTAGATTTAGTTGTCAAAGTATTTGAAATATTAAAAATATTAGGAGGTCATACAATGAAATTAAAATACATTATTCTATTGAAAAACTATTTATTTTATAAAATATAGATAAGTCATTTGTTCCAGTATTTACACGAGCCCTTCACCAACTGCCTTGATTCCCAATTCGTAGATCTGGAATAGAACATAAAAAAATACTGTTTTAAAATTATTATTGTTTTAATACAAATATAGATTACTTTTTTCATCATTTGCATAGATCACGTTGGTGGTGTGGGGTTCGATTTCAAACATATGATTTTTGTAATTCACTAGGAAATTAAACTTTAAGACTAAATTTTGTAATCAATTACGAACGTACCATTTTAACTGATCATCGCTATTGTGTATCAATAATAACTAAATTCATCGTCTACTTTTTATAGCACCCAGGGAAAGAAACTCAAGTGGAATTATTGGCGTCAAATGGGCTTGAACATCACTCATCCATGCAAAATTTTGCCATTCTATTTAAAGTCCAGAAAAATCGCATTTACTATGTACTAAAAAAACTTTTCAATAAATTCCCGATTTTAATAATTTAAATAAAATTAAATTTAGAAGTATAGATAATTGGAGAAAAACATACTTGAACGGTAGGTGGCGTGGAGATGACGTATATGAGGGCGTCTACGACCTCTGAGCACTCGAGCTTAGGCGCATTCGCTAGTTCACTGGGAGGCATTGCCGTGTTGACGACACCGGGGGAAAGACTCTGAAATTCACATAATACTGTCACAAAATTGTATAAGACTTCGATACCACTTCTATTTTCTTAAAAATTAATGTATCATTTAGTGGATGTACACCATTTGTAATAAGTAATTACTATATAATAATTTTTGAGACGTCTAAAACATTAGTTACTCTTGTGACCAGAATTGCTGAAAATATTCGAAACGTCAGAAACAAAAATCAGAATAAATTCGCGAAAACATAGTTTTATTTAAAATACTCTGAAAGTTATGGAAAATTAAGTGCCTTCTCAATCAAAGAGTATCAGTTCGATTCCTGAAGAGGATATATTTTTTGTATTTATGTTGATATGTAAGATATGGTATTAGTAGAATTAGTACTATACCTAATAGGATAAAAAACTTTTTTTAACTTTTAGTTTCTAATTCTTTTCGTATACATACCTTAGTATTTAAATCTAGATATCAACTTTAAGTAGTATTTAAAAATATCTTACCGTTACTTTGATTTTGCTGTTAAATTTGGCAAGTTCGTTGATCAGAGCACTGGTGAAGGGGGCGATTGTGTGTTTGGTCGACGCATATACGCCCGCAGTTTGATAATTAGGCACATAATGGCCGTGGACACTGAAATTTTCATAGTATTATAATATTAACATCCATAATATTAATTAATATCCATTAATATTATCATCCATAGCAAAAAAAGCTATAGGACTAATCCTATCCCGTCAAAAATAAAATATCCCATCAAAAACATAAATGTGAAAAAGGAAGCCAAGCTCACTATTAAGAATAGGCGTGACTTCGCCGACAAAAGAATTAAGATCTAAATGGAAGCCATTTTAAAATAAATTTAAAACACATTTCTTATATTTTTTTTTCAGCTACAACAATGCTTACTATTTATAAATTTAACTTCTTAAAGAACAATGGCAGGTCTCTATACAACGTTTTACCTGATATCCATTTGAGGCGTCTTGAAATGAAAAAATGCTAAAAAGATAGGGATTATTTAACACAAGTTTATCCAGAAAGATTTTTTTTATTGGGAAGTCACAAAAAAAAGCTATTAGCATTTTTATTTTATGACTAGCTTTTGCCCGCGACTTCGTCTGCGTGGAATAGTGACTTTGTGCTTGCAGAGTTCCCCCTCACGACCGCCCCGCCCTCGCCTTGCATCGGGCTAAGAGCGCGCTCACCCATAGTCCGCGTAAAGTTAAATATGTATATTTTAAGACTATGATATCTCCTAAGATATTCATTGAAATCAAATGATGTCAAGGGCAATTTTGTTCAAAATTAAATACTTGTGATGAATAACGTATTTATTTAGATAAGGATTAATATTATGTTTATAAAAACACCTTCGGAAGTAATGCATTATTTTAGAACAAATTTGATTACCTTTAAAAGGGACTTTTTTTTAGAACTTTTAAAGGGGAACAATTCCGTCATATACAATTTTTGCATAACTTTAACCGTTTACGCAGCGCACGCAATGGAAGCTCTAAAAAGGAATCATCTTTTCCAGTTTTTGCAACATTTTTCATTTATGCTCCGCTCCTATTGGTCGTAGCGTGATGTTATATAGCCTAAAGCCTTCCTCGATAAAGGGACTATCCAACACAAAAAGATTTTTTGATTCCAACCAGTAGTTCCTGAGATTAGCGCGTTCAACCAAACAAACAAACAAACAATCAAACAAACTCTTCAGCTTTATAATATTAGTATAGATTTGCGGTTATAAACCTACCTAGCAATGACAGCTGTCACTGATTATTGTACCGAATATTATAAATTAAATATTATAAACTAATAAAAAAGTACGTTAGCGTTACATATAAATTACGTTTTTAATTTCTTTATCATGGATGAAACAAGGTACTGCTTTGAGTCCGTTAGGAGAAATCAGTATTAGTCGTAGGTATACACTGGCGATCGTCCGATAGAATGCACAAGTTGTCGTATGGGGCAGTTAATTGGGTCTGTGGGCAAAGCGACAATTATAACTTAAAATAATCTAGAAAAATGGAACAGTAACAGCAAAATCAAACATAGTAGTCAGAGGCATATATAAAATCATGGATGACAAATAAAATATAAAATCTAAATAATATGTAATAGCGTACTCAATTAATCCTACAGCTTAATATATAATGTTCCATTATATGTATACATTATATGTTTAGCTGTAAGACATAGTTCATTATTTAATTATTTACATAATACTTTTAAAAAAATATTTTAAAATAAATACGTCATTTTATTTTCTTCTGTGGCAACAGTTTTTACATCATCTTTTACGAATGGCGAAGCCGGAAGTACATAATAACAATCAATTAGTAGCTTATTATGTAAATATTTCTTCGTGGCTTTGCCATGTAAAAGTAACGCCGTAAAAAAATGAGCAAATTAAATAATTCAGTTTTGTATATGTCCTAATTTAAGACGCTTCAAAAACATTCAGGTAAAAACTTGCCATTGTTCTTTAAACAGCCGAATTATTTACACAAAGCAGTTTGGAGGCTTGATTAAAAAAACTTTGCCATATTTATGACTTATACTCATACTCAATATAGGATATTGCGTGAAAAGTGAAAGAGTTCTATCTGATAAACAATTTACTTTATATTTTTTATTATAAAAGAAACTATATAGATTTTTTTACAATGTGACATGAAAAGTATTATATTTTGATCTTTTTCCTGTAAAAATAACCAATTTCAAGGTAATAATGTACCTGTTTATGTTAACAATGTGTCCATCAACACCCCTTTTTCTCATACTCTTGACAGCTAGACGTGTAGCTAAGAACAGACCAGTGACGTTCACGTTAACTGTCAGTTTAATTTCTTCGTCATCGACTTCCGGCATGTCTCCAATATCTAAATAAATTAACAGTTAAAAAACATTTTTAAAAACAAGCTTTTATTTAAATCTTCTACAAAGAAAAAATAAATAAATAAAAAAAACATCAATTTACTACATTACACAATTTATAGTATATAAAAACTTGTCACGATATATACCTACATATTTAAATAATTATATTCTTGTCTATCTATACAGATAAATCTCGCGACATTATTTTTGATATAGTTTTATTTTTACTTTTTCATTAGCCATTATCATCTTATTAAGACCAAATGCTATCTAGAATGACGATTTGTTATATCATATTCGTTCGCTCGAAGTTATTTTTTGTTATGTCATATTTAAAAAAAAAAACTAAAAACTTAAATAAATACCAAAAAAAAGTAAAAACTAAGTAGTAAGTTTTTTTTACTAAAAAGTAAAGTAAACGGACACCTGTGATTGCCAATCTTGCACCTTGGTCACTTGATCACTATGCTTATACCCAAGAAGTATAGTAAGTAGTAAGAAGTATACGTAAGAAATTATCGACCATATTTTGCGTGGAATAATGCGAAAGAAAAACCGCATGAAAACTCGAAAACACGCGTTTTCCCAGACATAAGACTAATCTAGATCGACCTTTCGCCCCTGAAAACCCCCACATACCACAGCGAAATCGTTAGAGCCGTTTCTGAGATAGCCGGTATAAATAAATAAATACACAAGAATTGCTCGTTTAAATATATTACATATTAGTGGTTTCCACTATTGTACTTATTGCTTTGTTATACAACAAACATGATTATTATCATCAGTTAAAGTTAAAGTTAAGTCAAAGTAATATTCTACAGTTACATATTAGTACAATACCAGTAATGTATCCAACGGGTAAGTAAGCAGCATTGTTCACGAGGATATCAGCACCTCCGAACTTCTGTTCGATCCATTCAAAGGCTTCTCTTATTTCGTTGCTTTTGGATAGATCGACTTGTTTCGAATAAATCTTGCCTTTACCAGTCACTTTCTCGGCAATTTTCTGTGAAAAAGATAAAGTACGTTATAATTAATTGAATTTCAAGTTGATGAAAATGCTCCTTTTATTTTTCTCGAGAAACAATGTTATTATAGATCTAACTAGCGACATATTCACTCTTCAGTCTGGTTCGTCCCTTGGTGCCTGATAGTATCCTGTTACTCCATGTCGTCTACCTGTCTAATAAAATTCATACAAGTCCGTCCAACTATTTCAAGCCCTGTAATTGTTTTTGCTAAAGACTGAAATTGTATTTTATAAATATTAAATCTTGATATAATGAAATAGGCCTTTTGACACTATTATTTGGATCATATCACTAACTAGCGACTTACCCTCGCTTCGCTTCGGGTTCGTCCCTAGACAAAAACAAATCTATCCCACGGGAACCGTACATTTTTCCGGGATAATATATAGCCTATAGCCTTCCTCAGTTAACAGGCTATCTAATGGAAAAAGATTTTTTCAAAACAGACAAACAAACAAACTCTTCAGCTTTATAATATTAGTATAGATAATGTATGCTCCCTTATTAATTTGGGAGTAAAGACGTTTGGGAAATAAATAATTAATTTAGTATCAGCAAAGTTAAATAATCATAGAATAATAAAATAGAAGAAAGAAAACATTACAACATTTCAGATAACAACACTACTGATTGGTAGTTTTCATTTACTATAGGCCAAATGGCAACTATTCCTCATCAAACTAAAGAAGAATTACGTAAATCGGATCATAAATCTCAGCGTAATCGGTGTACAATGTACATACGTAAAAAAATACCCATCGAATTGAGAACCTCCTCCTTTTTGAAGGCGGTTAATAACAACTGATTTGACAATTTGGTTTACATTCGCGGTCACATAAACATGAATTTAACACACTTGACGCTTATACAAAAAACAGAGACTTCTCCGTTTTATCCCGTTCTTCTGGCAAGTGCAGCTTTAAGATTTAAGATTAGTAAGGTATCAAAAGATAACTGAAATATCTTAAATAAAATCCTTTTTTATTTCAGATCTGGCCATAAAGTACGAGATTGTTGCTAGGGTTAATTATAGGCTTAATAACTTGAGATTTTCAAACAGATTATTATGATCTTTATAACCAACAAGTTGTTTTGAAACTGATACTTGAAGATATTCAATTAACATCATGACTATTATCATATCATCATCATGATTATTTAAATTTGTGTTTTACCCATAAAACTAGTTTGAAAGTTACAATTCATAATTTAAAAAGGTCCCATGTATGTATGTACACATGGGACCCTTTAGCGTCAAGAAAGAAGATTTGGAAGTTGAAGCTATCATAATATTGCCTTAAATATTAAAACTATATCTGTTTTCAATCACATCGGATAACCGCAAGTGTGTAGAAATTTGATTAGCTTTAAAACTAATAAAAAAGGAAATAAATATAAAACGAAAATTACCCATTAAAGAAAAAAAAAATCCTAGATTTCTAGGGTATCATAAAATATTATCCTCACTTGTGTAGTAGCGTTTTTGTTTTTTTTTTTTTTTATCGCTTGTTTTTTTTTTTGTTATTGCTCAGTCGGAAATAATTGTTCATGCTTTCTCTTTTAAAAAAATATATTATACTCACATCGATTAAATGTTTTCTTCTTGCTATACCAATTACTATAAGGCCTAGGTCAGCTAGACGCACGGCTATTTCGGCGCCAATGCCTGTGCTAGCTCCCGTCACTATGGCCACTTTACCAACCCACCGTTCCATGTTTATTTTAGTACCTATTCCTAATACCTCGCACACTACCTTTGCTCGAAACTTCTGATCACGAATGAATAAAAAAAATATTGCGTGTTTTATTTAAAGCGTTGATTATTTTAACTGTATGACTTGTCACATCAGTAAATGTATTATAGTTTTAACCATAATATAGATAAGATTCAAAACGTCACTACTGCGTAAGGCGGTGATGTCTTGATGTTTTGATTGATGATTATTTAATATTTATCTATACGTATAATGAAATTCTAACTGAGTCGAATCTGTACATTAAATATTTTTTGAAAAATCCTATTCAAATAGTCCTTTTTATCGATACAGAAACTGAGACTACAGTTTTTACAATTTTTGTCGGACTATATTCTGTCTGTCTGGGAACGCATCACGGCAAAATTAGGTTTTGATGAAATTTGGTAGGATGATAGCTGGTTACTCGTAATACATATAGTATATTTTTTCTAGAAAATATCTCATCTCTGAGAAATCTATAGTAAACGTTAATCGTAACTAGGGATGAACCCGAGCGGAGTGAGGGTGAGTCGCTAGTATAGATATAAGGGATCTGAAAAAATGTTTAAATAGATCGAGTTCTCGTCGAATTTCTATTATCATGTACTTGTGGTCGATAAAAATGTTGACATCGATTTAATGCCACTTGAGTATAAAAAATGTCAAACTATTAAAAAAATAACTTATCTATACATATAATAAAACTATAGAGATCGAATTTTTGTACATAAAAAAATGCTAAAAACCGAGTCAGGGGGATGTAAGCAGAGAAATAGAACAAATACAGATTTTTTTTAATTTTTTTGTTTCTCTGTCTGTTTGTACGGGCTAATTTCCGTAACTGTTGAACCGATTTAAATGAAATTTTGTATAGTGGTACCTACTATCCTCAGTGAAAATCTTAGATACTTTTCATCCTGGAAAATTAAAGAGTTCCCGTGGGATAGTTAAAAAACGATAGTAACTTATACAGCTTAGTACACAAAAACTACTAATTGGATTTTAATGAAACTTTACAATTATATAGTTCATACGTCAGAATAACAAATAGGCTACTTTTTATTCCGGAAAAATGTACGGTTCCCGTGGGATAGATTTGTTCTTGTTTGTCTAGAGGCGAACCCGAGCGAAGCGAGGGTGAGCCGCTAGTCTATACATATAATAAAATTGTAACTAAGCCAAATCTGTATATTAAATATTTTTTGGAAAATCTTATTGAAATAGATATTATTATCGATACAGAGACCGAATCTATAGTTTTTAGAATTTCTGTCTGTCTGTCTGTCTGTCTGTCTGTTTGTCTGTCTGTTATCGCATCACGGAAAAACTACTGGAGGGATTTTGATGAAATTTGGTATGATGATAGCTGGTTATCCGGGTCAACATATAAGATACTTTTTACTGCGGAAAAATATCTCATCTCTGATAAATCTATACTAAACTTTAAAACGTAAGTAGGGACGAACCCGAGCGGAGCGAGGGCGAGTCGCTAGTAATATATAAAAATCTTATAATAATATAAGAAAAAAATAAAATTCAGGACACAACTTGTTGATCTCAAAAACAAGTTCAAAAACTAATGCATATGAATAGATGATTCGGTTTATAGTAGGATCTAATAGACCAGTGGTAAGTAGTGGTCGTGACCATGACGTGAGTGGCGTCATTCTACCACAGACCTCGTTAAGATGAAAAATAAAAGAAATATCTGGATAACACTTATCTAGTTTACTTTTTAGGGTTCCGTACCCAAAGGGTAAAACGGGACCCTATTACTAAGACTACGCTGTCCGTCCGCCCGTCTGTCTGTCTGTCCGCCTATCACCAGGCTGTATCTCATGAACCGTGATAGTTAGACAGTTGAAATTTTCACAGATGATGTATTTTTGTTGCCGCTATAACAACAAATACTAAAAAACAGAATAAAATAAATATTATGGGGGCTCCCAAAAACAAACGTGATATTTTTGCTCATTTTTGCTCGATATTGATAACGGAAACAGGTAGAAACTTGAAATATTCATAGAATATTTAATTATATATTAACGTTAAAATAAATAGTTAAGTTAAAATAAAACAAATATTTAGGGGACTTCCATACAACAGACATGATTTTTTGCCGTTTTCATAGATAATGGTACGGAACCCTTCGTGCGCGAGTCCGACTCGCACTTGGCCGTTTTTAACATTGGGAAATCCATTTACGCACACCACCTGCATGTATACATGTGGTTATGTGAGAATCACTGGCAAAGTCAGTACTATCCACTAAAATCCAACGGAACCTCCTCGATCTTAATGGAGCGTCGCAAGATCGCTTACGCACTCAACCACGACGCCTTTACCCTCATAGCACATCGCCCACCTAGATGGGCCGCCTTCCACTAGGTTTCTTCTCTTCATGCCCAGCTGCATTGCCGGACACTAATGAGCCCCCCAGCACGACAAGGTGAACGCACTTTCGGGGGTCACACTTGAGGTGCTGACATTGAAAAAGATAACTGCTTTGTTATCAGGTAGGTAGGTCAGTAACATCAGAGGTCTGTTTAAAGGTTAGCACTATCATATAAAATTTCTTGAACTTCTTTCTTGTACTTATTATAATGTTATAATAAACATTGCTGATATAGTACGTGAAAAAATATAAATAACTAGCGACTCACCCTCGCTTCGCTTCGTGTTCGTCCCTAGACAAAAACAAGTTTATCCCACGGGAACCGTACAGTTTTCCGGGATGATGTATAGCTTATAGCCTTCTTCTGTTAACTGGTTATCCTATGCAAAAAGAATTTTTCAAATCGGATTAGTAGTTTCTGAGATTAGCGCGTTCAACCAAACAAACAAACAAACTCTTCAGCTTTATAATATTAGTATAGATATTATAATAATATAACAACAAAAACCAGTAACTAACTAACTCTAACTGTTAATACTGAGCTCAAAAAAAGCACGGGCAATATATCTATGGTGTGTTACATACTCAATGTAAAAAACGGATGAGAATGAGTGTTCGAGCACAATTTAATTAATTTATTTTTAAGTTTATTTTAAGCAAAATAACATAGACCAGCGTATTGCTCTTTTTTTCTATCAGGCGTCCTGTCATATATTGTCTGTATTGTTATATTAGTATGGATATACGTTGATAAACTGCCTCGGTGGTGTAGTGGCTAGCATGTACGGCTGCACATCCTGAGGTCCTGGGTTCGAGTCCCGGGTCGGGCCAAGTTTAGTTATTGAGTCTTTCTGTATAGTAAGCCTCAGTAACAGCACGGAGTTGGGAAGTTGGCGGTGTTTTACCCCCGTGCCTCGGAGAGTACGTAAAGGCAAAGCCGTCGGTCCTGCGCCTTAACTCTCACCGGTCGTGTTGAGTAGTCGTCCCACCGGAGTATGAGAGTGACAGGAATAGAGAGTGCACTTGTGTCTGCGCGTACACGCGCTGCACTATAATATCTCCTGCGCAGTTGGCTAGTCTCAATGAGATTGGCCGCCGTGGCCGGAATCAGTCAGGAGGACATTATTATTATATTATTATTACGTTGATAAACTACGTTACCTTGTCGTCTCTATCCTTTATTCTCTATTTTATAAGTCTAAAGCAATTTTCTCCTGTAAAAAAATTGACATCATCAACTTTTTTTAGTTACCCCCTAAAATAAGCCATGGCATAATACTAAAATTCATATAAAATTACATTCAAAAAATACTTTTCTTTTTTAAATATAGGAACTGCAATGCACTTCTCACAGGAATTTTCATTCTATTCATAAAATGTGTACGCAGTAAAAGTTGCGTCATATTCGCTTCACGCGGAGCACTCACATGGAGCAGTTACTATTCGAGTGCAGACGAATTAGGACAAGTCCGCATATTTGTATTGTATTTTATTGTGTCTTGTAATTTAGAAACTATTGATATCTTTTTCTGAAATTTGCAAATTTTCGATGTCTATATTATATACCATTTTTTTATAAATTTTTAAATATTTTTATATATATTTATATTTTTAGCTTTATTTTTTTATATATTCATATTTGACGTCAACCAAAAAAATACTAGATGCACAATCCCATGCAAAAGTTCTCTTAAAACTGTCACCAATTGTGTTTAGGTAATTCTAGTTGAAATAATTATATAACAATGTAAATTCAACCTTAAGTGCAATGCTTAAAGTTGATTTCACAAAGCTATGGATGGAAATTAATTTTTACAACAAAAAATTTTTACGACCGAGGCTCGCCCTTAGGAAAAGGAATGAGTGGAGTCAAATTTCAATATTTTTTTCTTTAAACTGTATTTATAAACGATATATATTTTTTTTTATTTTGTTAAGTTTAATGTACAAAAAAATATAGTAAAGCATATTTTATTCTATTCTATGGTGTATATGTGTATTGATTATAATTTACTTGAATGTAAACATGTTTTTTGGTAGGGCACCACATATATTTACTAATGAAACTAATATATAGTAGGTAGGCATAATTATTTATTTGTGTCAAAAATTCAAAGATGTTGGTTGACAAACAACTCAAGAGTAGGTCAAAATTCAATAGTTACTAAATGGACGTAGTTATGTAAAATAATTCCAACCACAAAAACTTACTTTGAGAAAATAGGAGATTTAGTAAAATTGGTATATCAAAGTAAAAAGACCGTAGTTTTTTTTAAATTTCTCTTAAATATTGGATATTTTATTTACTTTCTGTATACGTGGGTGCCATTTATGACAACTCAAAAAAAGATTTTCGTGGGCTGGATCCATTTTGCATAAATACGTCCAAATATAAAAAGTAAATATCTTATAAAAACTAAGATTATTATTGTCAAAATTGACGTAACGTTCGTATTTACAGATGTTAAAAAAAAAAAACAAAAACAAGTGAATGATTATGTTATTAATTTCCTTGAAATAAAATGAGTTTATTTTTAATCGTCTTTTCGATAGATTTTTATTTTTGTAAATATTATCATTTTCTATAATCGCCATTAATAATACCAAATACTTACTTATTTATTGCTTAAATACTTTTTTATAGCTATATATTTATTTTCATATTTTTTTTAATATTCCCTTTTTTTCCAATGTATTGATTAACCCCTCAGTCAAACCTAAAGAAGTTTTACTTCAACAAATCAAAAAAAAAAATCTAATAAAATTATTACGCAATAAACATTCATTTTTATAACTTGTAATTATTATAAAAATATAAATATAATAATCCGTATTAATTAATATTATTAATGTGAAAGTTTGTGAGTATGTATGAATGTTTGTTACTCTTTCACGATAGAACGGCTGAACGTATCTGGATGAGATTTGGCACAGAGATAGATTATAGTCTAGAATAACACATAGGTTACTTTTTATCCCAGAAAAATGTACGGTACAATATAGTAATAACAGTTATATAATGATAATATTGATACTTAGCGAAAATATGAAACTCCATCCTTTTTTAGCGTCTTAGCTGTGTTGTTTTTGCAATTTTTAAACAAGCGCTGAGTCATGTTTACCGTTGGAGCGTTCGAATGCTACTAAATTGAAAGCGCGCTCAAATGTTCAAGAAGATGCTCATTCGGTGAGGACATTTTTTTCTCGCTGATTGAGTATCTAGTACTTTTTTTTTACTTTTCTCCAGCATCTTAAATCTTTTATTTAGAAAAACGACAACAAACACAAAGTGAATCAAATAAAATATATAAAACAACCATAATTTCACTTTCCTAAACACTGTTATACCGCATTGAAGCGGATAGAACTAATTCAATGAAGAAATCTCAGACAATTGAAAAATATATATACTTTAACTATTAATTTTCTCACAAAAGAATATCTTGGATATGAAATTATATGAAAAATGTACTTTTTGAAAAACTTAGAAGTTATTTAACTAGAGAACTTCGTAGATTTTAATAAATAAATCAAATATTATTTGATTTATACACATAAATAAATATTTCACTGTGATAATAAATATGTCTAATAGTTTAGATTATAGTCTGGAATAGCACATATGTTACTTTTTATCCCAGAAAAATCTACGGTTCCCATGGGATATCCATACTAACCGTTAAAACATACCTAAGGACCCGAACAAAGCGAGGCTGAGTCGCTAGTATGCTATAAATATTATATCAGAAATTAACTGCCCTCTCCTTCTTCGTAGTTGGTAAAAAAACTTTTTCTTCATTATATAAGTATTATTAATCTACTAAAAGTAAATAATAGTTATGTATGTATTTTTAAAAATGAACTAACACATTTTTCTATTAATATTATTAAAATTTTGCTGCTGATTATTTACTTCAGCTAAATACACATTTTCTCACGAACGAACGAACTGCCATCAAACATAATAATATATTTAGTTACGAGCTAACATCATACCACATCAAAATTTGTCTAGTGGTTTTCTCGTGATGCGTTCCCAAACAGACAGTCACACAGACAGACAAAAAGCCTAAAAACTATAAATTCAGACTCTGTATCGATATAATAATTATCATTTCAATAAAATTTTCAAAAAAATATTTAATGTACCAATTCGATTCAGAATTTTATTATATGTATAGATATTTAGTTGTCAAAGTATTTCTAATTGGTATCATTTTCATTTAAAATACATTATTTTAGTGATAAATAGTTTAATATTTTAGTAATAAATAAAGGTTAGTCATTTATTACATATTTATATGTGTCCTTCGCCGACTGCCTTAAATCCCAATTCGTAAATCTGAAATAGAACAAATAAAAGAAATTATTGAAAAATACTGTTTTAAAATTATTATTTTTTGTTTATTTGAATTATATTTTTCATCCATGTCTATCAATTATAATCATTGCATAGATCACGTTCGTGATCTGGGGTTCGATTTTATACAAATGATTTTTCTAATTCATAAAAATAAACGTGATAACGCTATGAAACAAGCCTTATTTAAAACTAGTGACTCACTCTCGCTTCGCTTCGGGTTCGTCTCTAGACAAAAAGAAATCTATTCCACGGGAACCGTACAGATTTCTGGGATGATATATAGCCTATAGCCTTCCTCAGTTAACAGGCTATCCAATGCAAAAAGAATTTTTCAAATCGGATTAATAGTTCCTGAGATTAGCGTGTTCAACCAAACAAACAAACAAACTCTTAAAATTAGAAAAACATCTTTAAGTCAAATGAATGTTATATTTAAGAACATAAGTGATTTTCTAAATTAACGTTATATATACATATATTAATAACTAACAACAATAACTAAACTCATCATTCGCTTTTTATAGCGCCCAGAGCGAGAAACTCGAGCTAAATTATTGGAGTCAAATAGGTTTTCCATCATAACATTTGATGAAATCCATTATGATATCTGTTACATCAAAAGGAAACTTTTTTATAAATATTCATAACTATCAATTCAAATATAATTATGTATAAAAATATCGTTAATTGGAGCATAACATACTTGAACAGTAGGTGGCGTGGAGAGGACGTATATGAGGGCATCGATGACATCTGAGCACTCGAGTCTAGGCGCATTCGCTAGTTCACCGGGAAGCATTGCCGTGTTGACGACGCCAGGGGAAAGGCTCTGAAATTTAAAATTATACTTTTCTAAAATTGTAAGGTACTCTGATGCCATTTCTATTTTCTTTAACCCCTTAAGGAACGCGTAGTCGCCGGCGTATCAGTTAACAATTGATTACTTAGAAATTATCCATAATTTCTTAGAAATTATTCAGGAGGATTTAAAATTAATGTATCATTTTGTGGGTAGACGCCTAATTAATTTTAAATCTACATAATATATAAATATCTCGTGTCATGGTGTTTGTGGTTGCACTCCTCCGAAAGGTCTCGACCGATTTTAATGATTTTTTTTTGTTTTTTTTTTTTTGTATATTTGGTAAGTATGAGAATAGGTCGTAAAGTATTTTTCACCCTCCTACCCCCACTCCCCATTTTCTAATCGCGATTTTAGTATTTTTGTATGAATAATATTAGGGTAAGTCCGGGAGAGATGCCCATAAGGGAGAGACGCCTAATAAATTTAAAAATTAAATTAATTAATGTTGCGTGATTCGGAACGCGTCCATAATACGTCAGTCGACAGTCAATGTCAGTGTGGAAGTTTTTACACAAAGACATATTACTTAAAATTAATATTTTGGTGTTAATTTATAAAATAAGATAGTGTAGTTAACTTTTACGTTAGAATATAATCTTTGAGATAGTTTGCAGTATTTTTTTCTCCTAAATTCTTTAGTTAAATAGTATTAAATTGTTTCATAATGTAACATTGTGATCATGTTTTGTTAACAATCCACTATTTTCTATTGTAAATGATTTACGGTGTGTTCAGAGTCGATAGGCATCTCTCCCTAATGATCGGGAGAGATGCCCAATGATATTTTGGGGTTAGATGCCCAGCATATTAATTGGTTCCCCCCCAACGTGCTTTCACCTTGATGTGGTGGGGAAGCTCATTAGCGTTCGGCAGTTCATCCCGACGCTAATCAAGGCAGTGGTAGCCCAGTCGTAACGCGCTCGCTTGGGCAACCGAGTGAAGCGAGATCCCGGGTCTCGCACTTCTGATATTTTCACGTGGGAATCATTTCTCACATGATTACCACTTGCCTTACAGTGAAGAAAAACATCGTTAGGAAACTTGCATATCTGAGAGAACCTAGCAAGTTTTCGAAAGACATTATGAAGTCCGCCAACCCGTACTTGGCCAGCGTGGTGGATTATGGCCTAATCCATATGGTTGCTCTTGGTACTTCTCTGACGGCAGAATGGACCGTGGGAGCAACCTCGCGGTTGTTGTGGTCTGCTTCGGCAGACCTGCCGTCGGGGTGCCCCATTAAGACGGGAGAGGTTCTGTTGGGTTTTAGTGGGTAGTACTGGCTTTTCTAGCAGGTGAGTCCCACATAACCACCTGTACATCTAAAGGTAGTACGTATAAATGCATAAAAAAAAGGATTTTTGCGTCACTAAGCAAAGTACATCTGATTATGTACTAATTACTCGTCCTATACCTATCCCTGACATCTATAGGCAACTAACCCAGATGTTTGGGTGAGATGCCTATTTTCTATTATTTTTAAAAAACATTTTTCAATCTAGAATATATTGCACAATAGTTCCAAATTTAATCTGAATGGCATAAGTAAATATTGAATTAAAATAAAGTTCTATGCTTATTTTATGTAGTATCTTACACATATAATTAATATTGATCGTTTTTTAAAACTATAGGCAACTCTCCCGGACTTACCATACATAAATTAAATACATACAGCGCTTTATAACTTAAAGTCAAAAAGTTTTTTTTTTGTAGATTGAACACTGTGACCATAATTGTTGAAAACATTCGAAACGTTGGGAACCAAAAATTAGAATAAATTTGGAAAAATAGTTTTATTTAAAGTGTTCTGAAAGTTATGAAAAATTACGCGTTATACATTTTTGTATCCATCTTCTTAATCAAAGATATATTTTTGTAGTTTGATCTTCTTATTGTTAAATTGAACTTAATCACTGAAATATATACCTATATATGTCTTCCAATAAATTTTATTGGAACTGTATTAGCAGAATTAATGAATTAAAAATAATATTAATATTGAACACTTTATTGCACACCACACAAGAAATAAATAGAGAAGTGAAATATATAACAATAAAAATTTTAGTTTCTAAATCTTTTCGTATACAGCAGGTTTAGTATTTAAATCTAGAATCTAGATACTAACTTTTACAAGTATTTAAAAATATCTTACCGTAACTTTGATTTTGCTGTTAAATTTGCCAAGTTCGTTGATAAGAGCATGGGTGAATGGAGCGATTATGTGTTTGGTCGGCCCGTATACGCTTGCTGTTCGATAATGAGACACGTAGTGGCCACACACACTGAAATGATCCAGAGCATTTTAATCTAAACTAATATTATAAAGAGACAGAGTTTGTTTGTTTGTTTGTTTGTTTGTTTGAAAATGCTAATCTCAGGAACTACTAATCCGATTTGAAAAATTATTCTTGCGTTAGATAGCCCGTTTATCGAGGAAGGCTATTATTATACAGTGTGTTGTAAAAAATATTGAGCATCATTTCGAACAAGGTGTAGGTATGATTAATTATTAAAGAAATTACTTTAAAAATGAAGCAGTTTATTAAAATTCAAAATTTTCCTTAAGTTTGCCGTATGTAATTACTTCACAGAATGCGTTCCTTATTAGCGACACTATCGAATGGTGTAATGATACAGTGTGTGTTTTTTTTTCAAAATGAACAGGTTCGATTCCTGGCTAGGAAAATTGTTTTTTCAAAAATCCAATGGTGCAGTTTTAGTTTTTATGAAAATTAGGCTCGAGACTACTTTGAGTACTTTTCGCTATTCCTCATAGTTTCGGATTTAGCCATGCACGCTCTATCGTATCTAATATATTTAAACGAGCAATTCTTGTATATTTATATCTTTATTTATTTATACCAGCGATCTCGGAAACGGCTCTAACGATTTCGCAGAAATTTGGTATGTGGGGGCTTTCGGGGGCGAAAAATCGATTTAGATTATTGTCATGTCTGGGAAAACGCGTGTTTTCGAGTTTTCATGCGGTTTTCTTTTGCATTATTGTACACAGAATATGTTCGATAATTTCTTACACTCAGACATAAGCATCGTGGTCAAGCGACCAAGGTGCAAGATTAACAAATCAATAGGTTTGTCTGAGATCAATTCTCGATGGGATACAAAGTTTTACATTTTTTTTTGTATTTATTCAAGTTTTTAGTTCTTTTTATCTAAAAAATACGGTATAACAAAAAAGAACTCCGAGCGAAGCTCGGTCGCCAGGTACTATCATATAATACACATATCATATATACAGTCTATCTATCTATTACATACTAGCTGTTGAAACGTGACTAATTACGTAAGTTAAGCAAATTAAGCTTTAAAAAATAAATATTTTGCTTGAAAATTTGATTAAAATGGAACTTTCCTAAATTTATAACTCATTTATATCTTTTTCGTTACAATAGAAACTATATAGAATTTTAGTTTGTGTACCTGTTTATGTTAACAATGTGTCCATCAACACCTCTTTTTCTCATACTCTTGACAGCTAGACGCGTAGCTAAGAACAGACCAGTGACGTTCACATCAACTGCCAGTTTAATTTCTTCGTCATCGATTTCGGAAAAGTCTCCAATATCTGAAAAAAATGCGTATGCAAATGAATGATTTTGTTTAAACGAAATATCCTGTATATTTTGTTTTGGATTTATGAGACGGGACAGTAAGGGCAGGTACCTTAACTACTATAGTTACAGGAAAACGTTCTGAGGAGACCATCCATAATTTTTTGAGACATTCTGAACTACTAAATTATTCTGAACTACCAAACTATTCTGCACTAAAAAAATTATCTTATGCCCGCTGCATAAAATGTCTGCGTGTAAACCAGGTCTTGTGACTTACCGTAGTTTCTGTACTCAAACTTCAGTTGGCCTCAAAAAGTCTTTTGATCACATTAAAAAATAGGACCGTTTGGCAACAAAGAATATTTCGAGTTGATTAAACGTTTTTCTGTACAAAATGTATGGGAAAAGTGTTTGGCGAATTCCGTCATTTCTAGTACTCATATCAAAAATAGTCCCATTGTCTTTTGATCCCTACATGAAATAGGATCGATTGACATAAAAAATTTTTTTTGGTATTTTAGCATGTTACTCGCTGACTGTACATTTTTTCCAAAATCTGTGAATGCAGTTCAGAATATCTCAAAAAATTATAGATGGTCTCCCAGGAACGGTTTCCTGTAATTATAGCTATATATAACAGCTAAAGTACCTGCGCTTACTGTCCCGTCTCAAAAATCCAACTTGTATATTTTTCTATTGAGAGATACGTGTAGATGTAGTTAAAGTATTAAAAAGAGGTATTACACATTTAAATGGTAATTAAATTGTTCTTTTTCCATTTTTTCCATTTTTCTTATTGTAATACTTAATTTCAAAATTACTTAAAACTGTAATAAAATTGTTTAAGCTAAAAGAAAAGTTTAAGTTATTTTTGACATAATTTTAGCAATTCACATTTTCATCAGCCATTATCAATCTCATTAAAATCAAATGCCCTACCTAGAATGATTTAATTTGTCATATCATATAGCGCAATAGATGTTTCAGGTATTATGATTATTAATATATTATATCAGTTATAGTTAAAACTAAGTCAAAGTAATATTCTACAGTTAGATATAGATAAGTATAATACCAGTAATGTATCCAACCGGTAAATAAGCAGCATTGTTGATGAGGATATCAGCACCTCCAAACTTCTGTTCGATCCATTCAAAAGCTTCTCTTATTTCGTTGATTTTGGATAGATCGACTTGTTTCGAATAAATCTTGCCTTTACCAGTCACTTTCTCGGCAATTTCCTGTGAAAACGACAAGCTTGTCGTTGTTGCTTACACAAACACTTGCACATAGCTATGTGCAAGTTGCTGAAAAAACTCTTTATATTTGTGTAAGCAACAATGTTAATATAGACCTAACTAGGGACATACACACGCTTCGCTCGGGTTCGTCGCTAGATGCCTCATAGTAGCTTATATATCACTCCAGGTCGTAGTTTACCTGTGCACTAAATTTCAGCCATTTCAACTTAAGGAGTAACTAACACAGACACGCACATGCGCACGCGCTTTATAAACACATACAAACTTACTACAAACCCTATAAATGTTTTTGTTAAAGACTATATTATATCTCATGATCTCTTAAATCTAGATTATTATAGGTAGTAACCTACTATAATATCATTATCTGTTCCTCATCGATTACATTACACTATATAGACGACACGTTTGGCTCAGTTTATAGTGACCCTACTTGCTGTGCCAGCGGTCGCGGGTTCGAGTCCCAGTCATGGGTGTTTATATTTATAATATGTACCTACATATTTAAAAGTTATATATGTGTAGTGTATCAACTATCTGGTATTCATAACACAGGCCTCGTAGCTTACCATGGAACCAGATGGTGCTGTGTGTTAATGTCCCAACATATTTATTTATATTTATTTACTATCATTTGGATCACATCACTAAAAACATATGCTCCTTCCTTCATTTGGGAGTATCCATACGTATGAGAAATGAATAATTAATTTACTTTTAGCAAAATTAGATAATCCTAGAATAACAAAATGGAAAAAAGGTAAGAAGGAACTTTACAACATTTGAGATGATCACATTTTTGCAACAGCTCAAATAAATAATTGGAAACAACATCAGATTTGGTCATGATTTACATTCGCAGTCAACTAAACATGAATTTAACTCCTCCATCTTATCCCGTTTTTTAGCAAGTGCATTTTTAAAATTTAAGATTTAAGTAAGGTCTCATAGGAAAACTAAAATATTTAAATTAAAATTCTATATATTGTATTTCAGACCTGGCCATAAAGCAAGAGATTGTCGATTGTTAGTGAAATGAAAGATTCACATTAAAGAAAAAAAAGATCAATTCTTAGATTCCTAGGGTACCTAAAAATATTAGTGTTGTGTAGTAGAGGTTTTGGTTTGTTTTATCGATTATAACTGGGTAATAATCTTTTATCATGCTTTGTCTTTTAAATCCCATTATTTCCCATTAATATTACAAATGGGAAAGTTTTGATGGATGTTTGTTCCTCAATCACGCCAAAACTGATGAAAAATTATCAACTAAACGGATCTGGATGTTTGACACAGAGATAGATTATAGTCTGGAATAGCATATTTGTAGATTACTTTTCATCCCGGAAAAATGTACGGTTCCCGTGGGATAGATTTGTTTTCTTTTACGGAGCAAAGGATCGACTATCTATTCAATATTAACCGTTAAACCTAAGGACGAACCCGAACAAAGCGAGAGTGAGTTGCTAGTCAAAAATATTATACTCACATCGATTAAATGTTTTCTTCTTGCCATACCTATCACTATAAGGCCTAGGTCAGCTAGACGCACGGCCATTTCAGCGCCGATACCTGAGCTAGCTCCCGTTACTATGACTACTTTACCGACCCAACGTTCCATGTTTATTTCAGTTTTCCTATACCTTGCAAACTACCTCTGTACCGAAATTTCGGATCAAGAATGAATTAAAAACATTAATCTTCGTTTTATTTAAAGTATTGATTATTTTTGGTATATGACCTGCCTTGTCATTAATATTACGGCATCGAGAACAATATAGATAAGAATAAAAATTTTAAAAACATAACTACTGAGCAAAGCAGTGATGACTGTCTGTTGACTGTCTGAGGTTATACATATGCGATCACAAGAAAATAATTTGAGGTTTTGATAGATGGCTATTTATATATTCTTATACTAATATTATAAAGTTAATAATAAGCTAATATACTAATATTATTAGAGTGTGTTTGTTTGTTTGGTTGATTGCGTTAATCTCAGGAACTATTGGTTGGAATTGAAAAAATCTTTTTGTGTTGTATAGTCCATTTATTGAGAAAGGCTTTAGGCTATTTATAAATCCGGGGAAAATGTACGGTTCCCGTGGGATAGTTTTTTTTTTCTAGGGACGAACCCGAAGCGCAGCGAGGGTGAGTCGCTAGTTTTTTTATATAATGCCGTGGGCTTTGAAGAAATGTTTATAAATATAAAGGTCTCGTCGAATTTCTATTATCATGTAAAAATCATTTTGTGGTCGATAAAAATGTTAACCTCGACTTGACTACAAAATAAATTAAATAATATAAAAATAACTTATAATATACAAATCATTTAATAATAATAAAAACAATGTTAAAACTTCTTGACTTTAAAAACAATTGCATATGAATAGATAAGCATTTATTCTGTATACCACTGTATATATACTAGTATATATACATTTACTAGTTGTAGGTAGACTTCGTTTTTTTTTTGTTTGACCCTTCCGGCCGTCATAGTTTGAAACTTCTACACACTAAAACCCACAGTGGAAACCGTCGCTGTAGTGCAATGGAACGTTGAAGGATCACTTGCGCACACACTACGACACCACACGAGTCACCTTGTCTAAATCAGGATGCCGGCGGCGCCGAAGAAAGTCTGCTAAGGCGTTACTTTGCACTCCCTCTCCGCCGTCTCCTTGAGTGAGATGACGGTCTCACAGAAAGAGACCATCGCCGACCAGACGAAGTCACGTCGCTTAGCATGGCCCCCACCACGCTTCGCAAAGAAAGGTTTCCAATCACTTCCGCCATGAGGGCATGGCGCCGGGGAACCCAAGGGACGCATTCCATGAGGGGTACCATTTATCCTTTTTTTATGTTGGGAAGTGCATTTACGCATACCACCTGTAGACATACAGGTGGTTATGTGGGACTCGTCGGCTAGAAAAGCCAGTACTACCCATTAAAACCCAAAAAAACCTCGCCCATCTTAATTGGGCGTCGCAGGATCGCTTACGCACTCAACTACGACACCCCGACGGTAGATCCGCCGAAGCATACAAAAACTATTGGGTTTCTCCACAGCCCACTCTACTATCAGAGAAGTACCAGGAGCAAACCGAATGGTACACCGCTCACCGAAGTGGGCCACCTCCCTGTGCGTTTCTTGGCTTCGTGCTGGGCTGAACTGCGGGATGCACTCATATATGTGGAGGTACTGACTTGGGAAAGGATAACTACCTCGTTATTAGGTTGGTAGATCCATAATATCAGAGGTCTGTTCAAAGGTTGCCACTATCTCACAGAATTTCTAGATGCTTTGCCCAAAGTTTCTTGAACTTATTATTTAATAAATATTGCTGATATTGAACGTGAAAAATACAAATAATATATAACAACAAAAATCAGTAAATAAATGTTTACATTTATAATTACAGCAAAACAGATATAGAGCTCAAAAAAAGGTCAATCGTTAGTGTGTTATATACTCATTAATTAAAAAAAAACTAGCTATATAAAGAAAAGAAAGAGGGTTCGTCCCTAGGTACGTTTTAACGGTTAGTATGGAATGATGTACGATTTTTAATAATAATAATATTACGCATATCCATCACTCTGTTTCAACGTGAAAGAAGGACATACAAACAAACAAACAAACAATCGAACGAACGAATGAATGAATAAACCCTTTCACATTTATCCCTAAATATAATAAAATTCAAAGTCCTGACTGATAAATCAACACACGTAAACCGCTAGCCCTAGAGACATGTTTGGAGGTTGTGTTTTTGTGAAGTTTATGTATCTTCTAAGAAAGTATTTTTGAAAATTCCATCCCTAATATTGTGAAATGGGTGTTGAAATTTCTGTAAAACTTTTT
This sequence comes from Fabriciana adippe, assembly GCA_905404265.1. Lineage (NCBI taxonomy): Eukaryota > Metazoa > Arthropoda > Insecta > Lepidoptera > Nymphalidae > Fabriciana > Fabriciana adippe. The sequence goes on from FR990001.1 coordinate 13,928,633, forward strand.
ATTTTCTGGGTCGATTAACTCGAAAATTGGTATATATACTCTTAAATTAAAATTATGTGACAAGTGTATCACAGTTTTTTCAGAATCATCCCTACCTAATTTAATACGAAAATCCTACACGGCATGGTAGACGAGCGCATGGCTCGCAGGGTAGCGCAGAGACTGCGGGGAAGCGGGGGTGTTTCTGGTTTATATATGGCGATGCATATACGGATTGTTTTACAGAAGATTTTCTTTTACATATTTTGGCCAGTAATTTGATAATCATGATATGATATGTTATGCAAGACGCTCAAAAGATTAAAATAATCATAAATGTCTCAATTTAATTTTTATGCAATAACATGTCGTTGACAAAAATTTGTTACTAGCCGGATTTGATTTTGTTTTTTTTTGTTTGATTTTGATTATATACATTGTATATGGAGAAAGTAAATGGAAAATTTATTTATTTCAGGATAAACTAAAATACGAAGTCAATTTTTTCAAACGATAAATTAAGAGAATTATTTTTGAAATGTTTGTCAGAATTTTGGAATATATCAAAAATGTTTTGTATTACAATTGTTTGCTTTATTTCAGGATTTCTAAAAATTCTTCAAAGTTTTATTTAATAGTTGATATTAATTTAGAATTTTTACTAGCGGTCCATCAGGTGAAAGATGTGCAAAACGAAATATGAGAAAAAGTCTGTGTGTGTGTGTAATTATTGTGATACGGAGATAAGCTAATGTGCCCAGTTTCATCAGCTTAAAATATTTAGCGTAAAAAGGACAACTTGCTTAATTCAGTTTAATTGCGCTGAACCAGACCACATCATACGTATACGCTGTCCTAATGGAAGACTGTATCCAGCGATGAGAAACTGTGCTGTGCAAAGAATGGATATATGTTTCATTTAATTTGCTATAAATGTGTTATGGTGAGACGGTTCCATTTTATTTCGGTGTAAGAACCAAGCTAATATTTGATTGATTAAAAGTTAAAACTGAAAGGTTAACAGAATATACAATTAAAGACAGCTGTGAAAGATTGTAGTTTATTTCCAATGTAAGGCTCTAGTAGCTTAACATTAATGAACCTACGTAGCACTAATGAAGATGAGTCGAGTTAACGAGGTTATGTACATTGTACAATTGGCAAGCCTATGTAGCACGATGAAGCTGTGTGGTTCTAATATTGCTGTGCTACGATGGTGGAAGGTGGTATTTAGACAATGGGGTGTCTATTTATCATTGACGAGTCTGTGCGGCAAATGTAGCCAGAGTAGCGAGAGTTGCCTGAATGGCAAAGGTAACCTGTGTGGCACATGTAGCCGGAATGGCGAGAGTTGCTTGTGTGGCATCGACTTGGCTTGATTGTACTCAATGATAAGTTGTGTGTATAGTTTTTAGGTTTCAGCCAGTTTAAAGATTAAGTTTTGAGAAACTTGTCTTATAGATAACTAGCTGATTGAATGGTTAGGGCGAATAAGTAAAGTATGATATGAATTGCTATATTTTATGATTAAATATAAGGCTAAAAAAGGAGCCAATACACATTGTGAAATCGTTACATCGGAATTCGAGACTGAAAGGAATAGGTAGTGAACTGGAGTCTGTCCGCACGTACACTTTTGCACTATAATATCTACTGCACCGATCGGTTCACCGATCGGTTATTTGGTTTTTATAAGGATTGACCGAACTAATGTTATTTTTTTGAGACCGTAGCTTAGGTGTTAAAAGTTAATTATAAAACTTTTTTGCCACAGGTTCTAACGAAAGAGAGTCACTATTAAAAATATAATTATCAAAAATTCAAAAAACAAACAAAAAGTAACTCAAAACAACAAAAGTAATAAAAGTGGGCCCGTCCGCTGGCTATCTCCTTTATCAATGTCCGTTGTCAGCAGCACTATTTAGCTTCTTTACGGATAGAAAATACTGTCATAAAATAGTTTAAAAAAAAAAAAGCTTCATCTATATTCTTTTATTTACAATCATTTTGTTAGTTTAAAAAAATTACCCCCAGATATATCGAACCTATGACCACGATGCCAGACCGCGCTACCTTCACTGTCATATCACGCCATGTGGTCAGCTGTCGTATTTAATTTATGGGTTTGGCTATAATTAGGATTCAAATGCTTGTAATTCATCATCGCTGGTCAACTGACGTCACTTTGACACTCGTACCCGCCACGCATACATCTCCCGCACACCACGTGACTATGACATATTTTATTGTAATTGATATAGATATGTACGTTACAGAAGGCAATATTTGACGACACGTGTAGTGATTGCAATCCGGCGTCATTTTCAGTCCGGCCGGATCCGGACTGGATTCCCATCGATCCGGCCGGATCCGACCGGATCAGGATTGATTAAATCAGGATGATTTTCGCTTTTTGGTTCAAAATGAACTGTTAGTAAGTTAATCAAGTGTCATTGTACTTAATATAGGTAGTTTATAAAAAATAAAACATATATAAAAACAACTTTGACGCCTTGGTGACTTTGGATAGCCACGGCAGACTTCCATCGCCTTTGCCGCACCCACCACATTTCGACAGCTCTTATAAAAGTATTTCATTATGGATTATCTTGAATTGATTATAGAAGAGGAAGAAGATGATGACCTTTTAATTCGATAATATCTCAGTGTAAAAAGGGCCTTCCACTCATCCAATTTTCATCAAAAAGTCGAAATCGGGACACCAGTGTAATTAAAATTTCATCATTTTCAGTAAACGCTTCAACAGATGCCATTGTATGATTTTTTATTGAAAATACCTCAAAATACACGTGGGCGGCGGCGACACTGCGAACATGAGCGCTGCAGTAACGCTAGGGTCTAACATCACAGTCGCAGCGACACTGACACGGTGTCAGTGACGCTGCGCTTGAATGTCGTTTCCTACATATTCATAGTGCATTAATCTGCCGCCCTGTCGCGACCTCACTGACGCTTGCACTATGTAAATGTAGGGAACGACATTCGAGCGCAGCGTCACTGACGGAAATACTTTTAAAAGAGCTGTGGAGATGTGGTGGGCGCGGCAAAGGCGATACGATGATGGACGTCTGTCGTGGCCATCCAAAGTCACCAAGGCGTCACTGACACCAGTCAACTTACGCGGCGTCGGTAACGCTATAAACGCCGCGTTATTGACTCTTGCTTCGAAAGTCTACCTTTAACAGGGTCGAATCTCTTCTGCATAGGGCCTATACATGCAACATCTTTATTATTTTGCCAAAAATTGCTAGCACCGGATCCGGTCGCCGGATCCGGTATATTGGTACCGGATCCGGTAAACGTTCAATGGTGCCGGATCCGCCGGATTACCGGATCCGTTTTCCGGATTGCAATCCCTAGACACGTGTGGCTCAGTTTGTAGTGACCTTACTTGCTGAGCCAGCGGTTGCGGGTTCGAGTTCCGCTATGGGCATTCATTTATGTGATGAGAGCGAATGTTTGTACTTTAGTCATGGGTGTTTATAAATTTTAATATGTATGTATTTAAAGTTATATATATATATATATATATATATATATATATATATGTAGTTAATTAATTATCTAGTATCCATAACACAAGCCTCGTAGCTTACCATGAAAATAGATGGTACTGTATGTTAATGTTCTAACATATTTATATTTAATATAATGTAATGTGGTGGGGGTAGTGGTAGCCCAGTGGTAACGCGCTCGTTTGGAAAACCGAATGAAGCGGGTTCAAATCCCGGGTCTTGCACCTCTGATATTTTGATGTGCGAATCATTATCTATATGATTACCATTTGTTTAACGATGACGATAAACATCGCGAGGAAACCTGTATGTCTTAGAGAACCTAGCAAGTTTTCGTGAGACATGTGTTGGACTATGGCCTGATCTCCCTTCTATTGAGGGACCTTTCGTGCCCAGCAGTGGGACGTTAAAAAAGGGACTAAATACAATGTTAGTTTGGATGTAAATAAAAAAAACAAACACGGAGCCAATAAAAAGAGCTGTGGTTGAGTTATTATTAAATTTAATACGATGGATGCTGTTCTCCCTCATGGTAACTTCTTCTATCATAGCAGATTTTATATACAATACATGTATATTATATACGAGTATCATCGTACATATAGGCACGTTATGTTTGGACATACAATTCTTTAACAAACAATTCTCGTTTATCCCATTTTTGCTTTATTTATATGGATTCCCTATTTGTTATGTACATATTACAAATACTGTTAGTTAAATAAAAGTTACGTGCTTCGCGTTATGAGGTAAAGTTTCTGAGTTTGTGAGATAGTAGGGGGTAATCTCTGGATCTAATGAACCGATTTAGATGAGATTTGGTAAGAAGATAGATAGAGACCCTGGGAAGGACATAGGATACTTTTTATCCCGGAATTCATTCCATAAGGGGTGACAATGGGGATGAAAGTTTGTATAGGGAATCAATCGCTAGTATTTTATAAAAAACTAAAAATACGCTTTTGACCAACTGTATTGTTTGGTTTGTTCAAATCAAATGGGCTAAAATCGAGTTTTCGAGCATCTATCACCGTCATGCGCGAGCGCAGTAGAGATACGCTGTGATCAACCTATCTCTGTCGCTTCCGCTACCACTCCTGCGCAGCGACTAGAACACGTGGAGGCCCACCGCATCGAAGAGGCCACCGCGGTGACGTTTCGCATGTGTTGAACTTGAAACCAGAAGCGAAAGCGCGGACAGCTGATCCGGTGACGTCACGCAATACTTGTGAGCCGTTTGTCACCACCACTGGAGTGCAAAACGATAACAAAGGAGAATGGGTTCGTGTTGTTAGCGTAAACGTACATCGCGTTTTAAAGGTTTGAGAGGTACGGCCAATGTGAACGCTGAAACAAACTTAAAAGCAGCAGACGTTATGATTCCGCTGTTTATCTATAATGTGTCGAAAGAAAACACTGAGAAGGATTTTGCAGAGTATGTGTATGGTAGAACTCAAATAAATATAATGCCAGAGAAAATAAATATGAAAACATCAAGGGATTATAATTCTTTTAAGTTTTATGTGCCTAGAAGTAAATTTTCGTTGTTTACGGACAATGAATTATGGCCGGAAGGTATACATTTTAGAAGATGTATATTATTTAGGCATGGAAAAAAGGCTACAGTAGATCGTGAACAGAAAATCTAACAATGTGAGGAGTTTGTGCGGGACAGTGGACGTGGTAGCATTGCAAGAGAACTGGCTGCTGCCATTTGACCTCTTTCTATCTTAGCACCGTGCATGACGATTTCGAGTCTACGGGGACGTCGGCTGTAGATACGGGTCGTAGTATTTTGCACGGCCGTCCTCACGGAGGTGTAGCTCTTTTATGGCGTCTTTACATCAGTGTCGGTAGTAAAGTGTAGTAGTGTCAGGTTATGCGCAATTAAGTGTCAGTTTCGTGAGCATACTGTGTTATATTTTTCTGTATATATGTATACCTACTGACTGCCCCGATAATCTTACAGAATTCACAGATTGCCTGAGTGTAATTAATGCAATTATTGAGGATAGTGGCATTGCTATGGCTTTTGTTCTAGGCGATTTCGATAGGCTGACCTGTATTATACAGGGGGATATATGTATATTGTATATATACATTAATACATATGTATATCACATTACTATTAGTATAGATGTCAAAGCTTGTTTACTCCTTCTCGCTGAACTTTGACCTATAGAATGGAACAATATATTATTATCTTATAATATTCAATGAGCAATTCTCATATTATTTGTTCTATATATATAAGAAAATAGTAACTAGCGAAATCTGTACATTAAATATTTTTTTAAAAACAATGACTGTAACGTATTGTGTACAAAATATAGACCCAAAAACAAAAATTGTTTTTTTCAAAAATTACTCGGGTCAACATTTAGGATACCTTTTACTACAAAAAATCTTTCATTCCTAGGAGAAAACACAATTACTGGTTCTATTGAGTCGTCGTTAGTTTATATGACTAATGCTGGTAAACTTTAGAGATACATCAAAACAATGTACTAGACAATCAGTATAAATTAAAAATGTAAAAAACCACCTACGCAAACTACCTCCCAGCGGTGAAAGCGGTAACAGTGATAGGTTCATTCCATACCTATCACTGGTTAAAGCAAAGAATCAAAGGTTTAATGTAGAATGTAGTTCTCTGGAGACCATCATCCTGGTTGCAGCTCCAGGTCAACGTGACCGTATTGCAAGATCATAACCTGCAAGGTACCTCCTCATTGAAACTAATCTATTGAACCCAAAAATACGATATGTCTGCTGTGAGTTTTTGAAGAGTTGGGTTCTCTGGAGACCATTCTGGTTGCAGCATCAGGGCGAAGTTATCAATTAATAATTGTCATTTAATGATTACACTGGTACGCGTGAAGCACTTAATTGAGTAATCATACGCCAAAATGCCTTACATCATTTTGGAAAAGAGCTGATACTCTTACACTGCTGGACCGATATTAACCAAACATAGTTAAAGACCCACCGCAAGGGAACTGGCTTTTAAATGAAAAAAACCGCATTGAAATCGGTCTATCCGTTTGAGAGCTACGATGCCACAGACCGATACACACACACAGACAGACATCGACGTCAAACTTATAACACCCCTCTTTTTGCGTCGGGGGTTAAAAATTATAGGTCTTAAAAAAGCCTACAAAAAAGTTCACAATTGCATATGGCTATCTCCTCAGATACACTCGCAATAACTATTTTTATCTATACTTTAATATTATAAAGATAAAAAAATGTATTTTTGTTTGTAATGAATAAACTAAAAATCCGCTTAACCGATTTAAATGAAATTTAGCATGGATATAGTTTGAGACCCTAGGAAGGATATAGGATAATTTTTAATCCTGGAAATTATCTTTTAAGTGGGTGAAAAAGGAGATGAAAGTTTGTATACGGCACTAATCATTTCTCAAGTTAATTAACATGTTTTGTGTTAGTGTTGCACCCGAGCGAAGCGATGGTAAATCGCTAGTAACTAAATAAAATAAAAGTAATGAATGTAAATATTGACGTCAATACAATTAAATAGATAATTATATAACTTGCTCCGGTCGGGTTCTTATATTAACGATAATTGCGTTTTAAAGTTTAGTATAGATTTCTTAGAGATGAGATATTTTCCCGTAGTGTAAAGTATCCTAAATTGACCCGGATAACCAGCTCTCATCATAAAATTTCATCAAAATCTGTCCAGTGGTTTTCTCGTGATGCATTCCCAGACAGACAGATAAACAAAAATTCTAAAGGCCTCTTTATCGATAATAATGACTTCAATTTCAATAAGATTTTCCAAAAAAATATTTTATGTGCAGATTCGACTCAGTTAGAATTATATATATATATATATATATATATATATATATATATATATATATATATATATATATATATATATAAAATTCTTCTATTTAGTAGAATTGATACGATAGATAGTTATATAACTGTATTAAACCGTGCAGCGACGACTTAATTTGATACAAAACGTGACACGATGATGTCGATAATTATTAATCGATTGGCAATTTCTATTTCATATGAGCTTTTAACTGATTTAACTCACGTTCTAAAAGAAGAATTTAATATATGTATGTCTAATACTATGTCTAATACAAATATTTTATGTATATTCTCGATTTTAACCTACACAAGACAATTTCAACCTACTTTTGACTAACATCTAATATATTTAAACGAGCAATTCTTGTATATTTATATCTTTATATCTTTACTAGCAGAACTCGCGACTTCGCCCACGATCAAAATACGGAAAAAATAAACTTTTTCTCTACGCATACTTTATTATTTGCAAAAATAAGTTCGTGTAAGATTTCGTGTTCTTAAAGATATAAGGAAAAGAAATTTAATTTTAACGATCGTAACTCAAAATATCCAGTATCTTAAAAGATGTTAAACATAGATTACATATTCTGTAAATAAATGTTCATTTTAGGTATTTAGCAAGCTCCACTATCTGTATTTTTACTCCTTTTCCTACTCCATTTTTCTAAAGTTAGAGGGAGAGAGTACAATGATACAATCGTATACAATATTTACGACTTTAGAATCATATAACACGGCTGATATGGGTTTTTTAACTAACATACTAATAGGCTAACATCTACGTTATTTTTAAAGACCCAATACTATGTACACCTGAAGCTTACAGTCTCCCTCTATCTCCTTCTGTTTTAAAAAGAAGAAGAACTTTTATATAAAGTGCCATTCTTATTTTGCTGTAGCTTTTTTGCCCGCGGCTACGCTCGCGTGGACTGAAAAATTTGCTCAGTTTTAATTTCCATTAAATTTATATGTTGTCATATCGAATTTTTAATATTAGGTCTAGAATAGAACTCTAGATTCACTTAACTTAGTCTATACTAAAAACCCAACCACAAATATACCACACTGATGGACATTCTGTCTAGTTCTGGGTTCTGCTAAAATGTCCCTGTGTGAAGTTATCCTCTCTTAAGTCTATGCCTGCTACTTTTAACGACTGGCCCTGAGATATATTAATAGTAATTGCAAAGCAAACTTTAAGAAGGAATTACAATTGAAAATTAAAGATTAAATTCAAAGGCGTAGTCAGAGTTATCAGTGGTATTCGAGGTATGAATTCTGATTCCCCCCGAGCACATCCAGCAAACACAGTGGCCACTATGATGTTTAAAGAATTACTCACAGTCTAATCCCATTACATAGCTTAAAAAAAATCATAAATACATGTTTATTTAAATGTATTGAAGAGCATTAATACCAAGTTTCAAGTAATTTTGATCATAAAAAATTCTTTCTTTATATAAACAGCACAACCTCCCTTTACCCTTTTAAAGGATGAATTTCGAAAAAAAAATGATATTTGTATTGTTTTATTTTTTATTTCAAAGGTAAATACCACTTTCCGTGCATCAATTACAAAATTTCATACAAAAATTTCATCCCCCATTTTACCCCTTTATAGAATGAATTTCGAAAAATGCTAAAACATGTATTTATTTAATTGTATTCAAGAGCATTAATGCCAAGTTTCAAGTAATTCTGATCAAAAATAATTGTCTGCTCGTATAAACTTTATCACCCCCTTTTACCCTTTTAAGGGATGAATTTCGAAAAAAATCATACATATATTTCTATAATACATATATTTCTTATTTTTCATCTTAAAGCAAAATACTACTTTTAGTGCATTTTGCGTTAAGAATAACAGAGTTTCTTACAATCTTGTATCCCTACTTTACCCCCTTAGGAGATGAATTTCGAAAAATCCTTTCTTAGCGGATGCCTACATTGTATAAGGAATACGTCGTCCAAATTTCACGTTTCTACGACCAGGGGTTTAGGCTGTGCGTTGATCGATCAGTCAGTCAGGACAAAGCATTTTATGTATATATAGATTTATTTATACCAGGGTCTCAAACTATCTTTTTACCAATTTTTCATCTAAATCAGTTTAATAGATCCAGAGATTACCCCCTACAACCTCACAAACTCACAAACTTTACCTCTATATAATATTAGTATAGATTTCACTAAGCAGAAACAAACAAGGGAATACTAAATAGCACAATGAATTGTTTTGCATGCGTATCTGTAAAGCGAGTCAAGATGTTGTGTCTTGTAAGTCAATACTGTGTGTAGTGAATAGGCAGGTCACCTACATAGAGGTAGGTCAAAGAAAGCGAGCTAAGCAGGCTCAATACAAGCTTTAATGTTTAATGCACGTCTTTCTTCACTGTTTCTTTAAAAAAAATTGATAGCATCACTATAAATATGAGACTAAATTTAAACTATTTTGCATTTTACGAGCGTAAATAAACATTTATAATTGTTAATACTAACAACTTATGCTTGTATACAGGTAGCGCCACCTTTTGACAAATTTTATAACCCAAAGTACCCTATGTGTTACTCCAGGTCATGATCTATCTGTGTAATTAATTTCATCCCAATCAGTCCAGCCGTTGCAGTGCAAAATACAAACATTCACATTTTCTCTATTTTATAAATTGTAAGATTATATAGGAAAGTGGGGTAAATCTGGGACGATAAGGGAAGTATTAAGTAAAAAAAAAGTCATACATTATAAAATAACTTTATTAGACTTCGTTTTCTTTAACTTATAAATTACATATTTGATCAATAAGATTACTGTTTTCATTGTAAGTAATAAAAAAATGATCATTTTCAAAAGTTATTTTTTTACGGTTTTGTCCCATACCTGGTCCAAACCCGGGTACACCACTTTTTATACCTGACTTTGCCCCTTAACAAGGAAGCAATGAAATTCATCCAGTTCATCTTGGTCCCAACCAGTACAGTCTTCATGGGACTATTCCTTACACTCAAGAAATTGCAACCAATCATCACTTATCGTCTGAAACCTTTTTCTTTTTTGGAAATTTTTCGAGAAGCAAGACGATATCCACATTTTTCGTCTATTACTTCTAAAATGGTAATATTCATGATTACTTCACTCCCGGATTGTCGATTCGTCATTCTTTTATAATTTCGTGGTATTTGTTTGTGAACTGTAACAATTTGTCGCACAAAATAATATCATCCGGTTATCCCGTACCCGTAACCCAAGCGCACTCAAGAGGAACACAGTAATTATATGACCTAGAAACATGCAGTAAAGATTCAACCAATGTTCGTTTACCATTAATACACACTTAATCTTTCCAACAAAAACAAACTCCAATAACCTTGACATACGAGATTATAGAACACCTTTGAAATCCGTCTAATATTATTCAAACCTTCGTAAAAACTGTTTACGGAAATATTTCCAACGGGCACGCACGCCATTTAACTTTTGTTGACAAACTATTCAACATGACTAACTCTTTGTAAAGAAGCGCGCGAAAATTTGGAACACATCAGGAAACCTTAGTGCCGTGTCCCGGTTTTACCCCCATACCAGGTTTTTGACTAATCTCCCCTATATTAATGTGTTGAGGAACGCGAGCACACCGGTGTGTCAATTAACAATTAATTTCTTAGAAATTATCCTGGAGTGGTTAATATGTGCATTATCCGATAGTACGGAACCCTGGGTGAGTAAGTCCAACTTCCACATGACCAATTTTCTAATATTTTTCAAAGAACTCCAGCTGTATTTTTGATAGGATAAAAAGTGTCACTCCAATCCATCCGCACCGTACAATGCGCACGCAAAAAGAGATATAAAAATAAGGCTTTTTCGTTTTTATTCCTTTTTGACATCATTTCCATTTAACTATCAATAGATATTTTTCTAACTGATTTGACTCGTCTTTGTCGTATTTTTTAATATTTCGGAATCGAATCTTTTGCTATTTTTATTATTTTCTAAAAGAAGGACGCACACTGAAATGGTTGTATATACGTGTATACCTATCTATACATATAATAAAAGAATAACTGATCGCTGTCTGTACATGGAAGATATTTGAGAAAAACTATGATTAGGTTTCGTTATTAACGTAATTGAATCCAAAACAATGATTTTTAGAATTTACGTCTGTTTGTCTGTGCGTTTGCGACCGATACGACTTGTGCGACACTAATCAAACATTAGTAATTTAATATCAAAAATTATAGCAAATATCTACTTATCAACATTTCTAATGCATTCGTTTAAACGAGTAGAAAAACATAGATACATTCATTTTTATAGTATACTAGCATTTCCCGCGGCTCCGCCCGCGTTCAGATGATCAAAAACCAAATTCTTAGGTTTTACACGTTAGTATACTCTTACATTATACATTACTTTCATTGCGCACCGCATGATTGGTAAATAATGGCAGAGATTGACAATGCCACAAAGGTTCCTCCGTTAAATTGAACTTTTTGTTTTAGCAATAACATTTATGTATGTCTATACTTCTGTTTTGTTTGTTTTTTTAGGTTTTCACGATAAACTCTCAAACTACGGAATTAATTTTAATCATTTTTTACTAATAGACAGCTATAGATTAATTTAATATATAGCTGATTATTTAAATTACATAATGATAACTTTTCTTAATTAGCGCTAGTTAGTAATATTTTCCAAAACGATTTTCAAAAGAAAGTGTAATAAGTAAATAATTCTAAGCGAATACATTTTTTTATTTCATATGGCTCTGCTAATATGATTATAGTCGTAAGCATTTTATTGTGTCCTTTAAGCCTTTACCTTCCAAGAAAAGGTGTCAAGAAAAGGTGAAAAAGTTGAGGTATAACAGTTCCTAAAATACTTTTTCATAGTTTTTGAGATATGAAATATTTTTAGTTACCCGCTTTGGCAGTTTAACAGCCATAAACTTGTTTTCCATAAAATGTTATAAAATAATATAAATCGAACTTATTTTTACGGTGCAAAAAATGAGTAGGTATTGTGGAAACGTAAATATTATTCGTATTTATTTTAGTGTTAACCTAACAAAACACGTAAGTAAGAAAAACAACATAGCATTTTGCTATACGAAACCTAAAATGCGCGAGTTGGATTTACTTTTGCCCAATTTTTACATTAAAAGATTAAAAAAACATTAACATTATTTACTAAACAATAAAAAATTACAAATATTCCCATTTGAACATTATTTCGGCCAACAAAATATTACTAATATGTTACTAATATATAAAGCCAAAAAGTTTGTTTTATTAAAAATTTAAGCACGGGCAGGGCCGCGGGTAATTTAGTAGTAATTATAGTAAAGTCATAGAAAGGTTATATCTGTACATTTTTTTTTTGATAAAACTACGTATTTTAAAAACACATGGCGACATCTATTGTCAAATAGCTAAATAACACATAAATAAATTTTCATTAAAATAACTATTTTAATGAATAAAATAGCGCTGTTAATATTTCTTTTAAGATAAGTTTTTTTTAATAGTTTTAACATAGTATATAAGTAAATTACCTTGCTAAAATATTAATAGCATCATCGTGCTTTTACTTTAACCAGTTTTTGTATTTTTTCTCAGAAATGAGATATTTTCCTGCGGTAAAAAGAATCCTATGTGTTGACCCGGATAACCTGCTATTACCATACCAAATTTCATAAAAATCCCTCTAGTGGTTTTTCTGTGATGCGGTCACATACAGACAGACAGAAAAAAATCTAAAAACTATAGATTCGGGCTCTATATCGCTAATAATGAATATTTCAATAAGATTTTCCGAAAAAATATTGAATTTAGGGGTTCGGCTTAGTTACAATTTTATTGTAAGTATAGTTAATAATTTATGAAGCGAAAAAGTTTGATTTACTGATAATTTAAACACGGGCGGAGCCACGGGTGATTTAGTAGTAATTCTAATAAAATCGAAAAAAGTTCATATCTGTACATTATTTTTTTTTGGGATTAAAACTATGTATTTTAAAAACACATGGCGACATCTATTGTCGAATATCTAGAGAACACATAAATAAATATTAATTAAAATAACTATTTTAATGGATAAAATAGCGCTTTTGATAATTTGATTTTCAAGATAAGCTATTTTTATAGTTTTTACCATATTTTGTAAGTTACCTTGCTAAACTGTTTACAAATAGTATCGTCGTCGTTTTGTTCCTACCAGTTTTTGTATTTTTTTTCAGAAATGAGATATTTTCTCGCGGTAAAAAGTATCCTATATGTTGACCCGGATAACCAGCTATCATCATATCAAATTTCATCAAAATCCCTCCAGTGGTTTTTCTGTGATGCGGTAACAGACAGACAGACAGACAGACAGACAGACAGACAGACAGACAGACAGACAGACAGACAAAAAATCTAAAAACTATAGATTCGGCCTCTGCATCGATAATAATGTCTATTTCAATAAGATTTTCCAAAAAATATTTAATGTACAGATTCGGCTTAGTTAGAATTTTATAATATGTATAGACTTTAGTTCTCTATAGAATTGTGAAAATTGCAGCAAATTCAACAAATTTTCTTACTACTATTAAACTGTAAATAAGTTAAATGTGTCATTTTAACGCAAAAGTTGGTTGCGATCTCACAGCAATAACTGTTTAGTAGATAAGTTGGGTAAAACGAGTTCCTAACGTTATCCGATAAACGCTCGTTGCTAGTTTCTAACAATACTCATAAATAATTGCTGTTATTATTTTTGTTTTAATATTAATACTACTATCCTACCCTCACTTTGACGGCACGTTTGGCTCAGTTTGTAGTGATCCTACTTTCTGTGTCAGCGGTCGCGGGTTCGAGTCTCGCTGGGGGCATTCATTTGTGTGATAAGCACGAATGTTTGTACTCCAGTCATGGGTGTTTATATTTATAACTAGCAACTCACCCTCGCTTCACTCGGGTTCGTCCCTAGCTTGGATATAGTAACATGGATAGTTTTTTTTTATTTTTTTTTAAGTATTAAAACCTTCCGTGGATCTTAAGGAACATACAAAAAAATAAATTAGCCGAATTGTTCCAGCCATTCTTGAGTTATGCGCTTACCAACATACATGTTTATTTATATAGATATGTATGTATTTAAAGTTATATAATATGTGTAGTGTATCAACTATCTGGTATCCATAACACAGGCTTCGTAGCTTACCATGGAACTACTCGTAGATGTTGCCGTGTGTTAATGTCCCAACATATTTATTTATTATTTATTATGATTACTTTACTCGGATCCATCTCTAGACCATCGACTTTTCTTTCTATAAATGTAACATACTAGCGACTCATCCTCGTTTCGCTCGGGTTCGTCCCTAACTACGTTTTAACGTTTAGTATGGAATAATAGACTATAATTTATTAGTATATACATAGGTATGATGAGTTTTATATCGCTTGAGAAATGATTGATTCCTCATACAAACTTCCATCCCGCCTTTAAGGGATGATTTTCAGGATAAAAACTATCTTTTATCCTTCCCAGGGTCTCAAACTATCTTTATATAAAATATTATATAAATCGGTTTAGCGGATTTTTAGTTTATCCATTACAAACAAACTTATAGACTTACAAACTTTACCTCTTTATAATATTATTGTAGATATGTACTGTGTATTTAATAATATAGTATATGCTGTGTATTGAATTTAGTTTAAGCCTTCCAGATCCGGTAAAAATCTCTAATTGATGATGAAACTTGTATCAAAATTCGGTGCAAAGTTTAAAAGGAGTAGTAGGTTAGTTTCCTTTTTTTGCGATAATAAACTTATATCTTTCATGCTACGGAACCCTCGGTGTGCGAGTTAGACTCACACTTGCCCGATTTTGTGGATAGTACTTTTGTACGAGCTTTTGCTCGTCAATAGCTGCTAAACACAAAAAAAAGAAAATCAGTTGAGAAACAGAGGAGAAAAATGTACTGAACTGCTTTGTCTTTGCCCATTTACATATACAATCCCACGGGATTACATTTTTCCGGGATAAAATGTAGCTTATTTGTTATTCTGATATATGAACTATATTATTGTAAAGTTTTATTAAAATCCAATCAGTAGTTTTTGTGCACTAAGCTGTATAAGTTTCTATACTTTTTTAATTATCCCACGGGAACTTTTTAATTTTCCGGGATGTAAAGTAAGATGTTGACCGGTGATATAAGGTACGACCATGCAAAATTTCATTTAAATACAAACAGACAAATACACAGAGAAACAAAAAATTTGAAAAAACATCTGGATTTGTTCTATTTTTCTTCTCACATCCTCCTGACTCGGTTTTTAGCATTTTTTTCTATGTACAGATATTCAACCTCTACAGTTTTATAATATGTATAGATAGTTGTTGTTTACGACATATGATTAATTTTCGGAGAAAATATTCATTCATTCGAAAATTCCATTTTAATTTTGCAGATTTGTAATTAAAGTTGCGGACATCTGCTGCATAATTAAAATAACAAACCGATATTATGTTTCGATTTCAGTAAACTCGTAAATTATCAATCTGTTTAATTATATTGAATTGTTTAAGGATTACGCGTTGGTTGATGGGATTTGATCAGTGCTTATATTATCATCGCTCCGCAGTTTTTGGATATTTTATTGTACATATTTTAAATTAAGGCGTGGTAGCCCAGTGGTAAAACGCTCGCTTGGAAAACCGAGTGAAGCGGCTTCAAATCCCGGGTTTCGCACTTCTGAGATTTTCATTTACGAATCATTACCAACATGATTACCACTTGTCTTAACAGTGAAGGAAAACAGCATGAGGAAACCTGCATGTCTGAGAAAACCTAGCAAGTTTTCGGAAGACATGTAAAGTCCACCAAGCCGCACTTAGCCAGCGTGGTGGACTATGGCCTGATTCCCCTCGTATTGAAGGGAGGTCCGTGCCCAGCAGTGGGACGTTAAAAAGGGCTGAATACACATTTTAAATACTAACGTTTATTTATTACTAGGAACTTATCTTCATCCAAACCCATCCAGCCATTTCAGAGTGAATTAGTAACAAGCTAATAACTGATAGTAAGTAGTAGCTCAGTGGTACTGCGCTCGCTTGGAAAACCGAGTGAAGCGGGTTCAAATCCCGGGCCTCACACTTCTAATATTTTCATATGTTAATCATTTCCAACATGATTACCACTTGTCTTAACAGTGAAGGAAAACATTGTGAGAAAACCTATAACATGAAATGTGTTTGCGAGAATCTAGCAAATTTTTAAAAGACATGTGAAGTTCGCCAATCCGCACTTGGCCAGCGTGATGGACTGTGGCCTGATCCCCTCATATTGAAGGGAGGCCCACCCCCAGCAGTGGGAAGTTAAAACGGGCTGAATACATAATAATTTTAGCTGTGTGTATATTCTCCCATCAAGAACAGCATCGAGCCCTCATCCCCTGATGTACCTACTTAGATTTTTTAAATCTAAAAATTTTGCTCCAATACATTCATAGACTTATCAGATATATTCACAGTTTCAGTGAAATTGTAAAATAGCATAATTTCTCGTTAAATTTGCAGTTAAAATGGAAACTAGCTAATTATAAATACTCGTCGTCAGCATTGCAAACCTCAAACACATTACTACATGAGCATTAATTTATGCAGCTTGGAGTTGAACTGTTGGAACAATGTATGTAATTGTGTTAACATTAAAACACATCTGTCCATTATTTTTATGACAAGCTTCTGCCGATGGTTTTGCTTGCAGTATATTTTCATTTTGTTCAAAACATCTTAGTAAAATTTCACTTTATGTATAATTTTGTGGGCAAAATTTTAGTAATTTTAAATTGTACTTACATTAGTTAAATATTTGACTACAAAATTGGTTTGGTTTCTATTAAATTCCATATATATTATCTTTATATTATATAAGATGTAAGTTTGAAAAAAAAAACAATGCAAATTTAATCTCGTTACAATTTCATTGTTGCTGTTTACTCTAAAATTGTTAAAAGTATTTACCATTTAACAGCTTTATTGGTTCAGTGACATGTATATTATAAAGTAAATAATAATGTATTAAAAAAATGAAAAGTAATTTACACAATAATACATAGAAAAGTAAAAAAAAAATGATAAGTATAAAAGTACAGTTAGTGTTTGAGTGAAGCGAATCGAAAAACGCTCGCTGCTAGGCATAGCCCCCCACCCCCACCCTCTCCCCTGCCGACGCTTCGCTTTCCTGTAAGCGATAAGATGATAGTATCTTTAAAAAAATAAAATAAAAAACTACATAAAAAGATATTACACGGATCGAAGTATCTAATTTACAAAGAACTCGCAAAGCGCCGCTTTAGAGGACCGATGCATGCATAATATAATACCAATTTGCATCGGAAATAAGCTTCTATGACTAAGTCTACAGTTTTCTTACATGATTAAATATCAAAGGCAGTACATAATTCAACTTTGTTTAACAACAGGGAGTTCGATATTTTCTATGGGATGGGAAAATGGAATGGGATTTTTATTCTGTTTCTTTAAAATGTGCATACTACATAGGTAATTCAGAAATTATTCTAGATATATTATATATATATACATACATATATATATATATATATATATATATATATATATATATATATATATATATATAAAAATCAATTGCTGTTCGTTAGTCTCGCTAAAACTCAAAAACGGCTGGACCGATTTGAATAATTCTCTTTTTTTGTTGGGGGTGTGTCAGGGGTGGTTTAAATATTAAAAAAAAAATGCGAAAACAAAAAAAAACAGCTGGAAAATCAAAAAGTTCTGAACTGTTTATTTTGTATGGGAATCACTAGCTGTTAAAACGTACCTAGGGACGAACCCAAGCGAAACGAGGATGAGTCGCTAATCTAGAATAAAATAGAATTTAACCACGATTAAAATACCACACAGTTGATTTTTGTTAGTAAAAGATTTTTTCATATTCATTCTGATATTCAAATAAGCATAAAGCATTCAATATATTAATTGCATTCCATTATATTAATTGGGAGAAGGGGTAATGTAAACAAGAGTACCATGGAAAATATTTTAAATAAATTGCAACAATTAAACATAAATAAGATTTTACTGTTTACACTACCTTATTTAAATAAATTGCCTCAGGAAAATAGGTTAAGATATGACATTAATAATTTAATGCACACTTTAACTACTTGTAAGTATTTAAATTCAAATATTAAAAAAAATAATAAAATTGACGTTATTGACATTAATAATTTATGGAAAAATAATAATTATATATTGACATATAGTAGGCTTAGCCTATCATATTTTTTTAAACGACAGATAGCATCTGTGCTATCTTATTATATACAAATTGACATAGCCAATGATTTGGTTACTCCGACTTTTGCTCCTATTGAGCAAAATTGTAATATGACATTTTTTAATTTGGAATCCGTTCCAAGTAGCAATTTAAATTAATAATTAAGACAACAGAGGATGCCTCTGGCACATTTATAAGCAATGACATTAAATTAGATAAATGTCATAGTAAAATATCAAGAAATGCCCAAATTTGTAAAAATTTAAAAGTTGTAAACCTGGTGCACCAAAATATACAGGGCATGATAGGTAAGGATCTTGAACTGGAGTTATTTATAAATAGTGAAAATATTCATATTTTATGTTTAACAGAACACTGGCTTTCTATTTCTCAGTCAATATTTAACTTCAGCGGTCACCAGGTAGCTAGTATGTTCAATAGAGAAAAAGCTATACGCGGGGGCTCTTTAATAATAATAAGTAAACTTTTTAAATATAAAGAACGTAAAGATATTGTGAGCCTCTCTGTTGAGCAAACTATTGAACTAGCCTGCGCAGAGCTTGAGCACTTCATTGTTGTATGCGTATACAGGCCTCCTAATGGGTTATATGAGTACTTTGAGAAAGTATTAGAAGAAGCTTTGTTAAAATTAAATAGTTCTAATAAATTCATTATTGTTTGTGGTGATTTTAATATAAACTTATTAGATAATTCCACTATAAGTCTCAGATTTAAATCCATGCTTCTATCATATAACCTGAATAATTTATTTCTTGAACCGACTAGAATCACTGCTACCAGTGCTACATGTATTGATAATATATTTACAAATTATAAACCATCTTCTAAATCTATTATAAACAAGTTGAGCTCAGACCACTGTGGTCAGTTAGCTTCATTTTCCTATACTTTAAATACCAATAAAAATATGTTAAAAAAGACTTTTGTCCCCATAAATACTACACGTATGGAGAAGTTCAGAGGTAATATTGTAGCAAAACTTCCTTATTTATCTTACAGCAATGACCCCAACTTCTTATATAATTCTCTATTTAAATTAATAAAAACAGAATTTTCTACAATATTTACTTCTAAAACAGTCAATTCAGGGGGTCTCTTGTCATTTAGTGAATGGGCAACTCCTGGCATCTACAAGAGCAGGCAAAGACTATATGAATTGTATGGTGAAAAAGCTTATAATCATAGTACATCGTTTGCTTCTTTTGTAAGTGCCTACTCAAAAATGTTTAGGAGAGTATGTTCCATGGTAAAATCTTTACATATTAAAGACAAAATAAAAAATGCACATAATAAAGTAAAAGTTACATGGAACATAATTGCTTGTGAAAGTGGGAGAGTCACAGATCGCGGCTTCGATTTTAAATTAAATATCAATAATAATTTTATTACTTCAAACATAGAAGTTGCATCTGAGTTTGAAAAATTTTTCACTGACATTCCAACTTCAACAACGCAATATCTCAATTCATCTCCCGCTATTGCCGAATCTTTACTTAAGAATCACGTTAAAGAATGTAATTTGGTATTTAAATTTAAACTTGTATACCCCAAAGATATCATCGCAGCCTTCAAAAGTTTGGATGTCAAGAAAACCGCTGACCTATGGGGTATATCTGTAAAAGTTATTAGTTCGGTAATTGATGTTGTTGCACCTCATCTAGCTACTGTATTTAATAGCAGTATAGAGCATGGTGCGTTTCCTGATCTAATGAAACACAGTAAAATCATTCCTATTTTTAAATCAGGTAGTACCTTAGATCCTAATAATTTTAGACCAATTTCGGTACTGCCAACGTTTAGTAAAATTTTTGAAAAAATCATACTCGCGCAAATGTTAACGCATTTTAATGCACACAATCTACTTCATAAGAAACAGTTTGGATTTACGAAAGGCCGCTCCACGGCAGATGCTAGTGTTGAGTTAGTAAAACATATTTTTGAGGCTTGGGAAAGGTCACAAGATGCACTTGGGATATTCTGTAACTTATCCAAGGCCTTTGATTGTGTGCATCATGAGATGCTGATCAGGAAACTGCACCATTATGGTATTAGAAATAAGGCACTCGACCTTTTAAATTCGTATTTAAAAAATAGAATACAGAGGGTTGATGTTAATGGTAAGAGATCTCCTGGAGCTCCATTGTATATGGGGGTTCCACAAGGGTCTATTCTCGGCCCCTTTCTTTTTCTAATTTATATTAATGATTTGCCTTTTTTTGTACAGGACAAACATGAGATAGTATTGTTCGCTGATGACACTTCACTTATTTTTAAAGTGAAGCGAAATTTGCCAATGTACGACGATGTAAACGATGCTCTCTCAAAGGTTGTCTATTGGTTTGATTCAAATAACTTATTATTAAATAATAAAAAGACAAAATTAATAAAATTCTCAACACCCAATGTTAAACTTGTTGATAATGGTGTAATATTAAATGGAGAAGTGTTGAAACCGGTAGAGTCAACTAAATTCTTAGGTATTATCATAGATTCCAAACTGCAGTGGGGCCCCCATATTGAGGGACTAGCGAATAGACTCAGCTCTGCAGCGTTCGCGGTAAAAAAAATAAGACTTCTTACTGATGTAGATACAGCTCGCATAGTATATTTCAGTTATTTTCATAGTATTATGTCCTACGGTATCTTATTATGGGGAAATGCAGCAACTATTAATACGGTCTTTGTCCTGCAGAAAAGAGCTATTCGTGCAATTTATAGTTTAGGTCCTAGAGTGTCATTAAGAGATAAGTTTAAAGAAATAAAAATATTGACTGTTGCTTCTCAGTACGTGTACGAAAATGTTATGTATGTTCGTAAAAATATACACGAATTTCCCAAGAATTGTGACATGCATAACATTAATACTAGCAGCAAACACAAACTTGTAATGCCTGTGACTCGTCTACAGAGAGTCAGTAATTCTTTTTATGGACAATGTATACGCTTGTACAACAGGATCCCAGAAAATGTTCAAAAAGCCTCCATCGCTAAATTCAAAAAAATTGTTAAAGAACGTTTGTGTGCTAAAGGCTATTATACAATAAATGATTTTATAGAAGATAGCACGCCTTGGGAATGAAGTGATCGCCTCCAGGCTACTTCAACTTTATAGTAATATTGTAAATTATAATTTATTAAAAAAATATTAGTCCCGCTGAGTTTCTTTCGCCAGTTCTTCTCAGGTCTGAGGCTTCTTCTTTCCGAACTGGTAGTAGACTCATGACGTTCAGTAAAAAATTGTAATAATTTAATGCTGAATAAAATATTTTGAATTTGAATTTGAATTTGAATAGCATTAAGTTATTTTCTGAATCCCCTTGTTTGTCCTCTATTAGTTTAAATAAGAAACAACAGATTTTAGAATTTATAATACTTTACTAGCGATGCACCCTCGCTCCGTTCGGGTTCCTCCCTACGTTTTGAGATATTTTCCTGCAGTAAAAAGTAACCAAAATATTGACCCTGATAACCAGCTATAATCATACCAAATTTCATCAAAATCTGTTCAGTGGTTTTCTCGTGATGCGTTCCCAGTCAGACAAACATTCTAAAAATTAGAGATTATCGATAACGACAATTTCAGTAATATTTTCCAAAAAATATTTAATATACAGTTCGACTAAGAATTATATTATATGTACTCGTATAGATAAGAAAATATATCAAAATGTTAGAATAATCCATACTAAACATTAGTATAAATGTGAAAGTATGATTGTTTGTTTGTCATTCTTTCACGTCGTAACGGATTGATGGTTTGGCGTGATTTTTTGTGTGGGAGATAGGTACTTGAAGGGCTGGAGAGTGACATAAGCTACTTTTTACCGCGGAAGATTATCTCATTCTCACGGGAAAACACGTTATAATACAACCCAAAAAATTATTTATGATTAGAATTACTTGGTACTTGGTATAAACGCCCTTCAATATAATTAAATAGATACGTGTTATAGCATTTTTCGGAATTCATGCCACAAGGGGGTAAAATAGTGGATGACTTTTAGCACGAGCGAAGCCGCGGGTTCAGTTAGTATAGATTAAATTTCTGACGTAAATAAATTCTATTATTCATTTCTAGTCATATTTCAGTAAAAAATGCATGACAATTAATACTTTTTTGTATGACAATGATAAATATGGCTATTAAGCTTAATCCACCACACCGATAAATGTTACATGGATCAAAAAAATCGCTCGCTTTACGAATATTACCATAATAATGACGTCATTATGTCCGTGAATTTGGTTTAGTAATCAAATAAGTAACATGATCTTTTCTATGCTTTCCAAAGAACGACATAGTCCGGAGAACTCACTATATATTTTTAGTGGTAGTGCCATGCTTGTTACCTTCGGGTAGCAGCCGAATGGGCCGGCATGCCCCGTATAGTACCACTCTCTCACAGGAGACCGGCGTAAAATGGCAGCTATGCTGTCGCGTTTCGTCCGGTAAGTGAGAGTCCGGGAGGCCCACTCCCCATCGCCCCCAATCCTCCCCCCCCACCCTCCTCCCCCCTTCCTCCTCCCTCCCTCCTCCCTCCTCCCTTCTTCTCCCTCCCTTCCTTTCCTGAAAGGCCGGCAACGCATCTGCAAGCCCTGCAGTGTTGCAGATGTCCATGGGCGGAGGTCATCACTTCCCATCAGGTGAGCCTCTTGCCCGTTTGCCCCCTTTGTCCCATAAAAAAAAAAAAAAAAAAAACTGACTTGCAAAAAAGAAGAAGTTCTGTTTTTGTCAGTATGTTAGTACATATGTGTGTATGCATTTTTTTTTAATTCACGGAGACAGCTCGACCGATTTAGCAGCTTTAAATTGTATTCTACTAGCGACTCTCCCTCTCTTCCCTTCGGGTTCGTCCCTAGACAAAAACAAATCTATCGAACGGGAACCGTAGATTTTCTCGGGATGATATATAGCCTTCCTCAGTTAACGGGCTATCTAATGCAAAAAGAATTTTTCAAATCGGGTTAGTAGTTCCTGAAATTAGCGCGTTCAACCAAACAAACAAACAAACTCTTCAGCTTTATAATATTAGTATAGATTAAGTGTGGTCAGAAAGTGGTCTCATAAAATGATGATGATTTCTTTGATATAAAATTACCGCTTGCACCTATTTCGAAAATATTTACTTAAGTATCTACGATAGTAAATGACCCCCATAGATTATATTTGACTTTTTAGTATCTAGAAGTTGTTTTTAGATAGTGGTTTTTAAATATTTTTTTTAAATGTTTTTATTGTATTAAGGTTTAATATTGTGACTGATAAGAAGATAGATATCTACTATCAGCTCTATGAGATTATAGTTTCATCCAATAGCATAGTTTTTAGATGGGCATCTAGACTCCATTCTATAGATTCAGTTAGTATTCCTTATTTTTTAATTGAGCAAATCCCTGTGCATTACTTAGAAATGGATATGTCGATTGAAACGAAATTAGATTTCGTGAATCGTGTTGGACCTGAATCTTCTCATAAACCTTCCAAAGGATTAGATTTTATAGACAGTGAAATACAAAGGAGATATAAAAATACTAATATTTATTTTGTTCATAAAGGTATACAAACATAAATGAATGTTAAAATAAATGAACAATAAATTAAACTATAGGAATAACTAGGGACTCACCCTCGCTTCGCTCGGGTTCATCGCTAGGTACGTTTTACATAGATATTTAAAATAGTTATTTGCCAGCGTTAGCCATATAAATTTGAATATTATAATTTTTTTGAATTTTTCTGATGTTTTAATACTTATTATCCTATTCCGGACTAAGAGAAATCCAAAAAAATCAAACATCATAAAAATTGGTCCAGCCGTTCTTGAGTTATAAATGGTGTAACTAACACGACTTTGTTTTATATATACATATAGATTAGATAATCTTTCTTGTGACCATAATTGTTGTAAAGCATTCGAAATGTCGGGAACCAAAAATCTAAATAAATCTGCTAAAAGATTCGAAAAGATAATTTTATTTATAGACAAACATATACACTGACTTTTTTATATATAATGTAAACGCGAAAGAAACTTTTTGATATACTTTCTGTCTGTAAAGTTAAATAACTGTGCTTTTCAGATATTGATCTAGCGATTCTAATTCAAATTAATTATTTGAATAATTTTAGGAAACTAGAGTGTATTTTCCTTAAACTTTTATCTATCCAAGCTAACCGTTCGATGCATATTTATGAAGTAACTTGTTTAATTTAGACATCGACATAGACAAAGTTATAAGTTCACGTTGGTCATTATTCAGGTTTCCACAGAACTCTTTGATAGAAGCCGGATTTTGGTTTTCATACATATGTAAAGAGTTTGACCGCCTGTTATACTTTATGGAAACTAATGAAATCTGTGGCTACATACTGAGATTACTAGGAATATTTTTTGATGTAAAAGGGTTTTTTTACCACGATTTTTATATTATTTCCGGATATGCTGTTTCAAGCCCCACAAATACATTAGAGTTTTACAGGTGAAAGCTAAAATAAAAATCCTATTTTACTTCCGCAGCTGCTTTTGATAGTAAAAAAATAATTACAAAAACAAAAATTAAAACTTCGCACAATGCGAATTAGCAATATGAAATATATTGTATTTTAGTATTATTTATAATTGTATAAACATTATTAGTTCAACGGTAAAACACTCGCTTGGGAAACCGAGTGAAGCGAGTTCGAATCCGTCGCGCACCTCTGATATTTTCATGTGCGAATCATTTCTAACATGATTACCACTTGCCTTACGGTGAAGGGAAACATCGTGAGGAAATCTGCATATCTGAGAAAATCCTACTTCCATTCCATGGTGGACTATGGCCTGATCCCCCTCATATAGAAGCGAGGCCCGTGCCCAATAGTGGGACGTTAATAAAGATTAAATGCGTTAAAAAGAGTAAATCTCAGTAATATTATTGCATTGATTAACTGTAAAAGAAGCTTATCTAAATGTAAAATATATTTTCAATTAAAAAGCCATTATGGGAAACACAAAGTTCGGGCGGACTCTTAATGGCTGTTAAGTAATTTAAGTAAGAAAGGGTTTAGACGCTAATATCATCCTGTCATCAGTATCTTAGAATGTCATGATATTTTTGTTTAGACGTAAACGTTTAAATAATTAAATAAACAACTTAAGATAATCTAGAGATTTAATTTTTGATATTTTTTGTGATTCTCTTTGTGAGTTTACGAAAATTATAAAACTTAAATTTCTCCAATCTATTAATAGCTTGTTGATTGGTTGATTATTGTAATAATTAATTTAAAGTATTCACATTTATGTTTTTCCGTACATGTAACTACTTACTAATTTTTATTATGCTCACTAATGTAAATTGATAATCTGTAATGAGTGCGTGTATGTGCACACGCGCAAGAAGTAAAACTTCTGTAGGTTATCGGTAGTCTTTATGAAATTCAATTTATGTTTTAAATAATTAGGATAGGTGAGATACTAAAACTAACGCATATTAGTTGGTTCTATACTTGATCTATTACTGGTCGTTATGACTTTTCATATTTCCTTTTTTACACTTTTTCTTCTTCTTTCTATCTTTATATCTTTTCTTTCTTCTTCTCTCTCAAGTGTACTTGTGTTTGCACAATTATTCACTATATTATATAGACCGATATCGGCTAGGTGAATATCATTACATTAGATTCTATAACGATTCAATAATATCGATTATCACATGCTGACGCTGCTCACCAACTCATTCGGGTTGTCATTGCTTACTATGATGCTTACTATGGAAACGTCTGACGACACGTCGGTATCATCAGTGTATTTTTACAACAGTAGTGTACGGGCCATTTAAGCTTTTACCCCATCGGCTTACCTTTGAGAAATCCATGTAATTATCACTACAGATAATAAATAATAAATATGTTGGGACATTAACACACAGCACCATCTAGTTCCATGGTAAGCTGCGAGGCTTGTGTTATGGATACCAGATAGTTGATACACTACACATATATAACTTTAAATACATTCATATTATAAATATAAACACTCATGACTGGAGTACAAACATACATGCTCATCACACAAATGAATGTCCCCAGCGGGACTCGAACCCGCGACCACTGGCACAGCAAGTAGGGTCCCTACAAACTGTGCCAATCGTGTCGTCAAACTACAAATAATACATTCAATTTTTAAACCAACATAATATTCAAATTCAAATTCAAATCTGAATATTGTATAGAAATTATAATGAGAAGCTGATTCATTACAGCTCACTTGACAATATATTTCACACACTAATATTTAAATGATTAAATACATATTTTGTTTTCAGCTAAAAAATCAGTCTGACTGGCCTGTTTAAAATTTCACCACAAATACAAAGCTGGTCTATATATATTTAATATTTAATAGACTGTATGTAAAAAAATGTATGTAACAACTAATATAACACCTATGCTACTATGTGTGTAAGTATGAATATATATATATATATATATATATATATATATATATATATATATATATACTACTGCTGGTGTTAAATTGTTTTTATTATTAGGATTAAGCACAGTGTTATTATAGGAATGTTTAAGGTCTGAATAAAAGGCTTATTTATTATTATTTATTTATTATGTAATAATGAAGGGTCGAGTTTAGTTCTATTCATTCATTCATTGTTTAGTTGTTACAGGCCACGGTATTACCTAGCAAACTTTTTAAATGCAGCCTTTGCGTAGAACGTACGAAGGTGTAATTATGACCACAAATATATAAAAACTATACGTTATAAAATAAAATAGTAACAAAGCAAAATATGTACATGAAATATTTTTTTTTAAAACAATGACTGTACTCATTAACAGAATATAATGTTTGTTTTTCTGTTTACGTATTTGTTTGTATACCTGTGTGCGTTTCAGACTTAAAGTACTGAACCGATTTTAATTAAATTTTGTTTAGTGATAACTTATTACTCGGGTCAACATTTAGGATAACTTTTACTACAAGAAAATCTTTCATTCCCACGGGAAAATAGAATAACTGATTATGTCGAGTTGTTCTCAAAAATTAAAATATCTCACGTTGGCTAAACATTAAGAGATAAATCAAATAATGTACTAGAAAATTGTAGATCTTAAAAAAACCTACACAAAATTCCGCGATAACACCCTAAGGTACGCTCACAATAACTATTTTTATCTTTATAAAACGTACCTAAGTCACTTGGTTATAAATAAATAAATATGTTGGGACATTAACACACAGCACCATCTAGTTCCGTGGTAAGCTACGAGGCTTGAGTTATGGATACCAGATAGTTGATACACTACACATATATAACTTTAAATATATACATTAGTGATGAGTCGTTGACGGTTTTTTTGTCAACGTAACGTTAACGTTGATTTACGTTCGTCAACTAGTCGATTAACTAGTTAAATTCGTCAACGAGTTAACGTGCTATTAATGTCAACTTGCAACGTTCATTCGTTGAACGGCTTCAACGTTTAACGAGTGTTGTTATCTCTATCTCGCCGGCTTAATCCTATATATTTATGTGCTTGTCTTTTTGTCGACATTCAAACCACAAAGATTCTAAAGAAGTTTCACTTTAATATTTCAGCAATTTATTTTTGGATAAATTACTTAGATTTCAACTTCAAACTTCAAATTCTATTCTATTCTATTAGATGACAATCGACAGTCGCTCGCAATCTATGATATTATTTACAATGAAGTTTTTTAATTTGTTCGTTGTGTTTGCGTTCTCGAATTTAACGAATTAAAATAAACGTCGTTGACGAATTCAACTAGTTGATTCTTAGACAGTTAACGTTAATACGTTGACAGAAGATCAACGGTTGATTCAACTAGTTCGTTAATTCAACGCTCATCTCTAATATACATATTATAAATATAAACACCCATGACTGGAGTGCAAACATATGTGCTCATCACACAAATGACTGCCCCCAGCGGGACTCGAACCCGCGACCGCTGGCACAGCAAGTAGGGTCACTACACACTGAGCCAAACGTGTCGTCAATTATCGTTGTCGTCGTTATAAAAATGTACAATTTCCCTCTAAAATTTGTTCCAATAGTCGAATGTATTAAATCTATTGAGGCTTGCAGCGACAGCACGAACAGCGATAATGTGTCAAATTAAGCATCATCTCGCTTAATTTGACATTTTAAATGTCCATTAGAGATTAAACCACGCTCATTCGTATCAACTCACATTTTGTCGTTAATTTTCCAAAGTTTCTTCACAGTATTGCCTAATTGTTAAATGGACCTTTCACTACTGTTGTAAAAATACACGGATGACACCGACGTGTCTTAGACGTTTCCATAGTAAGCAATGACAACCCGAATGAGCTGATGTGTAGCGTCAGCATGTGCTAATCGATATTATTGAATCGTTATGGAATGTAATGTAATGATTTTTCACCGAGCCGACATCGGTCTATATACTCTAGTGAAAAATTGTGCAAACACAAGTACACTTGAGAGAGAAGAAGAAAGAGACGATGGACAGATAAAAAGAAGAAGAAAATTGTATAAAGAAGGAAATGTGAAAAGTTACAACGACCAATAATAGAGCAGGTGTAGAAACAATATTTTGTACTAGCAACTCACGCTCGCTTCGCTCGCGTTCGTCCCTATATGCGTTTTCACGGTTAACTATGTTTATACATAAATGGTAGCTTGCTACTACTAAGATATTCATTTAAATTATATAGCGATTTACCCTCGCTTTGCTCAGGTGCGTACGCCGTACGCGGATTTTGTTCACAATTTCATGAGTTTTAATTTTTTTCGCGAAACCCTGATTCTTTTTCTAAAATAAAAGTAGCCTAAGTTACTCCTTATAACATCAGCTATATGCCAGTGAAAGTCCCGTCAAAATCGGTCCAGCGGTTTCGGAGATTAGCCGGAACGAACAGACAGATAGACAGACAGACAGACAGACAAAAATTGTAAAAAATGTTGTTTTGGTATATGTACCGTGTATACATCCATATGCATTTAGTAAAAAGCGGTTATTTTAATATTACAAACAGACACTCCAATTTTATTTATCTGTATAGATGTATAGATAGAGATTATTTGTAAGCAGTATACTCGCATAGGCTACATTTAATCATATAATAATTCGTGTAAGTTGCAAAATGTATCGTGTTGCAAAAAGGTACTGAGGGACCTGCAAAATAAAAACGGTTCATAATCTCTAAATATATACATTAAAACTTTAATTAATTTACAGTTGTTGAACGTGAACAGTGTAAAGTAAAAAATATCTTTTGGAAGAATAAAAAGAGAATTATAATACACGCGAATAAGTTAAGACCAATTATTACTTTGCCTATAGACTTTGTTGGTAAATCTGAGAAATGTTTTGAATTTTAGAATGGTAACTTTACTCTGTGGTTTGTTCGTGTTGGTTCTAAAAGCTTTATTTACACGTTAAATGTGATAATGTACAATCATATGTTGTGTTTTGACGACACGTTTGTCTACACCTACTTGCTGTGCCAGCGGTCGCGGGTTCGAGTCCTGCTGGGGGCATTCGTTTGTGTGATGAGAACGAATGTTTGTCCAGTCTTGGGTGTTTATATTTATAATATGTTACATGTGTTTAAAGTTATGTATGTGTAGTGTATCAACTATCTGGTATCCATAACACAAGCCTCGTAGCTTACCATGGAACTAGATGGTGCTGTGTGTTAATGTCCCAACATGTATAAAATTTATACTTACAGACGGAATATCTACAGTATATTTACATACATACTTTTATACAGACATACAGACATACATTTTTATACATACAGATGGTATATCTACAGTATACTCGTATTTTGATTAATTATATTCGATCGAGAATCGATCTAAGTCGAAAGCCGTGAAAATAAGCGATCTCCATCTCACAAAATTTCAAAATTTTATTTTCATTTATTGTATAATTACATATCAGAATTATTATTTCTACATTTATTTCGAATTTTACCATTTAATTAGGCATTAAAGCAACAAAAAATAAGCTATCAGGTGTTCTATCTAAGTCATATGTTGAATTAGTTAAAGCGAGTTAAGATGTTAATCAAAGCAATGAGGAATTACTATAATAATTTACATTAGAAATGATCCATGGGCACGAGCCTCATTCAAAAAGACGGGAAGTGTGCTGTATCCAACCACGAAGACCGAATGCTACTAGCAGGTAGACGTATTTCGCACGTCTTTCGAGAACTGTCTACTTCCTTTATCTGTACTATACTATCCTTTGAGAATGTTTACTTCTTTTGAGATGAAAAAGGAGCCTTTGTTACTTATCAAATATTAAACTATAAACCAGCTGAATCATTCAAAACAGTTTAGATAACAAAAACCTATCAGAAACATTAATAAAATACAATAAAGTTCTGAACTGAATCTGTACATTTAATATTTTTTGGATAATCTTATTGAAATACTATTATCGATACAGAGGTTGAATATATGGTTTTTAAAATTTTTGCCTGTCTGTCTCTCTGACTTTCTGTCTGGGAATGCATCACTAGAAAACCACTGGACAGATTTTGATAAAATTTGATATAATGATAGATGGTTTTCCGGGACAACATGTAGGATACTTTTAACTGCCGAAAAATATCTCATCTCTGAGAAATCTATATTAACCTTAAAACGTAGGGACGAACCCGAGCGAAACGAGGGTGAGTCGCTAGTATAATAAATAATATAATAATAGACTACTTTTTATGTGCTTATTTATTTAAAACATTTAGTATACATAGGTATAATAAAAACAATTTAACGATAATAACGACTGTTTAACAAGCTGTATTCAAGTAGGTACTGTGTGTTTATTAAGTTTAATTTTTTATTATATTAATATAGGAATTATTTATTTAAAAAAATATTTATATAAATATTTAGAGTGGAACTAAACTTATACTACGAGGTTATCTTGTCGAAGCTCAAAAGTTTTTTAGTATGACCTATTAGTGGCATTTTCAAAATAAAGGAGCTTTTTTTAAAACGATTTAAAAAAAAACTACTTTATTTTGAAAAAATTATAATCACGAGATTATAATTCAAATATATTCATAAAATTTCAATAAAATGAAATCTGATTTAAAATTTATATAAATTTTTACCTTCAGAAGCTATAAAAGAAATCGATACGTGATACTGCTACGGCGTAGCTGCTACGGTCCCGGGGGAGCTACGAACATACGTCTACGCCAACAATTTACGTGCAACGAAATAACATTTGTAGACTTTTCAGAAATGTAGTTCGTGTTTCGCGGTTACAATATTTATTTTGTTATGGAGTTACAGAACCTAGTTTGTTTTATGGAAAAACCTAGCTTGTTTCATGGAAAATAAATGGATAATGGAAGTACATTTTTAGCTATTGAGGAGTTGAGATATATATGTGTGTGTGTGTGCGCGTGTGTGTGTGTGTGTATGCATGTGTGTGTGTTTTTTTGTTAAAGCACCGAGCTGCTTTACAAACACTCTCTAAACATATTATTTTCTATACAAACTTTGCCATGGTTATTATAAAAATACACTCTTACAATTTTAGTTCTTTACAAGGCTTAGTAGTTTGGCTTAGAAGATATTGAGTCAGTCAGAATAAATAATTTTAAGTGTATAATATGTGCAATATATATATATATATATATATATATATATATATATATATATATATATATATATAGATTAGTATCTTATTATGCGTGTATCAAATTCTTATCTTGTACCGATCATTTGTTTCTTTTAACTTTATTTAAAAAATGATGTTAGGCATCTGGAGATGTATCCGAGTGAAGCGAAGTTAAGTCGATAGTAAAAGATGAGTTTTTACTTTCTAGCTATCGGATTCGCAAGTTTTTATGGCCAAAGCTGTAACGTCAGCCAGAACTCGTCACAGATGGGAGTGTACCTAAAAGAGAAGACGAACCAATAAACAACACATTTCTTTACCTCTTTTCCATTTCATAAATCTTATACAGTAAATCAATTTTCATTACAGTGAGCTTATGGAGATTAATTTATAAGTACCCCCCAACGTGCGTTCACTTTGTTGTAGTAGGGGCTTATTAGCATCCAGCAATCCAGCCGGACGCGAAGCCAAGAAACACACAGGGAGGCGGCCCACCTCGGTGGGCGGTGTGCCATGGGGGTTCCTCCTGCTACTTCTTTGATAGCAGAGTAGACCGTTGGAATAACCCCATGGCTATTGTGGTCTGTTTTGGTAGACCTGCCGTCCAGCCGTCGTGGTTGAATGCACGAGCGATCCTGCGACGCCCAATTAAGACGAGGAAGATTTTGTTGGGTTTTAGTGGGTAGTACTGGCTTTTCTAGCCAGTGAGCCCCATATAACCACCTGTATGTATATATACAGGTGGTATGCGTAAATTCATTTCCCAACATTGAAAAAAAGGTAATTTATAAGTAAAAAAATAATGTTCTCCTATAGCAAATTTCTGTTCGATTTAATAATCGGCTTGACGTCTAAATTAATTGCGGACTGGTTGTGTTATGACTTGAATATGAATATTCATATATTTAAAGCTAATAAAAGTGAATAAATTTTCTTATTATGAATATTCAGTAGGTATATACAAACTAAACATAGATTGTATATAAAGAAATTGGAAATACAAATACTTTTTCGATTTGGAGCTATCAGATCAAATATGAAATAATTTTTAAGTAGAAACCTTAAAAGTAATATGGAACTAATTATTTTCTCAAGCAAAACTTCGAAGTCATTTCAACTTGAGAAAACACTCCTCAAGTTAAGGATCTTGTGTCTCTATATACTTAAATTAACTGCCTAGCGTTTGTAGGATAATAGCGTTCTAGGTTCAAGCCTAGTGGCTAGTGTTTGTAGAATCCTAGGGTTCTAGGTTCAAGACCCGGGTCAGGCCAAAATATTATTGACATCTATGAATTATTGATATTTTATTAACATGTTACGATTTTTTCACCTATTATTTTAAAGATAAACAGATTTATAAGAATAAAAGGTAGAACGATGGTTTTCTAATATAATTTCAAGAAAATATAACATTCCAATCGTATGGGTTTATTGAGAGACCATAAAAGAGTATTATTTAGTAAGAGTATTATTCAGAACATTTTTTTATTCGTTTATTTCATTAATTTATTACTAAAGCTAAGTAAAATTTTAAAAAAATCGTTGGAATGATAATTACATTAAATAATCGCTGAAATGATTAATTTGTTTTGACCCAAAAATAATCGAACTCGTACAGACTATCACAAAGTAAAGCGACGATGCTATATACTGGTATTCTCATCACAAAGTAATGTGTATGGGGAACATTTTCGCTCCACACGACAGAACATAAAGTATACCCAATATGCCGAGTTAATATCCGGGTTTTAGCATTAGGAAACCATATGAGAGATTTCTGACTCACTCGAGTGTAGGAAATTTCCGATATTTTTAAGTTGTTATCATTGAGTTTTCATCATTTATTTTAACTAACTCCTGACTACGGGTTTGCTTGTGTATATTTAATTTGCATTTTAATATTATCTGTTCTTATATCGTTAAGAAAGACAGTGGTAGCCCAGTGGTAACGCGTTCGCTTGGGAAACCGTGTGAAGCGGGTTCAAATTTCACGTGTGAATCATTTCCAACATGCTTACCACTTGCTTCACGGTGAAGGAAAACATCGTGAGGAAACCTGCATGTCTGAGAGAATCTAGCAAGTTTTCGAAAGACATGTAAAGTCCGCCAACCCGCACTTGGCCAGCGTGGTGGACTATGACCTGATCCCCCTTGTAGAAAAAGGAGGCCCACCCCTATAAGTCGGACGTTAAAAAAATCTATTTTTTGTTTACTTAACATATCGTTGAGCAAAAAATAGAATATTTTTTACCGTTAATCCAATGCATTAAGAGTTCAAACAAAAAGCTTACTTTGTTACTCTGAAATAGGATCACTATCAAAGACTTTTAAAGGGATTATATTTTCTATTAGTATTATTCATATACGTGTTTATTTGCTTTTGCGACCCATTTGGCTTTTAAATCTTTTATAAAAACTACTATTCAAGTAGCCTTTTGGCAGTACTTTTTAAAAATCAATATTCACATTAAATAAAATGTCAGTATGTAAGTCCGTGAGGAAGCTACCATCGGCTCAAAAGGCAGATCTGCTCGGAATCGGTAAAAAACTCAACAGTCGCTCTTTTAAAAATAATATATGATTACAATATTAGAAAACAATCATATTTCTTTATATTGGATAATTCATTTAGCTGAAGTGATATCACATTATGTTGAAAATACTTAGTAAATTGAATCAAATAAATAAATAAATAAATAATGTTGGGACATTAACACAGCACCATTTAGTTCCATGGTAAGCTACGAGGCTTGTGTTATGGATACCAGATAGTTGATACACTACATATATACATATATATTTTAAAACATACATATTATACCCATGACTGGAGTACAAGCATTTGTGCTCATCACACTAATGAATGCTCCCAGCGGGACTCGAACCCGCGACCGCTGGCACAATAAGTAGGGTCACTACAAACTGAGCCAAACGTGTCGTCATTATATAAATGTTGAACTGATTAATATACAGCTATAAATAATACATTTAAATTAAGACAAATATAATGATAATATAAAAATAATAAAACCGGATAATTTGGAAATTGCTGATTGATTTTAGTTTTATGTTTAAAAACAAGTGTACATTTTGTTTTCTACAGAACGATTCTTTAATAAAACAAAAAACATTGCCATTAATATAATTTATAAATGTGTGGTTTCTTTTATTTAGTTAGTAAATGGGCGTTTTTTTTTCAGAAAAGATATAAAATTAGTATTTTTTTTTTTTAGAAAAGACCTAGACCAGACCAGAAGATAAACTTAAAAAGCAAAAATAAACTTTAAAAGCTTATCTAAATTCAAAATTTGATGCAAATCGTTAGAGCCGTTACCGAGATACACGAAAAAAATATAATAATACAAGAATTACACATTTAATATTTAAAAAATACATTTATTACTATAAATCCCAAATAATATCATATTATACATTTTAATTATTTAATTCAAACACCTACAAACTATATTTCAACTTACAAAGAAACTGATAAACATTCAGACGTACAGTTGAAACGAAGTCGGCTCTTTCAGAAAACCCCACAGAGCGAGTCTTAGCCTTGGTCTCACCAAGTTTGCTTCAACATTAAAGTTTTGTAGAAGTTGGGTCTTATTTTGAAACCTGACTATTGTCATGGAGATTTCATTATTTAAAATTATCTATTTGGCTATATATACTTTTTAGGATATATTTCACGCTAAAGGCAGTGGTAGCCCAGTGGTAACATGCTTGCTTAGCTTAAGTAGCTTAAGTGTACCTATGACTATAGCACTTATAATATTGCTAAAATGTCGGGAACTTAAAAAAAATAGTGGAAAATGTAGTAAACTAGTGACTTACCCTAGCTTCGCTCGGGTGCCTAGGTACGTGTATATAGCGGTGCTACTGTTTAATAGGAACATCTTTTTAAGAGGAATAAATCTGTAATACATTGCTGACACCTTCAACAATCATCGTCATATTTCAGCCAAACTGCCTCGGTGGTGTAGTGGCTAGCATGTACGGCTGCACATCCTGAGGTCCTGGGTTCGAGTCCCGGGTCGGGCCAAGTTTAGTTATTGAGTCTTTCTGTATAGTAAGCCTCAGTAACAGCCCGGAGTTGGGAAGTTGGCGGTGTTTCACCCCCGTGCCTCGGAGAGCACGTAAAGTCGTCGGTCCTGCGCCTTAACTCTCACCGGTCGTGTCGAGTAGTCGTCCCACCGGAGTATGAGAGTGACAGGAATAGAGAGTGCACTTGTGTCCGTGTACACTTGTGCACTATAATATCTCCTGCGTAGATGGCTAGTCTCAATGAGATTGGCCGCCGTGGCCGGAATCGGTGAGGAGGACATTATCATTATTTCAGCCAATTTACACAAAACCGTAATGAATTATACACCTTAACCTCCCTCATGAATCACTCCGTCCGTTCGGTAGTTTTTGAGTTTATCGCATTCAGACAGACAGACGCGGCGGGGTGTTTATTTTAAAATATGTAGTAATATCGTGTTTCATATCTTAAAAAAACGTACATACAGACGATCAAAGACGCTCCTCCTTTTTTGAAGTAGATTAAAAATAATATCAGTGACAATGAAGATGAAGACTTATAATGTAACATACATTTCCCTAGTGATGGCTCAAGATTTATTAATAAATTTCCCAAAATAGATCGTTCTGGTTTCATCTGAATGGTCAAAGTTTAAGTGTCCCTTTAGGGAAACCAGCATTAAAATGAGGAAAAATGAATATAGTATTATGTACGTCCAGGGCCGGATTTAAGGGAGGGCAAGCGGGGCTGCAGCCCCGGGGCCTCCACAAGAGAGGGGCCCCCACAAAAGAGATTTAATAAAAAAAAACAAACTGACTGGTCGACAACTTTTTCGTTTTTATTTTTAACAAATATGATTGATTATACATATTATATAATTGTTCTTAAATATTAAATAAAATTTATCCATATTCGTTCACCGCATTTCATCGCAGTTGGGTAAAAAGAAGTTACAGAGCGGTTATAATTAATTAATTATCAAGCGTTTTTTTTCGCGTGAGTTTATTTATTTTATAATTTTTAGGTCTGCCATTATCAAATACCAATATTTTATAGGTAAATTCACGTTTGTTAATTCAAATTTGAAAGAAATTTTCTTCGATCCTTTTCTATTTTTGTTTTTTATATTTTTAAGTGCATGCACATACTATTTACTCCATAAGTTTAGGTAGTTAACTAAAGGTAAACAAATAGCTCATAGGGATTTAACCTTTTATTATAAAAATTGTAACACATATTGTCAACTAGCGACTTACCCTTGCTTCGCTCGGGTGCGTCCCTAGGTACGCGGATTTTATTAACAATTTCATGGGTCTTCATTTTTTGCGCGGAACCCTGATTTTTTTTCTAAAATAAATGTAGCCTGAGTTACTCCTTATAATATCAGCTATCTTCCAGTAAAAGTTCCGTCAAATTCAGTCCAACCGTTTCAGAGATTAGCCGGAACAAACAGACAAAAATTTTAAAAATTTAAACGATATGTGCATTTGATATAAATTGAGTAAAGGACTGTTATTTTGACATTACAAACAGACATATAAATTTTATTTATCTGTGGGTATAGATAAAATAACTGCATTTTTTATTGAATTCACCCACAATGAAAACATAACTAAAATTGATTTAGACTTATACAAATTTATAGACAATATAATACTTAAATTGATGATGTACGTTACGTTTACGCGACGGCAGAATCTAGCTTAAGTGTAAATAAAATACAATAAGAATTTAGACTCACAGGAGCACATCTAAAAGATTAAACGCACAGTAGCTTATCTAATAAGATTGTTAATTAGAAATAAAAAAAACGAGGTTTTGTTCATTGTTTACCATTCGTCGGATAGCCATAGAAGAGGCAACTAGCAAGAAAAGCTAAGGAAGAATCAACCAACGAGATTTTCATTTTGAAACCCTTAAATGCAGTCCACCAAATTTAAATTTAAAAGTTTCCATATGGTATATCCTGTTAAAACAATTGAATAAGGTTTATTTATATGCTGTTGCTAATGTTATATAATATAAATGTTTGCTTTTTACCCGACTGCGGCGAAACAGGGTTATGTGTTTAACCTGTATGTATGTCTGATTCTATGTTCGTTCGTAATCACTAAATGGCTTAACCGATTTTAATGATTCATACGTAATTCGATAAGTATTGATAATGCGAGTGTCATAGGCTATATAGATATTATATTAAAAAGAAATGTCCGAATATATCGAGTGGGGTATCGAAATACACCATTAAGAGGCGATTACAGAAATATTTACAACTTATATGATCAAAAGGAATTTAGGATAAGAAATTGTTAAATAAAACTAAAAATGTCTAACTCTCCTAAAAAGAAGAGAGCAAATTGACGAAGGAGCATAGTATTATGCAGTCGGAGACATACATATACTATGTACCTACATGTTTTAGTATAGCTGCGTGTGTGTATGTCTCTGACTACAAAATAATAATAACATTACGTTCCTTCGTCAACTTGTTCTCTTCTTTTTAGGTCGCTTTTTATGCAGTCGATTTTTTATTTTTGTAAAAAAAACTTTTATGGAGTGGTTGTGTGTATTGTCCATCAAAAATCTCCGTAGTTTTAGTATAGTAAAACAGTATTTATCCACATCTCAAAATTATTTGTGTCTATTCCAATATAAAAAATAGCTCTCCGGCTTCATCTAATCAATTGATGTAACTAAAATATAGTTTTAAATTATTTATTGCCCTACCTACCTTAGTATATTTTATTTTATTAAAATAATGTATATTCTTTTACTTAAAAAGTAATTTTATCATAGATTGTTTAAGCTTACATTAAGTCTATAATTTATATGGTCATTTCATTTATATAGGTAATTTAAGATTTTTATCCATAATAAAAAACAATTAATTTTCAGCGAGATCATCAACTATATACATATGTTTATTGAAATAATTTAATTTGTTTCGCAATAAACACTTAAATCACTTTACTAAAAAAATTGTTCATTTTATTCGGAAAATAATTAGGGGCCTCCACTCCGTTGTTGCCCCGGGGCCTCCACACCCCTAAATCCGGCCCTGTGTACGTCTATTTATAACTTGTAAAATATTCATCTAACTTTTATGTATTCACATACGAATGCTCCTGGTATATAATGTACAAGTCATTTGAGCAAGACGTATAGATATATTTCATACTAGCGACTCACCCTCGCTTCACTTCAGGTTCATCCTTAGACAAAAACAAATCTATCCCACGGGAACCGTACATTTTTCCGGGATGATATATTGCCTATAGCCTTCTTCAGTTAACGGGCTATCTAATGCAAAAAGAATTTTTCAAATCGGATTAGTAGT
The DNA here is from genome assembly GCA_905404265.1 of Fabriciana adippe. NCBI lineage: Eukaryota > Metazoa > Arthropoda > Insecta > Lepidoptera > Nymphalidae > Fabriciana > Fabriciana adippe. The sequence goes on from FR990001.1 coordinate 13,968,370, forward strand.
TTCTGAGAATAGCGCGTTCAACCAAACAAACCAACAAACAAACTCATCAGCTTTATAATATTAGTATAGATAGGTATATCCTGAAAACAACAGGTATAAGTACTTATATGAAGGCATACTCTGAATAGAAACTTTTGTCAGGCAGCTATATACAGAGTATATAAAAGCAATAAAACCTAAATTTTGAGTCTATTATTTATATATATGTAAAACAACAAAATTTTGTCCGTTGAATAATAAAATCATTAATTTTCCTAAAAAAAAGTCATAATATTACGCGTCGGAGATTGTTTGCTAATAACTTTGGTTAGGCGTTTGTAAATACAAATGAATGTCAATTTAAATAATTTGGGAAAATCTTATGTTACATTATGATATCTAGTGACGATTATATATATACATATATATATATATATATATATATATATATATATATATATATATATATATATATATATATATATATATATATATATATATACTTACTAAAAGAGAAACAGAATGAATACGTAGTCTCTCCCGTGACCATGATTTCTGTAATGCATTCGAGTCTTTGAGAATCAAAAATCAAAGTAAATCTGGAGAAAAAACCGAAGATATAGTTTTATTTAAAATGTCAAATATTTGCGTAAACCTAAGAAAGTATAATTCAAATAAATAGTAAAAAAATATGTCGTACGTAGGTGAGTTATTCCACTATTAGAAGTGAACTATATTTAATTTTTTTTATCTGCCTCTATAATTATATATTACTGGACTATACTGTATCTGTGTATAAACACACACAAAAAAAAATCAAAAACAAAAAAGTGTAAATTATCTATACTAATATACTAATATTATAAATGTGAAAGTTTGTGAGTATGTATGGCTGTTTGTTACTCTTTCACGCCATAACGGCTAAATGGATCTGGATGAAATTTGGCACAGAGATAGACTATAGTGTCTAGTCTAGTTCCCGTGGGATAGGTTTGTTTTTGTTTTCTTAAAGGTGAACGTGAGCGAAGTGAGGGGAAGCCGCTAGTTTATTATATAAGTAAATAGTCTCTATTAAAAATGTAAAGAATTTTCATCGCTTGAGTAGTTTAAAAGTTCAGTTTTAATTTTTATTCTGCCGTTAGTATACAAAGTAGGGATCACATTTAGGTTACGGACTAAATAGAATTAGTGTGAGCGAAGCTAAAAGCAGAAGAAAATTTTACTTTAATAATAACTATAAAATCCACAAAAGCTCGTATCGCAAACTTCTGTATACAAAATTAAGCTTGCGATAGTCGAAGTGATTTTAATATACTAGGAAGTTTAATAAAAGCTGTTACTTTGTTTTCATACATAAAACATAGAGGCAGTGGTAGTGTAGTGGACACCAAATGAAGCGGGTTCAAATCCCGGGTTTCGCACCTTCGATATTTTTATTAAAAAGGGCTGAATACAAGTGTCTGGCTCGGTTAAATATAATATACCTAATAATATACTCGTATACCTAATAATGCATATGTAATTAAATATGGTAATTATAAGAAAAATACAATTTTTAAAATTTTTCTCTGTCTGTCTTTCTGTCTGCTAAATGCATATGATATTATATACGGTATTTATAAAAAAAAAAACACAATTTTAAAATTTTTATCTGTCTGTCTGTTTGTTCCGGCTAATCTCCGAAACGGCTGGACTGATTTTGACTGGACTTTCACTGGCAGACTTTCACTAACTTCATAGCTGATGTTATAAGAAATAACTTAGCCTACTTTTATTTTAGAAAGAGAATTAGGGTTCCGCTCAAAAAAAAAAAGAAAAGAAAAATGTACCCAGGGATACACTCAAGCGAAGCGATGGTAAGTTGCTAGTATATAATAATGTTGAATATCTTTAGGCCTTCAGATTAGATGCTATGAGCGACGATAGCCTTTTATCATCGGATGAGTTGTCCCTCGTTTGTACCAATTTTTTAGGATAAAAACTCTTATTTCAAAAAGAAAAATAAACATATGATACTTTGATAGCAAGTTTAAATTCCACACAGAACAAATAGCATTTTTTATTAACAGATTTTTTTCATTTGCTGAATAGAATATGTAATGGCATTTCTTGCCGTATAAGCTTTAATCCTGATTTGTGCTATCTACGCCTCAAATCCGCTATTTTCATGTTCAAATCAAATCAAAATATACTTTATTCAAATAGACTTTTACAAGCACTTTTGAATCGTCAATTTTAAATTTAAATTAAATTAAATGTCAGTGTAGTCAGTCCGTGAGGAATCTACCATCGGCTGGGTGACATTTTTAATTACATCTCAAGTATTCTCAAGACGAATTTAACGACGAAGAATCAAAATCGGTTAAACTCTTTAGAAATCACGAGGGAATATAGGATTGGACATACATACACACACACACACACACACACACACACATATATATATATATATATATATATATATATATATATATATATATATATATATATATACACATACAGGTCAAACACATAACCCTTTTTTGGGCTTCGCCGCAGTCGGGTAAAAATTGAATATTTATAGTTCTAATATAATACGTATATAAAATACGTAGTAAGGAAGATGGTAGATACTTGTTTGATGTAAGCACTAGAGATGCACTTTGAAGCCCGCAGCGGTTTCATTACGGTCTTTGTTTATACTTTCTTTCTTTATTCCAAGATGAAATTGAGTTTCATATCTCATAACGAGAAAGGATATTGTTGTTTTAGCAATCTTATATTATACATTAACTCGATTTTTTACTTTACATTTTATATTTTCTTTCCTTATTAGCTTCCTTAGAGAGGAAAAAAGCTTTTCGTCTCTAAAGATTCAAAAGCTACGTTTAAGCGAACAGGAAAGTACTCTCTAAATAAATATTTGTTAAAGTACGATCGATGACGAAACGTTTGGCTCAGTTTGTAGTGGCCCTACTTTCTGTGCCAGCGGTCGCGGGTTCGAGTCCCGCTGGGGGCATTTGTGTGATGAGCACGAATGTTTGTACTCCAGTCATGGGTGTTTGTTATAAACATACACAAACATAATATAAAATTACACAAATGTGTCGTTGCCTATATATAATACTAGCGACTCACCCTCGCTTCGCTTCGGGTTCGTCCCTAGACAAAAACAAATCTATCCTACGGGAACCGAACATTTTTCCAGAATGATATATAGCCTATAGCCTCCCTCAGTTGACGGGCAATCTAATGCAAAAAGAATTTTTCAAATCGGATTAGTAGTTCCTAAGATTAGTGCGTTCAACCAAACAAACAAACAAACAAACTCTTTAGCTTTATAATATTAGTATAGATTTTAAATACAAAAGGCAAGCGCCCGAGTGAAGTGAGATCAAGTCGCTAGTATTACATGAACTAAAGAATAAGTATAGGTTTTTTTTTTCTTTTTAAAGCGGTACAAGACTTCGCCTACAAAGTTTGCTTCACAAAAATGGTATTCTCAGGTCGAGCACAGTTTTACTTCTATAAAATAGTTTGAGAAATTCTTCGATAAATTGTTTTAGTATCTAATTTTTGGAGGAAAAAGCCTTAAAGGAATTTTCTTTTGTTGATAATATTTTGAAACCAAAAAGAATTTGCACATAGTTTTTAGGATTTTTGTCTGTGATTTATTTGTGATTATTGATTAAATAGCTATGCATTTTTTCATGCTTTGAATTTTAAACTTTATCTAAATAAGAATATACTGCTGTAACAGAAGTACTTCTTTGTTTTTATTATTTTGTACTGTAATAATTTCCTCATTCATTTTTCGGTCTATATACAATCTATCTAATAAATTTAAAATAAAAAACCTTGTCGTACTTTTCTTCAGTAGGAAATTCGTATTTTTATATTAAATTAGGTCTTTACAAAATTAAACACTCAATAATAATATTAAAAAAAAATGGGTGCGTTTAACCTGTACGCGTGGTTGAAGTCGAACTTCTTTGGCAAATATCGCAATTAAATTAAAACAAATTTAAATAATTAAATAGAGTATGTTAGGCATATTACATACAATCGTATATTTTTAGAATATCATATACGGAAAGAATATAATATTATATATCATTTGTCAGACAACAACAACGGTTACCTTGGCAACAATTAGTCATAATAGCTTTTATTTAATTTATGCACATTCAGCCCATAGTAATGAATAGTCATTTTTATAAGTAGTTATAATTATTAAAAAAAAAATTAATATTTTATATATATTTTTTTATAAAAATATATAAATTTTTATAAAATCTATACTAATATCCGTATTAATATTATAAATGTGAAAGTATGTGAGTGTGTATGGATGTTTGTTACTCTTTTACGCCAGAACGGTTGAACTGATCTGAATGAAATTTGGCACAGAGATAGATTATAGTCTGGAATAACACGTAGGCTTTTTATCCCGGAAAAATGTACGCTACCCGTGGGATAGGTTTGTTTTTGTTTTCCGTTAGTTATTAATAATTTTGACTCTTACTTCCACGACACTCATTTTTCCAATGTATTGACTTACCCCTCAGTCACACCTAAAGAAGTTTTACTTCTACTTCAAAAGCACAGATTTTTTTCACTTTTCAATATTATAATACAGCTTTTGCCCGCAGCTTATGGCAAATATATCTTTTCAAATCATAAAAACGCTAACATATTCTCTTCACAATAAAATTTTCCAAATATTACACAGCAATATGTCAATAATATTTGGATTTTCACGTCCTTCACATTACCGTTACATGTTGAAATCTAGTTTTTATTCAGCCCTTTTTTTAACGTCCCACTGCTGGGGGTGGGCCTCCTTTCAATACGAGGGGAATCAGACCATAGTCCACCACGCTGGCCAAGTGCGGGTTGATGGACTTCACATGTCTTTCAAAACTTTTTAGGTTTTCTCAGACACGCAGGTTTCCTCACGATGTTTTCCTTCACCGTAAGGCAAGTGGTAATCTTGTTAGAAATGATTCGCACATGAAAATATCAGAGGAGCGAGACCCGGATTTGAACCAGCTTCTCTCGGTTTCCCAAGTGACCGCGTTACCACTGGGCTACCACTGCCCCAACACTGGGCTACACTGAAATCTAGTTTGGTCTATCAATATTTGTATTACTCCAGGCGCTCGGGAAAACAACTCGTCTATTCAAGTACAAGTTTGTTTGCGATAATTATCTGATAAAACCATTTCATATTTACTTACTTTGTGATGGTGATAAATTGTGGTGATTTCTAAACGTATTGCTTTCAAACTTTCCAACCCAGCTGCGGTTTCTAAGCTTTTGTATTATTAAACTTAACACCAGTATGTATAAAAGCCTAAAAATGGGGTTTCTTATCTATACAGAAAAATGAAACTGAAGTGTCTGTTTGTAATGTCAAAATAATAACTTTTTACTAAATGCATATGAAAGTTTATACGGTACATATAAAAAAAAACACATTTTTTATTTTTGTCTATCTGTCTGTTTGTTTCGGTTAATCTCCAAAACGGCTGGACCGATTTTGACGGCAATTTCACTAGCGGATAGCTGATGTTATGAGGCGTAACTTAGGCTACTTTTATTTTAGACAAAGAATTAAGGTTCTACGCATAAAAATTAAAACCCATGAACTTGTATAAATTCGCGTACCTCGGGACGCACCCGAGCGAAGCGAAGGTAAGTCGTTAGTACCTATCATATATTTTTTTAAATCAAATTAATCTGCTAACCCACCCCATATACATCTGCACTTGATGGTGGCTATAGTAACTAATTATTTACATAATATGTAGTAGGTACTCGTATACAAGTTACTATGCGAACGAGATCAAAAGTTGGTCGCGGCGACCATTGGGGTCTCTTGCTAGGTGTAGGGTTAATGATAAGATTTGAAATTAAATTCAAAGTTAATTCTCTTACTCATAGTAGACCTGTTAAAATATTATCCGTTCGATCGATCACAGAAAAAATATTTTAAACATAGTAAGACAAAAGGTAATGTTGGAAATAATTCGAACATGCAAATATCAGAGGTGTGACCTGGGATTTGAACCCACTTAACTCAGTAGCGCATTGCCACTGTGCTACCACTGCCTTTTATTATTAATTAAAAAAAAAACCTACAATAGCTTAGTATAATTTTTGGGAAAAAAAACTAAAATTATACTGCGAAAGTTTAAAAATTTCTAAATTAAAGGAATATGTTCTTTCTCTTCACATACATTTTCATGTTATCTGATTTCTGAGAAAGATGAACTCTAATCCTAAACTCCATTGCATTCTAACTTTCCTCCGGTTTTACAGCGATGTTCTTGGTTTAAAGTTTAAACCAACGTAGGTACTGTATTATACTATTAGGTTAGCTCAGTATTATGCTATATTAACCCACCTGAGGTATAATTTTGGCAGAAAATAGCAAGTAGTTCAATCGACCACGATTCCGGTCATTCGAGTGTAATGGCTCCGAAGATAAGTAAGAAAGGTATATTTCAACTCCTATAGGAAATAGTACTACGAATGTCAATATTAAATATTAATAGAAGAAAACAGTGAATTAAAATCGTACTCGTAAATCTAGCCCATCTTTTGTGGTTAGGTTAGCAGGTTCCGTTCTCTTTCGAGGTTTAAATTCTTTCCATTATTTAGTTTTACTGTACGAGTACACAGCATAATATATGTTATTTTGATATATATATATATATATATATATATATATATATATATATATATATATATATATATATATATATATACAGACAAATAGGACTAAAAATATTTAATACTAATATATAATATTTAACAGATTCCCCTGTATCACTTCTTACTCTTTTTTCACTCAATTCAGTATAATTCAAGTGGTAACGCGTGAGCGATGGTCCTGATTGTATTACGTACATATTATGTTGTAGACTAATTATGTATCACTAGCGGCTCACCCTCGCTTCGCTTGGGTTAAAGTACCTTTTTTTATTCTGATGTATAAACTATATTATTGTAAAATTTCATTAAAAATCGATCAGTAGTTTTTGTGCACTAAGCTGTATAAGTTACTATAGTTTTTTGACTTTCCCATGGGAACTCTTTAATTTTTCGGGATGAAATGTATCTAAAATGTTGACCGGAAATATATGGTATCACTGCGAAATTTCATTTAAATCGGTCAACGATACAAACAGACAGAGAAACAAAAATATGAAAAAAAAAGTTAGATTTGTACTATTTCTCTTCTTACACACCCTGACTTGGTTTTGAGCATTTTTTTTCTATATACAGACATTCGACCTCTACAGTTTTATTATATGTATAGATGTAGGCTTATCTAGGAAAATATATCACTTGCATTTCTAGAATTTAATTAAAAACAAAGCAGTTTAAATATCATAGCCAACTAATAAAACTGTGACTTTGAACCATTTTCAAATGAGTATCACTCAAAGGGTTTATTGAATTAAAATGAGCCATTAAATTCATTTTAGTTTTAGCTTACTTTTTCCTTAAAAGCGTATTTTAATAAATATCATGTAGTTTTAACGCCGTGCTTTTTCATTCCAATTAACTTAATTAACTTTCTTAAATTTATCATTTATGACGAAATCAAAGTCCAACAAACTACCATCTGTGTGTCTGTTTGTTCTATTTGATCTCCGGAATGGCTGAACAGATTATAACAATAATACTTTCTTAGATTTACGCGAATATTTGACATTGATCTTTTCGGAGTTTTCGCGGATTTATTTTGATTTTTGGTTCCCGACGTTTCGAATGCTTTACAGCAATCAAGTTCACGGGAAACACTAAGATTTGTGATGTCTCAAAAATCGTTATATAGTTGTTAAAGACAGCCTACCTACAAATTAACAAAATGGATTCAAAAGATTCAAAAATGGCATCAAAGTACCTTACAATATTTGTTAACTATAATTTTAAACATTTTTATAATTTTAACTAGCGACTCACCCTCGCTTCGCTTCGGGTTCGTCCCTAGACAATAACAAATCTATCCCACGGGAACCGTACATTTTTCCGGGATGATATATAGCCTAAAGCCTTCGTTAGTTAACGGGCTATCTAATGCAAAAAGAATTTTTAAAATCGGATTAGTAGTTCCTGAGTTAACGCGTTCAACCAAACAAACAAACTCTTCAGCTTTATAATATTAGTGTAGATGAGTTTTATAATTGAACATGGAATATTATTTATTTAATTTTAGCTATTATTATTATAACAATAATTTCCCTGAAGGATTAAGGTGAAAATAGCATTAGCTTTTTTGTCGAAAAAGATAAAAAAATTAATAGATTGTCGCTGGGGAGTAAAGGATTTGATTAACAGTGTCTTGAGTTGACAGTGAAAAGAAAAGGGTTAGCGCGGATTGGGAAATAATATTTTTATAAGATTTAATAAGTAAGGTGAAGTTCCAAGCAAAGCGCATATTACTTAAAAACTTAGTAGTTTAAATGTATATAAAACATTTTTTAAGCTGTACCCACTACTAAAAAATACATGGAGTAGTTAATTATTTTTGAATTAATTTTATTTAAAAGATGGAGTGTCGATAAAATAATTAAATAATTGAAATACTAGATAAAAGCTCTAAATAGTAGCCATAAAGCCCTCATCGAGCCTGAAATATAAATTTCATAAAACTCCGTAGGTAATTATCTTTGAACACAAGATTATAACGATTAAAAAACATTCAGGAATAAATTAAAAAATAATCAAGATTAGAGCCCTGCGGAGTTACAAAAGAAATAGAACATCCTTTAATGTTATATTTAAAAAAAAAAACTCTTTTTCTAGTTCTTTTTATAAAAAAAAGTGTGTGTATACTTATGTACGCACGTAAAAAGTTATACTTCTTTGGCGTAACAGAATAAACATAGCTAAAGATTTCATCCCGTATGTCATAACTCTGTGTTTGTAAAAGGAATGCAGCTAACTTCATCATGTCGCTTTTTGGCTGTCGGTGTGCGTGCGCGTTGTAAAAATTTTACTCTCATATTTTTTTCAAACGTGCCAAAAGATGTATAAATTCAAAAACATCTTGTTAAAAATAATAGTTATCCCAATTATTTATGTTACATCCCTTTTATACTTTGCTTTCTCAGCCATTTAAAAATAAAGTTTTAGACCAACTTATATAAAGCAGTTTAAATAAAACGCCGTAGCAGGAGAAAGAAAACAAATTTATCGCAACAGGATATCGATACGGAACACATATGTTACTACTGGCGTGTCGAAACTTTGCTTCTAGTTGGTAAAATATATTTCAAATAGAAATAACCAAACATCTATTGGTTTAAACAGTGATGATTTAAAGTTGATTGGATACAATTTTTGGAGTATTGGATGTGGATCATATGTCAGTAGAGGATTTTTAACGTACAGCTTTGTTTTGTAATGCATTAGTTTTCACGAATGACTGTATTTATATGAAACTTCAATAAGAATTTTATTTATAACTAGCGACTCACCCTCGCTTCGCTTCGGGTTCGTCCCTAGACAAAAACAGATCTATCCCACGAGAACCGTGCATTTTTCCGGGATGATATATAGCCTATAGCCTTCCGCAGTTAACTATCTATCTAATGCAAAAAGAATTTTTCAAATCGCATTAGTAGTTCCTGAGATTAGCGCGTTCAACCAAACAAAAAAACAAACAAACTCTTCAGCTTTATAATATTAGTATAGATTCCATGATAGTTTTGAATAAATCTATCTTTTCGGATTATTACGCTGATTTATTTTGATATTTGATTCCGACGTTTCGAATGCTTTACAGCAAAAAATTAAATAATACGATACAACAAAAAAATACCCCGAGCGAAGCTCGGTCGCCCAGGTAGGTACTTATAATAATTCTTTAATTGTAAATTTTTTTTTTGTAAAATAATCAATTTTTTTGAATAAAAAAAAATTTACTCTACTGCAAATTATTACTCTATCAATTTTAGTAAATCTTATAGTAAAATATCCAAAAATACATGCAAAGCATATGAGTTGAATATTACATTTTTTCCCTTTCATCTCATTTAACCGCAGCTCTGTTATTTTAGACAACATAACTACTACATATATTTTGTTTATATAGATCGTTTACACAAAATACCTTTCATCTAGTAACCGGATAGCTAAAGGAAGGCTCACTCCGGATCTTTGATTATGGTATAACATAATTATACTTATAAATATAATTAGACTGCCTGTTATTGAGAAACAAATATTATGTTATCTTCATTATTTAAGTATTGTATACTTTTTGGCTATAGACCAAAATTTAAAAACCTTGAATGTTTAGTCGTTATCCTAAACGTAAGTTTTTTTTAAATAAAACTATCTTTTCAGATTTTTTCGCGGATTTATTTTGATCTTTGGTTTCCGACGTTTCGAATGCTTTACAGCAATCATGGTCACGGGAGAGACTAAGGTTTTAGACGTGTCAAAGGTATTCCGAGTATATAGTTGTTACAGACAGTGCCTACCCACAAAATCATAAAATGAATTCAAAAAATACAAAAATGGCACCAAAGTACTTTACAATATTTGTAACTTTTTTGTAGAATATGTGTATAAGTCTTATAAAAAATAATTTAATCAATTAGGTATGTAGATAATGTATTGTAATTTTATTATATATTTTATTTTCTTCACTAAATACTGATAATGCAATCATTTGTCTAAAAATAACAGACCACCTGGGATTTTCCTGGAAGCCACCATGATAGAAGATGGGCGCTTTTTCCTCTCGCCTGAATATTAATACGCTACCTTTTGCTTATAAGGTAAACTTACCGAATCTCGGAATACTCCTAGTTTTTGTTAAAATAACATAGAAATATTGTACTAATAAAACGACCATTCTAGTACGATGTGATGCTTGCAGAGTGTTCAATATACTAGTAGCTGGTTCGATTTTGCTATAACGTAAATGTCTAAATCAAGATGAATACATTTTTAACTTAGAAGTGAAGCAACGAAGCTGTACTATCGCTATCTACTATTTTTAACATTGAAAATAGATTGAATATTTTTTTTCCTATAAGAATCACACCAATATTATAAATGCCAAAAAATTTCGGCGGGTTAGCGTTCTTATGGCTAAATTAATAGATAGGCTACTTTTGAACAAAAAATAAATAAAATTAAGAGTTATAAAGTCCAAGCTTAAATTAAACCATAAGCAAATAAAAATAAAGGGTTATTTATTACGTCCAATTAAATAAAAACATAAATTATTAGATATGTCAATAATAGGTCTGCTTACCCTACACACATAATGACAGTAGGAAACTGGCCGCAATAATAATTGCGTCTGAAAGCTCTTAAGTTAAGAAAAGTTAGCGTAATTAGGCAGTTAGTCTTAACTGTAGATCCCCAAAGAATTTACGGGATAGAATTTTTCGTGAAGTATTTTTATATTTCTTTATATTTCAACATATTTGATAATATAAACCTAATACCAGTATCTCTTTTATATCACTACATAGTATAAAACAAAGTCGCTTCCCGCTGTCTGTCTGTCCCTATATATGCTTAGATCTTTAAAACTACGCAACGGATTTTGATGCGGTTTTTTGTAAGAGATAGAGTGATTCAAGAGAAAGGTTTATATGTATAATACATGCATATTATAGTACAAAAAAGCCGAGAAATTCAAAGTTTTGTATTTTATACTAATCGTTAAAACGTACTTAGGGATGAATCTACTATAGAAATGAATATAATAAAGAGTTTTAATGTTTGAATCAACAATTTGAAAAATCATAAATTTGAGAAGAATTGTGGGTTTTAAATATTTTTTTCAAGCAATTTCATATACATAATAGGATTATGATGATGATATTTCCAATTAAAAAAATAACTCGATCTAACTATTGAACTCTCCCTCCACCCTCCCCCCTCTCCCCACCCCCTCCCTCCTCTCCCTCCCCTCCCTCTCCCTCCACCCCCTCTCTCACCCCCTCTCTCACTCTCTCTCTTTCTTTCTTTTTTTCTCACATATAAATAAATATAAATAGATAAATATGTTGGGACATTGATACACAGCACCATTTACTTCCATGGTAGGCTATGGGACTTGTGTTATGGATACTACATATACTACATATACATATTGTAATTATAAACACCCATGACTGGAGTACAAACATTCGTGCTCATCACACAAATTATGTCCCTAGCGGGACTCGAACCCGCGACCGCTGGCACAGCAAGTAGGGTTACTACAAACTAAGCCAAACGTGTCGTCAATAAAATAAATACATATAAATAAAATGTCATAATATAACGGTGTTAAAGTAAATACTTAGAATAAAAAATACAAACAAAGCCGTGAGCAAGAGATAGTTTAAATATTATTGTATAAACATTTTATTTCGTCATCTTAAAATGTGAAAGGAAAATAATCTGTGGCAACTTTGTAAAAGTTAGATGCTTTTTAATTAGCGATTCAAAAAGAATTTAATGACGTTCGTGTTGATTTGTTTGTTTGAAATTGTGTGAAAATTGGGTAATATTATTTTTATTTTTATGGATCTCTTTTTTTCTAATAATTTGAATGTATTATCGCACTAGCCACTCACCCGAGGGTCCGCTCGGATTCGTCCCTAGGAATGTTTTAACGGGTAGTATAGATTTCTCAGAGATGGGAAATTTTCTTGCATTAAAATGAATCCTATATGTTGACCCAGATAACCAGCTATATATCATACCAAATCTGTCCAGTGGTTTTCTCCTAATGCGGTCACAGACAGACAGATAAACAAAAATTTAAAAACTATAGATTTGGCCTCTGTATCGATAATAATGACTATTTCAATAAGATTTAAAAAAAAAATATTTATGTATAGATTCGACTCAGAGTTTTATTATATGTATAGATTTTGTTAGGTATTAAAAAATACTCCAAAAAGTAAAATATGCCTTATTATTCAGAATATATTACTCAGCATATCTTGTAAGCTTTATGACCATATATTCCATTAATCTTGATTTCACTTTCAAAATGACGCCACAAATAAAAAGGAAGTGCTTCCAGAAATAAAAAACGCCCGAGTTCCAGTCGTGGAACATAAAAGGACAAATAAAATACTTTATGTTGTGGATTCAGAACACTTTGTTGGAAAGCATCGCTTGTTTTCATAACTTTTATTACAAACATTATGTTTGCAAATCTCATTGTATATATAATACTCGTTGTTGCCCGCGGCTTCGCTCACATCTTATCTGACCTAATGATTCAATCTTGCTAAATTACATTAAAATTTATCTTTACAGACGGATAGATCTACTTTATGGTTTAATATCCATATCGATTTTTTATAGGATTTAACGTCCTGGGCGCCATTAAGAACGTAAAACAACGCTATTTTTTATGGTGTAAGATGCCATGCGTTACTTAAAAATAAAAAAAAAAAACTCGACACTAAATAATAACGGTAATCTTGGATTTGAAATTTGTCATAGTGTATAGTATTCTACTAGTCAAGCTTTTTCATTTGAAACCCATTTTGAGGGAGTTGTGAAAAAATATATAATCCGCCATTTTGTGGCGACGGCCATTTTGGACCGATTTTCATCAAACATAGCTAACAACACTCCCGACTAGTTCACCTTTCAAACAAAACAAAATCAATATCAGTTCATCCGTACGGGAGTTACGATGACACAGACAGACACATAGACAGGTCAAACTTATAACATCCCGTCGTTTTTACGTCGGGGGTTAATTACTGTTAACCGATCTTGTAATGAATATGACTACTTTTATAAATGATAATGCTTATGTTTGTATTTATGTGTTTCTTTTTTACGCTGAAACCGCTGAACTAATTTAGATAAAATTTAGTTCATACATAGACTATGAAGTAACACTTAGGTTACAGAGGCACTTAGGGCGTCCCTAATTGAGTAGGTAAGCCGGCTGTAGACTATAGGTTAAAAAAAACACGAGGTATATTTGTTATTTTTATATCTATACATATAAAAAGATTCTAACTGAGTCGAATCTGTACATTAAATATCTTTTGGAAAATCATATTGAAATAGACTTTAGTATTGATACAGAGACCGAATTTATAGTTTTTAGAATTTTCGTCTGTTTGTCTGTCTGTCGGTCTGTTACCGCATCACGAAAAAACCACTAGACAGGTTTTGATGAAATTTGGTATGATGATAGCTGGTTATTCGGGTCAATATATAGGACACTTTTTACTGCGGGAAAATATCTCATCTCCCGAACCCGAGCAGAGCGAGGGTGAGTTGCTAGTTAACGTATAAGTCGAGTGTCGATTATAAATACATCATCTTTACTACAAAATCAAATTGTATTTAGTTAATTACTATTAAACGTCCGTTCCCAGAAAATGTAGTCGTTAAGAACTTTATCTTGTAATAATTGCTTTTTCTAATTTGTTTTTTTCTTTTTTGGTAAAAAATAAAGAAATTAAGACTTCTATATAATATAGAAATAATTGTTTATTTTTATACTTTTATACTCACAGAAAAGACAGAGGAAATAGTCGGTAGGTATTTATTTATTTTTTATAAAAATGTTGGGACATTAACACACAGCACCATCTAGTTCCATGGTAAGCTACGAGGCTAGTGTTTTGGATGCCAGATAGTTGACACACTACACATATATAACTTTAAATACATATATAGTATAAATATAAACACCCATGGCTGGAGCACAAACATTCGGCCTCACACAAATATATGCTCCTTAACGAGACTCGAACCCGCTATTGCTGGCACAGCAAGTAGGGTCACTACAAACTAAGCCAAACGTATCGTCTTTCAGTTAGTCGTTTACCAAAATCAAGGCAACTTTTTTTTCTTAACCCAATTGGCGTAAAATTTGCAAAGGTTTCAATTATCCATTTCACGCAGTAACAAAACATAAAACTAGTACAGTATTTTATATAGTTTCAGTCAGAATGTCATCCATTTCATTTTTTTATGTTTAGAGCTTAAAGCGCAGTACTTAACCAGATAGAGCTTTTAAACTATAAAATTCCTTTTTAATCTTGAAATTGTAGGCTACTTTACAAACTTTATAAAATTACAAGTAACAAACTAGCAAGTGGAGTGACAGCGCGCCTCGTAATTGCTTAACTTCATGCATAATTGCCGAGAAGTTCTTAGAATTTTGATTCAAAATGACCGGTGAAGTAATTCCCTTCAGAATTTATTTTTAAAGACTAGAAAATTTCTACAATTAAATGACTTCCTGAAGTTGAACGTTTTCAATTTTTATTAAATTTTATAATTTTTTTTTTAGTTACGCTGAATTAGCTTTATATTTTGATGGTATTTTTGCTGTCGTTTGTTGTATAGTGATTGGTCAAGCAGCTTGGAACAAGATCTTAAGCTCTCCCTATTTTGTAGATCAATAATAAATCCATGTGTTTTTTTAAATTATTCTCTATATTTTTAATAGATTATCTATAGATTAAAAAGATTTATACGGGTTATTGATATTATTTAATAAAAATGTTAAAAATCTATACATATAATAAAATTCTAACTGAGTCGAATTTGTACATTAAATATTTTTGGAAAATCTTATTGAAATAGTCATTAATATCGATGTAGAGGCCGAATCTATATTTTAAGAATTTTTGTCTGTCTATCTGGGAACGCATCACGAGAAAACCAATGGACAGATTTTGATGAAATTTGGTATGATGATAGCTCGTTATCCGGGTCAACATATAGGATACTTTTTACTGCAGGAAAATATCTCATCTCTGAGTTTATACTAAACGTTAAAACGTAAGTAGGGATGAACCCGAGCGGAGCGAGGGTGAGTCGCTAGTAACAGTATAAGTTTAAAGATGAACACATAAAAACGATAGTACGTACTTGCAGAAGTTAGTAAAATGTATCGCAGTAACGCCCCCCTTTAGTATAAATACAAAAAAGAATGTACCTACATACAAAATTAATAAAAATCCCATTTAAAAACTAAAGTCTAACACTTTTTAGAAAAAAAATATTAAAATTTAAATTATTTAAAGAAGAAGAAGAAAGTTTTGTCGAAAAAGTAATATAAATATTTATATTAATATAATATCTATACTAATATTTAATATTATAAATGCGAATGTATGAATGTATGAATGTCTGGATGTATAGATATATGGATGTTTGTTAGTCTTTCAAGCAAAAAATACTGAATGGATTTTAATGAAACTTTACAATAATATAGCTCATACATCAAAATAACACGTAAGCTATTTTTTATCTCGGAAAAATCTGTGGTTCCCGTCGGATAGATTTGTTTTTGTTTTTCTAGAGGCGAACCCGAGCGAAGCGAGAGTGAGCCGCTGGTGTTTGTATAAAAGCGAAATATAACTCACTGATGATATATCACAAAATCTCAGAAAGTATAAATGCAACAAACTTGTATAAAGTACATAGCAGACTTATATAAACTTTACTTCACGTAGACTAGGTATACTTTAAGAAAGGATTTTTAAAAATTCATCCCTTAAATGCGTAAAAAGGGAATAGAAAATATGAAAATCTGTTGTTTTTAACCTACATTTTCAAAGCCATCAAATATTAGAAGCATAAAATGTATAGAGTTCGAACACTTATAAGATAAAGCGGGTGTTCGATACCGGCGCTGAGCCCTGCAATCAGGACATTAACAGCACATTACTCGCTATAATATCATTAAATCTAGTGATTCCATACCATAACGACGTTGTAATTGCCATAATAAATCATAGTTGTCACTACTCAGCTTTAAGACAAATTAATTGCGTATTCAATAGATATAGCAAGGCTTAGCCAACTTTTATACCATAACTAGTCTTGATATAAAAGACGTAGACGTTTGTGATGAAGTTCATCAATCTAATATATTTAAACGAGCAATTCTTGTATATTTATTTATTTATACCGGCGATCTCGGGAACGGCTCTAACGATTTCGCTGGTATGTGGCGGTTTTCGGGGGCGAAAAATCGATCTAAGTTAGTTTTACGTCTGGGAAAACATGTATTTTCGAGTTTTCATACGGTTTTTTTTCGCATTATTCCACGCAAAATATTAGGTATGTTAATAATTTCGCACACTCGTGGTCACAATCGTGGTCAAGTGATAACCAGCTATCATCGTACCAAATTTCATCAAAATATGTCTAGTGGTTCTCGTGATGCATTCCTAGGCAGACAGACAAAAATTCTATAAACTATAGATTCGGCCTCTATATCGATAATAATGACTATTTCAATAAGATTTTCCAAAGAATATTTAATGTACAGATTCGACTCAATTAGAATTTTACTATATGTACATGTATATATAGTTATGTTAGATGTATATGCATAATATCGATACCTCGGGGCTCAAAGGGCGTAACCGCCATTTTGGCGAAATTGACTTTTTAATGCAATCCTACTAAGTTTTTTCTCCTCTATCGATCTGTATATTTAAAGTCTTCCAATTCGCCAAAAAATGGTGTTTACGACCCTATTTTTTGTAGAAAATAAAACAGATATTTTTAGTTTTTGTGGCGTAACAGCCACCACTGTTAATGATCATAAACGCGAGGGTAGTAAGCGACACCGTAGATGATACAAATGTTTTTACGCCTAACATTTTACATCGATATATTTGTAGTTTTGGGGCGTAAGAGCAATCACTCATATTAATCAATAAATGTAAGGGTAGTAAACGACATTTCTATGATTTTATTTAGGTGATTTTTATAATGAATACGATGAGTAATCGAATAGTTTTTAGGTTAGTTAGTTACAAACCTTTTTTTTCGAATGTTTAAGTAGTTTTTCTGAAGCCATTTGGCATTCTGGCTCTAAAATGAAAGTCGTTTTCATCCATCAGCTTTGGTTTTTCAAATATGGCTTATGTGTATTTTTATAAAAAAGTCAAAGAAATTATTACAAAAATAAATTTAATTTGCGAAAGCAGCCAAAAATGATCTTTTTAATGAATTTAACACTTCTTGTAGGTCTCGTTCAAAAGTTAAGCAGTAATCTGCCCTGCAGTAGTAGTAATGTGTATCGTTCCTCCATGGTTTGAAATTGTTGGTAGAATATTTCTTCTTGTTTATCACTTAAGTGGACGTGATTTTCAGGAAATCGGTCCTGATGAGAGTGTAAATAGTGAAGTTCTACGGTGATGTTGCAACAAAAAAATGTCAAGCATATTTTGGACAAAATGTTGATAGTACCAAACTTTAGTATTATTAAGAAAGTTTTTGATTACCAACACAAATGATTTCCATGCATTAGACTGTTTCATTTATTGTTTTGACTTAATTTAGCTAACAGTTGTAATTGTGACCTATTAAATGTTTCAGCTTTTAATTTTTCCGTACTTAGTCAAAGGAATTTCTGTGCAATAGACTCAAAACAGTCTCTATTTGTAATAAGCGCCTTAACAAATTGCTTATGTTGATGGTAAAAGGTGGTATAGACTCTTGAGCTGCACTAGATAGCAAAGCGGGTCCTTTAGCTTTAGATAGTAAATTAGTATAAATCCATTTACGGTTATTTTAGTTAATACTATTTAGATTAACAAAGTCAAAATAACAATCATGATGGTAGTTTATAGTTTCTCGTCAGACATAGGGGTTTTGAAGTTCAGCGAACTTCTTTTTCCACTTGACCATTGTCCCAAATTCAACAGCACAATTTTGACAATGATTTTTGGGCACCCATGGTTTGTAAATTACACAATTGTACTTTGAAGTCCGACTATAAAGTTATAAGTAGTTGTAGTCATTGGTTTTCTATAATTTTTAAAAACATATTCTCCACAAATAAAGCAAATACACTGCGGATTGTGTAAAACACGTATCCTTGATGAAGATATCACAATAATTTTATCCTTCTGATATCAACAGTGTGCTGAAATCGTAAATGCATATCTACTTTATAGTAAAGTATCAAGAAGCTGTATACGAAAAATAAAAGCTGTTAGATAGAAACGGCTGGTAAATTTAAATTTATTGTAACTTAATTTAAAGGAAAAGTAAAAAAAAAATACCATAAAAGTTTAGAAAGTAATATTTTGTAGCATGTGTAATTTTCTCTATAATTAATTATCTGAGTTGAATTTAGGTATGCTAAGTTAATAAAGTCCATATAAAATTGCAATTAAATGTCAAAGAAAACAAAATAGCTGTCAATAAACTGATAGAATTAGTAGGCAAATTGACGGTTACAACCATCACTCATCACACATCCATTGATTTTTGGGGCGTAAACTCCCCAAATATGCAATTTTCCGGGGCGTATAGGAAAGCTATTTTTGTTACTTTTAAATCTATTCGAAATATAATTTTATAGTGTTCTGCACCCAAAAAAAATTAAACTTTTGGTCTTAGAATGGTTTATTTAGGCCAAAAATCAAAAAAGATATGTCGAAAATAATATTTTTTTTTGTTTTTTTGCTTTCCTGTAAAATCGAGTTTTGGTGCTTACGCCCTTTGAGCCCCGAGGTATCGATATGTAGAATAACCTTCTTGAAATCGCCCAAAACCATATTATGTATGTATGATATTTAATGCACATTTTAAAAATTTTAATAATTTAAACTTATTAAAATTTTTAAAATGTTTAGAATGCAAATCAAAAAATATTATGAGTTACGGTGCCATTTTTGAATTTTTGAAATCAGTTTGTAAAATAGTGGGTAGGCACTGTCTGTAACAAGTATATAATGCCTTTGAGACATCTAAAACCTTAGTCTCTCTCGTGACCATGGTTGCTGTAAAGCAATCGAAACGTCGGGTACCAAAAATCAAAATAAATCCGCGAAATAATCCGAAAAGATAGTTTTATTTAAAATGTCAAATATTCGCGTTAATCTGAGAAAGTATTTCGTATGTATATAATGTATACACTTGTCTCTGTAAACATATAATTAAAAATATGACTATAATTTTCAATATATAATAATTTTATTGTCGCGCTTATTAATTAGAGTATAACAAATCAAGCTGACAGCGATGCGGTAGGCGTCAGGCGTCGCGTCGAGATGCGAGAGACATGCGATATGTCAGTGACGTAATTGTCATCATTACATATTATGTGGACTAATCTAATATATTTAAACGAGCAATTCTTGTATATTTATATCTTTATATATTTATACCGGCGATCTCGGAAATGGCTCTAACGATTTCTCTGAAATTTGGCACGTGGGGGTTTCGGGGGCGAAAAATCGATCTAGAATAGTCTTATGTCTGGGAAAACGCCTATTTTCGAGTTTTCATGCGGTTTTCATTCACATAATATGTTAATAATTTCGCACACTCAAGTATGAGCATCGTGGTCAAGCGGCTAAGGCGCTAAATGGACTATCACAGCTTTTGAATACCGGTCAGATACAAAGTTTTGTTGTATTTTTTTTTTGTATTTATTCAAGTTTTAAGTTTTTTTTGTTTTTAAGCCAAATTAAAAAGAAAATTGTACATTTAACCAAAAACTCCGAGCGAAAATCAATCGCCCAGGTACTAAATACGAATAGTTAGGAGGTTTTTCTTACTATAACATAATTCACACAGTTTTTTTTTTACTGTCTTCCCTACTCCGCATGTGAACTCGTGGACTAAAACTAGTATCTATTATATGAATTGTGTTCAGTTCACATATCTTTCGAGAAATTGCTAGGTTCTCTCAGAGATGCAGGTTTCCTCACGATGTTTTCCTTCACCGTAAGGCAAGTGGTAATCATGTGGGAAATGATTCGCACATGAGGATGTCAGAGGTGCAAGATTCGGGATTAGAACCCGTTTCGTTCGGTTTCCCAAGCGAGCGCGTTACCTACTGTGCATCAGTATCTCATCCCTGGCTGGGCTTTAAAAATGCCTTTGTTTCAAACTTATGGAGTGGATTACCTATCAAAATGAAAATGTTTATGAGGCCTTCACAAAAAATACTTCAGAGTTATTTTGGGTAAGAATTTGTTAAAAATTGGCCAATGCCCAGCAGTGGGACGTTAAAAAGGGCTGAATCCATAGCATGTAAAATATCGTAGACATTATTGTTAATACTGTAGAGGTAATACGAATTTACTTTTAAAAATAATAAAAGTTGGTTTAAAACCAACAAAACAAGCATAATCTAAGAAAGGAAATGAGAATGGACGGACATCTATACTAATATTATAGAGGCAGAGTTTGTTTATTTATCTGTTTGAACGCGCTAATCTCAGGAACTACTTATCCGATTTGAAAAATTCTTTTTGGATTAGATAGCCTGTTTATTAAGGAAGGCTTTAGGCTATATATCATCATAATATTACCCAAGAGAGCGGAGCAGTAATCATAAATGTCAACAAATCGGACAGACTCCTATACATTATCGTACAACTAAAGTATATACCTATAAGGTCGAATCCGAGCGAAGCGAGGGTGAGTCGCTAGTTAAGTGTATAATATATAAAAACCTTAATTGAATATAACTGGTTAGTGATCCTAGTTCTCTATAAATACATTGGATGAAATGTGATTTGGTGTGTCACTTCTATACGGCATCAGTCCCAGTAATTGTCACATTACGTTTTATTCGCAACAGTACGGATGCGACATTAAAATGATTGAAAAACCCAATAAACTTCCATAAGCGTTCTTTCAATTTATTGGCCTCGTTTGTTCTCGCCTTTCAATTATTTTTACACAATTGCCTGAAATATTTGTGCTATTGTTTAAATCGTATTTACTACTCTATAGCAGTCGATATTCTACTTTATGACTTTAATATACAAAGCGAGTGAATTTAAATATGATATAGGTAACTAGTGTTTTCGAACAGACAACTATTATTATTATTTTGGAGGAAAATTGATTTATTTAGTAATGTTTTCATTAACTTATTAAGTTATCTTGATTGATTTCGGCAACAGCGGTAAATCTCACTAAGGCTAATCACTTGCGCAGGAGTTCGAATTATATTGCACAGCTATCTGCGCAGGAGTTAGTGTGTGCTCAAGCACAAGTATACTCTTTCTTTAACGACACGTTTGGCTCAGTTTGTAGTGGATTGTATTTGCTATGCCAACGGTCGCGGGCTCGAGTCCCGCTGAGGGCATTCATTTGTGTGATGAACACGAATGTTTGTACTCCAGTCATGGGTGTTTATATTTATAATATGTATGTATTTAAAGTTATATAGGTGTAGTGTATCAACTATCTGGTAATACAAGCCTCGTAGCTTACCATGGAACTAGATGGTGCTGTGTGTTAATGTCCTAACATATTTGTTTATTTATTATAGTTTATGTGTGGGAGAGTGCCATATATATTTTTATTCTGTTACACCTAGATTAGACATGTACAAAATCGATACATTTAGAGAAACGATAATCGCGAATAATTAAAATGAAACAAATCCTGATATTCTATTATTTTAATACATCATTACTGTAACCACAATGAGATTAACAGATTATAAATTAATTATGTTTACCGGTAACTTATATTGTGATATTCCACGCGGCTTCAGGCTGTTGATAATGAATAATACATGACCACTATAACGTGATACCTGGTTGTTATGGGGCATGTAGTGTAGAGAGATCATTTTATTATAGTTTTTATCATGTTATGTTGGAATTAAATAGTATTTTATTCTTATAACTAGCTACTCACCCTAACTTTGCTCGGGTTCTTTCCCAATTCTACACATAATTTTTATATACAGGCAACGATTTGGCCAACGCAAGCCGGTAAAGCGGCTATTTAGCGCATTTTACTCTGACTTGATTTGCAAATATTAAGATTTAAAACTGTTTTTTTATAGTTAATCTATACAGATAAATAAAATTGAAGTGTCTATTTGTAATGTCAAAGTAACAGTTTTATACTAAATGCATATGGAATGATATACGGTACTTATAAGAAAAACACTATTTTAAAATTTTTGTCTGTCTGTTTGTTTGTTTGTTCAGACTAATCTCCGAAACAGCTGGACTAATTTTAACGGGACTTTCACTGGCAGATAGCTGATATTATAAGGAGTAACTTAGGCTACTTTTATTTTAGAAAAAGAATCAGGGTTTCGCTCAAAAATATTAAAACGTACCTAGGGACGAACCCGAGTGAAGCGATTGTAAGTCGCTAGTAATAAAATAATAGTAATAGCCTATATCCATCAGGAATAGTGTAGCTTTCTAATAATGAAAGATTTTTGGAATCGGTCCTGCAGTTCCAGAGACCCCCTACATACAAACAAAGTTTACTTCCATATTATATTAGTATACATTTTAATGCTTCTTAGAAGCCTTTTACTTTAAAAGATTTCTAAGAAAGTAATATAAGATCTGAATAAAGATCTATATTTTATTAGACAAGCTGTCTGTGATTTGTTTATATAATTTTAATGTAACGTTTAGTAATTAGTATAGATTTCACAGAGATGATATGTTTTCCCGCAGTAAAAAGTATGCTAAATGTTGACCCGGATAACCAACTATCATCGTACCAAAATTCATCAAAATCTATCCAGTACTTTTCTCGTGATGATTTCCCAGACAGACAGACAGACAAAAATTTTAACAACTTTATATTTGACTTCTGTATTGATAATAATTTCTATTTCAATAAGATTCTCCAAAAAATGTTTAATGTACAGATTCGACTCAGAATTTTATTATATGTATAGATTATCTTTATCATTAAATACCTACTTTTAATTCGGAAATTAGATGAGTGTAGGAGTTGACTTCCAATATTTTTCTCGTGGGAAGATTGGCTCATATTTATGTATTATAAGAAGCTCCAAAGTGACTTGAGAGATTTTTTGATGTAATGTTCCTATTATAAATATATTGAATTTCAAATATTTTGATTAAATAAATAAATATGCTATGACATTAACACACAGCACCATCTAGTTCCATGGTAAGCTACGAGGCCAGTGTTATGGATACCAGATAGTTAATACACTACACATATATATAACTTTAAATACATACATATTATAAAATACTAATCAATTAAATGCCTCGCTATCTATGAGTAACAAACACTTTTTTTATCTGTATGATGTATTAAGTGGAATATAAAAAACCGAGAAGGTCTTAGTAGATCAAGGAAAATGAGTTTTTTGACTTTTGATTTTGATAAACACGAAATAATACTTTCTTAGATTTACGCGAATATTTGACATTTTAAATAAAACTATCTTTTCGGATTATTTCGCGGATTTATTTTGATTTTTGGTTCCCGACGTTTCGAATGATTTACAGCAATCATGGTCACGGTTATTTAAAACACGAAATAGTTGAAAATTAACGCTTTTATAGTATATTCATTTAATCTCTTGCAAGACACAAGAGTCATCACCAAGTAATTTAACCAGCTCTCCGTTACAATATGATATTATTTCAAAATAATCTCATAGTAAATCAAATTTTATCCTCTTCAGTAAGCAGTAATGCCTAATAGTTTTAATTAAAAATAGGCTTCTAATGGAATCATATCAATCCACTGCTCTCAACAAAAAAAAAATACAAATCACTAATGTTGTTACGGATGACGAGTCTCCGCGACAGCCGAATCTAGCTTTTTAGTCCCGTTTCTTTCTTTTCTATATGCACGCGTGTACTATTGTACGTAATAGATTTAGCCACGCCCCTCTCATTATTTACATAATCCAATAGGAATAATTAAAGAATTTTTGCTCGCTTAGTAGCATATGTAATATGCCTGTTAATATGAAACAAAAATACGAAATTTTTGTTCAATTCATTCAGTCCTCAGATAGATACTAAAGGGGAAAAAGGAAGAAAAAATGAAGGAAGAAAAGAATCATCGAGTAGTGTTTTATTGGAAACCCATTAATACAGTCTACCACAAATGTAATTTACGTACAAACAAAAATTAATACGTCCACGAATACCTTTTAGTCTTATCAAATTGTATTACTAAAAGTAGCCCATATATTACTCTATGTCATGATCTGTGTACTGTTAAATTCAAATTAGTCTAGTCCATTTAGCATGAGAGAAACAAACATACACACAGATAGAAGCCTTCAGTATGATATAATAATATTCTATACAGGAGTTAAAAAATAAATTTTACATGTGGAAATCTAATGTTATGTGAAAAAATGGAAGCAAAAGATCTTTTTCGACACGCTCATTAAGTATCAAAGATGTATCACAGATTTTTGTATAAAATAAGAAAGTGTATGGGTAATGTACGAGCGGAGTTCATTTCTTATAATTTGACACGTACAATGACAAATGGGGTAAATTGAATTGATGTAAGACTATAAGAACGCCGATTTATTTGTAAGCTTTTTTACTGGTAAATACCTAAGAACATTTTCAATTTCGTTAAAACCACGTAAAATCACGTATTTTAAAGGCTTGGACTATTGCGAGTTTTCTTCCAACCACTAACTGTAATAACTAATTTCTCTATTTTATCGATCGTGATAAAAAAATTCATATTGAGATTTGGTCAAATAATGTATTTTTATATTAAAACTTCTGAACACTTGTTGACTGGTCAAAACGCAGTAATACCGGTACTCCTACTCTATGTTTAAGTTCTGTGAGAATTTAGTACTCTACAAGTAGAGCATCTCCAAAGAAAAACAAAATTTTTTTCTACAACATTATAAATGTGCAAGTTGTTTGTTTGCGTAATCGTTTGTCCTTCTTTCACGTCAAAACAACGTAACGGATAGGCGGAATTTTTTGTGTGGAGATAGTTGGGGGGCTGGAGAGTGACATAGGCTACTTTATACCGCGGGAGAATATCTCATTCCCACGGGAAAACACGCTATAATACAAGCAAGAACAACTCATCATACCTATGTGTATGTATAATATATAGTCTATCTATTCCATACTAACCGTTAAAATGTACCTAGTGACGAACCCGAGCGAATCCAGCGTAAATCACTAGTATTATAATAAATTAACATAATTTTTTCATTAATACATGAAACCTGTGACCAAAGTCTTGGTAATTTTACTAAGTAAAATAATAAGCAAAAGTATATAAGTCCTGATCTTTAGAACTAGATAACTTCCCCTCCAACAGTCGGATTACAGCTCGGCCGGAGATTGTCGACGTCACTCAAACTCTTAGACGCTCTTTGTCATCGCAAGCTGATTATAGTGCTTCAAACTTCGTTTATTTTATATAAAACTTACATTTGAAGTTGAATTATGAAAGATTAGTCCATGTTAATCAATAAAGGATCTAATTTGTTCACAATATTCATTATATCATAAGCTTTTTTTTTATAGGTGGTAACACGCTCGCTTGGGAAACCGAGTGAAGCGGGTTCAAATCCCGGGTCTCGCACTTCTGATACTTTCATGTGCGAATCATTTACAACATGATTGCCACTTGTCTTAACGGTGAAGGAAAACATCGTAAGGAAACCTGCATGTTTGAGAGAACCTAGCAAGTTTTCAAAAGACATGTGAAGTCCGTCAACCCGCACTTGGCCAGCGTGGTGGACTACGACCTGATCCCCCTTGTATTGAAGGGAGGCCCGTGTCCAGCAGTGGGACGTTAAAAAAGGGCTAATACCCATAAGTTTTTTTAATGTGTTAAAATTTTTTTTTAATGTTTTTTTAATGTTTTTAATGTTACTTTCAGTTACAACCGATGTTAAAATAAATTATTATACTATCCTGTTCTAGAAAGCAGACTTATGCTGTATTTTAGGATCTCCGACTAAAATACAATTGAAGTAGGTATCGCATTTTTATTATGGTTGAAATATTTCCTTTATCCTACAGGAATCCCTTTTTTGAAAATAAATAATTATATGCAATATGAATATTAATAAATATTAACAATGTGTCGTGTTTATTAAAATATTTTTAAATTAACCATGAAACGTTCTATGCCCCCCTATAAGCTATTATATTGAGATTATATAGATATTGAGTATTATAGTCATTGATATTAATAATTATGAAAACCATAGATACACGTTTCCTAACGAATATCTTTTCAAAAAGTGGCATCGACATGTGACGTTAAGTCAAACCAAAGAATAAAATTAAAAAATCGGAAGTTGTTATTGTTTAAACACAAATTCGAACTTACACACACCACATAAAGTACTTTTTTAAGCAAAAAAACTTTTTTAAGCAAAAAAACTTTTAAAAAAAAGCGTAATCCAATTTCGAATTGTGCACTTCTTTTTGAGGACACTTTTGAAACAGTAATTGAGTATGTTTACTTTTTGTATATGAATAATAATAGTCACACTTTCTTAGATTTACCCAAATATATATATATATATATATATATATATATATATATATATATATATATATATATAACAAGTCGTATTAGTTACACCATTTATATCTCAAGAACGGCTGGACCTATTTTTATGATACTTAATTTTTTGGATTTCTCTCTGTACCGTCCCAGTTAGAACGGTACAGTTTAGTTGTTATTAGGGTGGTGGAGTGCACAAGTTAAAATACTTGTAAGTTTGAAGTATTTTAATTACTGCAGTTACAGTATGATTTTGACGATTCTAACTGGCCACGTCTGTTCGGCTCAGTGTCTTTAAGTGCACTGGTAAAAATGTAGCGACGCATCGCCTCGAAAGGCTGTCGCGCAAAGTAAGCGAAACAATAAAATGTACATGAAACTGTACACTCTCAGTCCGGAATAGGATAATAAGTATTAAAACATCAGAAAAATAAAAAAAAATAAAAAATATATGGCTAACGTTGGCAAATAACTATTCTATTATTCTAACTCGAGCGAAGCGAGGGTGTCACTAGTTTTAAATAAAACTATCTTTTCGGAATTTCCAGTGGATTTAATACAAAATAAATACATATGCGGAGTACAATAGTGGGGAAAGTTATGTAAATTAATAATAATTTCAAAGTTTATTTTTATATACATATATTTAAATTTCTCTGCCCCATGTCATTTATTTTCTTATATTTTCCTGACGGAACCCTTTGTTTCCCTAAGATAAATTAAAAGTTGATAGCTCATGCCATCACTCGCTGCCTTTTCTAAACGCATTGAACTATGACGTAAATCAATTCTCGCGGAACAAAAGCAATAAAACATCTATAGCGCAAAAGACATTCTGTAATTTCCGATCCTAAAGCTCACAGAACGTAAAAATATAATGATCATATTGTCACAAATTCAGAAAAAACATACTTGGAAATATACAATCAATTTCATGGCGTCTGCATCGAAAATATATGCTGCTATATTTTCCTAGCGGATTACCCTCGCTGCGCTCAGGTTCGGCTTTAGAAATAAAAACAAATCTATCCCATGGGAACTGTACATTTTTCTGGGATAAAAAGTAGCCTATATGCTATTCCAGACTACAATCTATTTCTGTGCTAAATTTCATCCAGATACGTTCAGCCGTTCTGACGTGATTAACAAGCATTCATCCAAACATCTAAACTTTCATATTTATAATATTAGTAGGATTTCTTTATCCTTAACCAGTGTAGTGAAGCTATATAATTTACTGACATTAAAAAGTGGAAAAGGTTTTCAATTTGGGTTTTCAAAACTAACACGCGATAATTTTCACTTAAGTATTGTAAACCGGTTTTCACTTACTGTAACACGGTTTTAATGTTCCATATTTAATGCATACAAGGTATGATTTTACGTTTAAGATGATTTTGAAAATCTAACTTTTTATTTAGCAGAAAAAAAATACTAATACAATTTTAACTTGAACTTTTATTTATTTTAAAATCATAATATTTTAATTTATCTTACAATAAAAAAAAATATGTCACCGTAAAGTCGTAAACATCGCTTAATTACAATCTATCTAGCGAGATTGTAAACTATCGATTCGACAGTTTACAATCTCGCTAGATAGATTACAATCTAGCGGCAATTACAATTTTACGGCGACATAATATATATAAAAAAAAAATTATAATCATAAAGACGAGCATCATCCGGAACCGGAAAGTAAAAGTGAATATAGTATTTTGCATGAAGTCAATATGCTAGATAATAAAGAAATAATTCAAGGAAATTATTGTGGACTAAGATCCGGCTGCAAGATTGCTACGTTCATAGCGTATTTAATCAAAATCATTTTTTTATATACAATAATAAAAGGGACAATATGTTTTGACTGAGGTGCCTATAAAAATGTGCCCGCTATTATGTTTGATTAAATAAATAATAATTGACTTTTTGGAACACATTTTAATAGGCACCCCGGTCAAAATATATTGTCCCTTTTATTATCTATACTATAATATTATAAAGCTGAAGAGTTCGTTTGTTTGTTTGTTTGGTTGAACGCGCTAATCTCAGGAGCTATTAGTCCGATTTAGAAAGTTCTTTTTGCATTACATAGCCCGTTAACTGAGGAAGGCTATAAGCTATATATCATCCTGGAAAAATGTACGATTCCCATGGGATAGATTTGTTTTTATTTAGGGACGAACCCGAAGCGAATCGAGGGTGAGTCGCTAGTTGTATATAAAAAAATGATTTTGATTAAATACGCTATAAACGTAGCAATCTTGCAGCCGGATCTTATTCCATTGTCTTTGTTTAAATTTTGACCGCGATATTCGTCATAGTTATTATTATTAGATTTGTGGTTATGAAGAAGTTAGTCGCGACCGTCTCGCCGACGAAACTGCGCTGACGAGTTGTTTTAAAACTATGCATTGTCCTGTTTTCACAAGAAAGTACGGAAATTTAGCCATTAATCTAGAGCTGTCCAAGTTTTAAACTGTATAAAATTATAAATTTTCGTTAAAATATGGGAAATTTGAAACCATAAAGTAATTTACGCTAGAGTTTTAGTCTATATCTATTTATGAACTAACTTGTGTTTGTGATTTTAAAAAAGATACCCAATAATCTTTGAAGCTTTATGATTTTTGAAGTAAAACTTATTTAGGCGTGTCTGAGGGGTAAGTCAATACATTAAAAAAATGAGTGTCGCGGAAGTGAGAGTCAAATTTATTATTATTAATTTTATGTATATATATATATATATATATATATATATATATATATATATATATATATATATATATATATATATATATAATTAATAAGTAGGTATGTGAATGCGCGCAAGAAGTAAAACTTCTGTAGGTTATCGGTATTCTTTATGAAATTCAATTTATGTTTTAAATAATTAGGATAGGTGAGATACTAAAAATCACGCATATTAGGCATATTACAATCATATATTTATAGAATATCATTTAAGGCAAGAATACAATATTATATATCATTTGTCAGACAATAACAACGGTTGCCATAGCAACAAACGTTCGCCTCCAGCATTCACCAGCTTACTCCCCAAGTCAAGCGAGCATAAAGAAGTTTTACTACAATAATATTATTGCTTATAAAAATGAATATTTATTATTAAAAATATTAAATTTATATTTTGATTTGTTTTAATTTAATTGCGGTATCTGCCACAGCGCCAAAGAAAATTTACTTCATCTGCGCGTAAAGGTTACACACACTCATAAGTATAATACCAACAGATAATATCATCAGAATGAATTTTATGACACTTTTATTCGTGAGACATAAAGAAGAGTTGTTTCAATATGCAATTATTTTGCAATTTTTATTCTTCCTAAAAAAATTAACTATTACAATTCAGTTCAGTTGTCCAAAAAAACCTTTGCATTATCTCTTTTTGAGTAATTTGGAAATCTAAAATACAAAGTGTATAAAGTTGAGCATCGCAAAAGCAGCTTCTTGGTTATTATGGACAGGATGGAAGGTTGAAATTTATCCCGAATCCTAAATTTTATGACGCCAAAAATAAATAAACAATTACAGATTGAATACTTATTGTATATATGTACTTGACGATAAAAATATAATATAAAAATTTTAGTTTTAAAAATACATACATATAATACTTTCCTAGATTTACGCGAATATTTGACATTTTAAATAAAACTATCTTTTCGGATTTCGGATTCAAAACGTCGCGTCGGGAACCAAACACCAAAATAAATCCGCGAAAAAATCCGAAACGATAGCTTTATTTATTATACACACATAGTTAATAATTTATAGATAATAAAATAGACTATTTAATAAAATAAAAATAAACCAATGAGATTTATATCAAAATAAAGCATAGTTGTGAAATGAACTATTGTATACGTTTCGTCCAGATATGCCTTTATCAGTCATACTCAGCTGTAGATTGCAGACCGCATCGATCAGTGTCGGGACCTGCGACACTACACCACAGTGAGCTACTAAGCTATAGAGGACGCAATTTAAATGATCAATCTTTTTTTTATAATATCTTTTTTTTTATAATTTTAAATCTTAATATAAATAGTTTCTTTAGAAATCTAAAAAATCTATATATAAAGAGGCAAAAAAACAAAACAGTTCAGTACCTTTTTGTCGTTTTTGACAAACGATTTTCTTTTTTTTGTTTAGTAGCCATTGACGAGTTTTAGTGTTATCAATAAAAAAAAATTAGAAACATTTTTTATACAAATAGATAAAATCTATTCATATATGTTTTCCTGAAATGGTCAATAATGATTATGATTGAATTTCGACCACTCGGCGAATAATAAGTATAAGTTAAAATAAGACCATGAAAACGTCCGAAAAAATACTTTTGTTTGTTCGTTAAAATCTAAGAAAGTATTAAAGTTTCTAGAAAAGTTTGATTCATCAGTACCCAGACCAATCAGCTGGACCTAATAAGCTAACATTTTTACAGTTCCTTCTCGTACAATAACATATTAAATTATTCGGTTATATCATTTAGAAAAGCCCGAGGAATGTTGATAGTGACGTATACAAAAACATTATTTTTCAAAACAATTTATTAATTATTTACCAAATAAAGTTAAGCAATTTTCAATCATTGTGCCATTTTTGTATTGCTTAATTATTTTCTATTGTTGTAGGTTAGTCCTGTAGACCGATCATTCATTTATAGTTTTAATTTCACATTAAAACGGCTAAATTTCAAAATTACCGCTCAATCTCATTCGTGTCTTCCTCACAAAACGTGACACTGGCAGAATGTATTGCGTCTGTTAACGCAACTCTAAGCCATAAAGAAAAGAAAAAAAAAAACAAAAAAAAAGTTAAGCAAGCTGATTCGCTGTCATTATTTAAAAAAAACTAACTAAAGAATTATTATCTTAACTTATAAAGTGCTAAATAGTGTCATATTTTATTTTATATGCTTAATATTTATATGTGTGTATGTATGTATGTATATGGGTATGTATGTATATATATTATTTTATCTATGTATGAATTCATTGTAGATTTCGTTAAGACTTTTTGCACCCCTTCCTTCTCTCTGTCTTTCTCTCTACCCAAAGGTTGTCTAGAATAGATCGCTTTCTAGCGATAAGACCGCCTATTGTACTATTTCTTTTTAATGTAAATTAATGATGTGCTATAAAGAATATATCATTTCATTTCATTAGGTTTATTAATCTACTAGTGACGCCCGTACGTACGATTAATTCCATAATACATTGTTTTCCGAATTCTCAACAACCATCGTCATATTTCAAACAATTCACACAAAACCGTAATGAATTATATACTTAAACCTTCCTCATGAATTACTTTATCTATTGCTGAAGAAAAAACTTTTTACCCCTTTTTACAAAAACTGCGCGGATGGAGGAGTACGAAATTTCCACACTTATTAGTTTATATAGAGAAGGAGACGTGCAGAATACTAATATTTTTTTTTAAATTATGCATAAAAAATACATTAAATCAATAAAAACACACTACCATGTATTTGAAACACACACGCATGTGTCAAATTGAGAATAGAATAATCTATACTAATATTATAAAGCTAAAGAATTTGTTTGTTTGTTTGGTTGAACGCGCTAATCTCAGGAACTACTAACCCGATTTGAAAAATTCTTTTTGCATTAGATAGCCCGTTAACTGAGGAAGGCTATAGGCTATATGTCATCCCGGAAAAATGTACAGTTCCCGTGGGATAGATTTGTTTTTGTCTAGGGACGAACACGAAGCGAAGCGAGGGTGAGTCGCTAGTATTGTAATATACGCAAGACAATAAATATATAACTTATTGAATTATGGTTGATTTTCAACCACGCGGCGATCAGTACTATACTTAAAGCTTCCTCATGAATTACTTCATCTATTGATGAAAACCGTACGGAAATCTAAAGGCTTAGACAAGTAAATGCAAATGGATCAATGCACTACCCTGACGTTTCGTTTCATTGAATAGATTTGGCTGCCAATTACAAATTCGATACGTTGAATCAAATTTGAAGTCGTAAACATATGTCAATCCCATACATTGATTATTCTATTCTACTAGCGTTTATGCCACTTGTCTAGACCTTCTGTTTGGTAGATTTTGATCACATTTAGACAGACAGACATAAGGCTTTGTTTTATAGTGCGACGACACGTTTGACTCAGTTTGTAGTGACCTTACTTGTTGTGCCAGAGGTCGCGGGTTTGAGTTCCGCTGGATGCATACATTTGTGTGATGAGCACGAATGTTTGTACTCCAGTCATGGGTGTTTATATTTATAATATTTATGTATTTAAAGTTACATATGTGTAGTATAATATACACTGTCTGGTATCCATGACACAAACCTCGTAGCTTACCATGGAACTAGATATTGCTGTGTGTTAATGTCCCAACATATTTATATTTATTTACATTTATATAGTATGTAGTGATTCGCTTAAAATTCACGAATAATATAATATTATTATTACTAGCTCAAAATATAATTTTTCGTACATCTCGAACGCTTACTTCAAGCGGTCGCGTAATGAACGTGGGCTGAGCCAACACACCGCGACCCGGTATCAATCTTTTCCTTTAGGACCTCGTTTTTCCGCTTACCGATAAAATGTATTAATTCTTAAAGAAAGATGGATTTTGTAGAAATTCAAGAAGAAAATTTTTGAAATTGTATAAAATAGCAAAATACTTTTATTTTCGAATTTCTCTATAAAACACAACTTCAATCCCGCGGGAATCTGTTCCTTTTTTTGGGATAAATTACCTTGCTTTTAAATAAACCTTTTATCTGCTAGTGAAAGTCTCATGTAGAGTAATTCAGGCATTTTAGCTTTACGCTTTATTCCACGGGGTCCCTTTTTCTGTACCTCAAAGAAAAAGTAGATATTATTCTCCGGAACTCAGAGAAACAGGTAGACAAATATCTAAAGTAATAGTTATTTGGGTTTTCGTTTTCAGTAAATTAACATAATATTGCAATGTCATTTTGAGATGTTCTAGTAAAAGAAAAAGTCCCATGTGATAAGTGAAAAAATAACTATAATGGATTCCATCACATCACGTGCCAAGAAACAAAATAAACTTGAAAAGGTTTTCTGTGTATAGGTACAGAGACTTCATGAATTTTGAAAAATAATATGGCAATTTTTTTCTTACTTTCACTATGGAGCCAACATCGCATGTCATGCCATGTCTGTCTGTCTGAATGCAATAAACTCAAAAACTACCGAACGGATTTTCAAACAGTTTTCACCAATAAATGAAGTGATTCATGAGGAAAATATAGGTGTATAATTCATTAAGATTTTGTGTAAATTTGCTGAAATATGACTATATGTATGATTAAATTCGAGATCGTATAATTAGCAAAGAAATATGTACATATATACATACAATAATAATGACCTCCCGACCGACTTCGGCCACGTCGGCCAGTCTCATTGAGACTAGCCATCTGCGCAGGAGATATTATAGTGCACAAGTGTACGCACAGACACAAGGGCACTCTCTATTCCTGTTACTCTCATACTCCGGTGGGACGACACGAGACACGACCGGTGAGAGTTAAGGCACAGTATCGACGGCTTTACGTGCTCGGCACGGGGGTGAAACACCGCCAACTTCCCAACTCTGGGCTGTTACTGAGACTTACTAAACAGAAAGACTCAATAACTAAACTTGACCCGACCCGGGACTCGAACCCAGGACTCTCGATGTGCAGCCGTACTTGCTAGCCACTACACCACCGAGGCAGTTAATACATACATACATAATATATATACTCCACTTTTATTTTAAAGTAGGATAAATGTTCTAGGTTCCTTGTTTCGAATAGTGGATGAAACTAACTCTAACTTCACGCGCTTCAGCTCAGTGTTTTCAAGTATCTTAACTTATTTTTGTTTTTTGGTCTTAAATTCTTCTAACTAGATTCCGTTAGCGTCGTTGGAACTCTGTCCCGAAGATATATCGGCTTCATTGCTAACTTTTACGTTTTTCGAATTAACAGCGTTTAAGGTTTTTTCCTGGTTTCAATTTCCTGAAAGAAAAATCGTTTTGTTTTAAACTAATCCAAATTCTTAAGGCTTTAGTTAATATCTAGAGTATTCCGATTTGTATTGTACAATGTTATACGTTTGAACTACAAATAATTTGAAGTACTGATTATGTTATACTGTAAGATGTAAACATTTGTCACTTTATAAACAGTACACACAGCGTGTTTAGTATTTTTTATATATGGTATTATTGTCTTAAGTCATGTCTGAAATGACAGATGACAGTTGTCAATTGGATTCGGGATTGTTCGGTCGGTATGACGAGTGCTCCTCTCGTTTGAATTGTTTCGGTTACAAAGTAAAATAAGTATTTTCGGTCGGATTAATTATGGGCTTATATATTTATACATCACATACACACAAACACCCCTAGTGATCAGTGCCTACGCAGGATTAAGGATTCCGGGCCCGGCAACGCTTCCACGGCTAAGTCCACGTACAAGGTACACTTTATATTATAATTTATTAGCGTTAGTATATATATTTTACTCCGCGTAACGCGGATCACACATTTTGGTAGCAGAGCGTGGTTGTATTTTCGGTCTTTTACGTGTATAATACACGATATCTTTAATTTGCGAGAAATCGGTAATTTATATCTACCCCTTATTGTGTTAACATTTTGTCACGCGTTGCGGAGACAGCTGATACGGCGTTGAACTGTGTTCGTTACCTTTATACGTACATTGTCAATATAATCTATATATACATAAAATGCTTTGTCCTGACTGACTGATCGATCAACGCACAGCCTAAACCGCTGGTCGTAGAAACGTGAAATTTGGAGGGCATATTCCTTACACAATGTAGGGATCCGCTAAGAAAGGATTTTTCGAAATTCATCCCTTAGGAGGTAAAATAGGTAATAAAAGATTGTATGAAACTTTGTCATTCTTAACGCGAAATGCACGGAAAGTGGTATTTAGCTTAAAGATGAAAAATTAGAAATATATGTATAAGATTTTTATCGAAATTCATCCCTTAAAAGGGTAAAAGGAGATGATAAAGTTTATATGGGCAAAGAATTATTTATGATCAGAATTACTTGAAACTTGGTGTTAATGCTCTTCAATACAATTAAATAAATACGTATTTTAGCATTTTTTGGAATTCAATCCTTACGGGGGTAAAATGGGGGATGAAAGTTTGTATGAAACTTTATAGTTAACCCATGTAAAGTGGTATTTACCTTTAAAATGAAAACTAAAACAATAAAAATATTTTTTTTTTTTCGAAATTCATTCCTTTCAAGAGTAAAAGGGGGTTATGCTGTTTATATGAGGAAAAAAATATTTATGATCAAAATTACTTGAAACTTGGTATTAATGCTCTTCAATACAATTAAATAAACAAGTATTTTAGATTTTTTTTAAATTCAGTCCCTAAGTGGGTAAAATTGGACGGTGAAGTTGTAGTTGTTGAATATATCTAAATAGAGTAACATGGCTCAAGTTCTCCGTAAGTGCACACTTACTGTGTGGGATATAAAGTAGAGAACGGAAATTATTCCGAATCCATAGGAAATTTATGTATAACTTCTCGGCTGGCCACAGCAGTGACAACTATAACAGAACTAGAACGCGAGAGAGAGAACCTAGCTAGAGAGTATCCTGCTATCTATATCCGCCTTCTGAAGATCGGCACAACTGTAATGAAAAAGTCACCTAAGCTATATAACGGGATTAGACTATGAGTAATTCATTAAACATTATAGTCGCTATGTTTGCTAGATATGCTCGGGGGGAACTAGAATTCATACCTCGAATACCAATGATAACTTCTGACTACGCTTTTGAATTTAGTCTTTTGTAATTCCTTCTTAAAGTTTGCATTGCAATGAACTTTTATATATATATATCAGGGCCCAGCCCTTAAAAGTAGCGGTATATTTGTGGTTGGTTTTTTAGTATAGACTAACTTAAGTGAATCTAGAGTTTTACTCTAGAAATATTAAAAATTCGATATGATAACATATTCAATTGAAATTAAAAGGTAGTGGAGCTAACTAAATACCTAAAATTAACATTTATTTACGAAATATGTTAACTATATTTTGGGATATTTTGAGTTGCGATCGCTAAAGTTAAATTTATTTTCCATATATATTTGAGAAATAATAAAACTTACATGAACTCATTTTTGCAAGTAATAGTGTATGTATTGCAAAAAAAATATTTTTTTCGTAGTTTGATCGCGGGCGAAGCCGCGAGTTCTGCTAGTAATTATATAATAAACTTATGATGGTTATCGGATTATATCTTGGTGATTTTTGGATTTATATATGTTACTAATCGTAGGTTCATTA
The DNA here is from genome assembly GCA_905404265.1 of Fabriciana adippe. Taxonomy (NCBI): domain Eukaryota; kingdom Metazoa; phylum Arthropoda; class Insecta; order Lepidoptera; family Nymphalidae; genus Fabriciana; species Fabriciana adippe. The sequence continues at coordinate 14,005,976 of FR990001.1, forward strand.
TTTCATCCAATGAAATTAGCATTAAAATTGCATTAATTGAAATATACATATTATAAACTTGGAATAAGAAGTAAAAGGTTGTTCGTGAAATATATAGGATAATTATTATCGAGTTGTTTCATACGGTTTAAGATGTCATTGTTGAAAGTTAAATTTATGATATAAAGTTAAGAAGTATTATATACTTTATATTATACTGTGTTTAAAGATTAGCATTAACGGTTTATAGAAATTATAATTGTAATAAAATATTATATATAGTTTAACGTTCGGAATATTTTAACATTTTGTTTGAAATATATTTTTATTTTTTTATTTTTGGTTTGGCTTGATTAATAATAGTTATTTATCATGTCTGTGCGGTTTAATTGGTCTCAATTTAGAGTGAAGTTGCAATGGTTGTTAGATAGTGCTGATCTTATAGATAGGCCTGAACTTTCTATGCGTTTATCGGTACGGCTTTTAACGGTGAATTCGGAATTTACGGCTTTTGAGACGTCTTACCAACGTATTCTTGAACTCGCGGATGAGACTATTACGGCGGACAGAGAAATAGTGGTTGCGGCCCGGGCGGACTATACTCGTGCTTTGGAAGCTTTTGATAAATTAATGACGATTAAATTGCAACAATCTCCTCCTACGTCGGCTTCTACTTCGGAAAATATTAAATTGGATCGGATGGAACTGGATGCTTTGTTATCACATTTACCAGGACTTCGGCTCCCATCCTTTGATGGTGATATGGATCAATGGGTTGGATTTAATAATCTTTTTGATAGCCTTGTGGATAAGCGGTCGGATTTATCTCCTGCGCAGAAATTAGCATATTTAATGTCATGTCTTTCCGGTGAACCTCGCGGTTTGGTTCAACATATTAGAATTTCGGATGAAGGTTACAGTATTGCTCGGAATCTTTTGATGAAGCGTTATCAAAATACTAGACGGCTGGCAGATGCTCAGGTTGACCAGATTTTAAAATTACCTGTAATTTCTATTCGCCTTAATGGACTTCGGACTCAATTTTTAAATCCATTAATTATGGCGGTAAATCAATTAGAGCGGCTTGGTTTTCCTGTCGAGGAATGGTCATTTTTACTTTTACATATATGTTTGTCAAAATTGCCTACTACACTAAAATCTCGGTTTGAACAGAAATTCGGATGTGAAACAGATATTATACCAAAATATTCGGAATTGGTTGAGTTTTTGGAAACTGAATGTCGGCTTTTAGAATGTGCAAGTTCGGAATCTACGCATGGTTTGTATAATGAATACAATGCGAGGCAAACAAAGCCTTCACGTAAGGCTGGTCATTATGCTGCGGTTGAAGTTTCTCCTCCATGCGCTTGCTGTGGTGAAACAAAACATTATGTTCTGAATCATTGCTCTCAATTTAAAGCAATGACACCTTTCGCGAGAAAAGATTTAGTTAACCTTAAACGTCTTTGTTTCTTTTGCTTAGGTCCTCATTCTTATCGAGTGTGCAGCCGAATTCCTCATTGTCATTGTGGTAGTAATAAGCATCATCCAATGCTTTGTTTCAATCGGTCGGGAACCCAACAAAGGCGGGATATTAATCGGAACTCTACGGAACGGTCACCTCCTCGCATGGGCGGGGGTGGTCGCTATTATAATAGAACAGCTAGAAAATCTCCTCGGAACTCACCAACTCGTACGTCACCTTCTTCGCCACACCAACGAGGAGAAGTGGAGCGAGGTGGTAACTATAACGGTCGAAACCATGGTCAACATTATGATGAACGGAACGCTACACGTGAGGCTGTTTATACTGACTCACGTGGTTACTCACCAGGTCGGCGCTAGGATACGGTCCCCACCTACCCTCTTGAGACGTGCCCTATAGCTACTGTTTTATTACCTACAGCATTGGTTAAGGTTTATTTTAATTCGGATTCGGATAGGGGCGTTACAGTTAGGGCTTTATTGGACGCAGGTTCTCAAGGGTCATTAATCACCTCTAAGTTATTGGGTAGGTTGGGGTTATGTTTAGAAAAATGTACGGAACGGGTTAAAGGAGCTGGAGATATTGAATATGAGTGGAATCATTTTAGAAATGACCTTTCTTATATTAGAGATATTCGGATTTCGCGATGTATTATTCCTAAATCGGCTAAATGTATTACGGTTCACGGCTTCTCGGATGCTTCGGAAGCAGGATATGCTGCTGTTGTTTACTTGCGTGCGGTTTCGGATAATGGTAGCCCCTCAGTTAATTTGGTTATGGCTAAAAGCAAGGTCGCCCCAATTAGATCACGACTAACAATTCCAAAGCTGGAATTGTGCGGAGCCGTGCTCTTGCAAAAACTTCTACATCACGTTTGCCTTTGTTTGAAAAGGACCGTTGATGTCCAGGAGGTGTTCGGTTGGACTGATAGTTCTATAGTTTTAGCTTGGCTAAGAACTTCTCCTCATACTCTTCAAGTATTTGAGGCGAATCGAGTATCACAAATACAAAATTCTTCAGTACCAATTACGTGGCGACATGTACCGGGAGATTTAAACCCTGCAGATTGTGCTTCACGGGGCTTATATGCGTCGGAGCTAGTGCATCATAATCTCTGGTGGGGTCCAAAATGGCTGTCATATCCAGATTCACATTGGCCTGTGTTAACTACATCTCAAGTCACTCATTCGGAGCTGCCTGGTATGAAATGCCTCGTAGCTACCACTTCGGAATTTGTTCCTAATTTCGGTTTTCTTATTGAACGTTATAGTTCCTTAGATAAACTTATATCGGTTACTGCTTGGATTCGGAGATTTCTTAATAATTGTAAACGGAAAGATAATCGGAGACTTACGGCTTATTTACTCCCTCAAGAACGTAAAGATGCGTTATTAAGGTTGATTGGGCTTATTCAAACGGAGAGTTTTCATATGGAAATGAAACGTATTCGGAACGGACAAACGTTGAACGGACATTTAAAACGACTTAACCCATTTATTAATTCGGACGGTCTTTTTCGTGTTGGAGGACGACTCAAAAATTCGGATTTATCTTATAGCGCAAGACACCCATTGTTGCTTCCTAAATCGGGACATTTTATTAATCTTTTAATATTGGATTTACATTTAAAAAATTCACATGCTGGACCAAACGCACTTTTAGCTATTTTGCAACGGAATTATTGGGTACTTTCTGCTCGAAGGGCAGTACGGAAGGTTACATTTAAATGTGTTTCTTGTTATAAGTTAAAGGGAATTACGATGCAACCCTTAATGGGAGACTTACCAAGAGATCGAATTGTACCTGCTAAGCCCTTTCAAGGTGTTGGGACTGATTTTGCGGGACCCTTTTTTGTACGGTCACATAAACATCGTAATCCAAAAATCATCAAGGCTTACTTATGCGTCCTTGTATGTCTGACCACTAAATCTGTTCATTTAGAATTGGTTTCGGAATTATCAACGGAGGCTTTTATTGCCACTCTTACTCGGTTTGTTTCTAGGCGTGGCCTACCTTCGGTTATTCGGTCGGATTGTGGTACTAATTTTAAGGGAAGTGATAGATATTTAAAGGAAGTAATTAGTTTAGTTTCGGTTAAAGCAGTTTGGGACTGCTTGGGCGGGGGAATGTTTAGTATTTTTTATATATGGTATTATTGTCTTAAGTCATGTCTGAAATGACAGATGACAGTTGTCAATTGGATTCGGGATTGTTCGGTCGGTATGACGAGTGCTCCTCTCGTTTGAATTGTTTCGGTTACAAAGTAAAATAAGTATTTTCGGTCGGATTAATTATGGGCTTATATATTTATACATCACATACACACAAACACCCCTAGTGATCAGTGCCTACGCAGGATTAAGGATTCCGGGCCCGGCAACGCTTCCACGGCTAAGTCCACGTACAAGGTACACTTTATATTATAATTTATTAGCGTTAGTATATATATTTTACTCCGCGTAACGCGGATCATACACAGCGTTTAAGTAAATAAGCAGGGTAAGCTTATATATATTTTACAGAAAGGGCACACAGTATGAATTGTTTGCTCGCATGTGCTTAGTTCCTGAGTCACTAAACATAACCTCCAATATACAGTGTAAATTTCTATTAAATCCTTACGTATTCAGCCCTTTTTAAAATCCCACTGCTGGGAGTGGACATCGCTTCAATATGAGCATCGAACCAATTAAGTCATATTCTTATACGCTGACCAAGTTCTGGTTGGCAGACTTGGCCAAGACAAGACTAAGGTTTTTTCAGAGATGCAGATTTTCTCACCATGTATTCCTTCACCCTAAGGCAAGTGGTAATAATCGTACCTGAATTATCAGATGCCAGACCCGAAGTTTGAACCCATTTTTTTTGTTTTTCAAACGAACACGTTACCACTAAGCTACTTAGTAGTAGTAAAGCGTGGTAGAAAGGTAGTCCTGCCTTACAATTTAATTAAATGTATCAATGTACATATTATAATATTGCGGTACTACTAGTACTAATCATTGTGGTTACTCTAACAAAGCTACACAACTCTATACGATGTAGAGATAGCAATCGCAACCGCAATGCATTACGGTCATTTGTAATATATACATAATAATACTTCTACCTCAGTGGGCTTGTGGCTAGCTCGTACTGTGTACGTGTGACCCAAAGGTCTTGGGTTCAAGTCTCGGGTCGGGCCAACTTTAGGTATTGAGTCTGGTATCAGCAAAAATGAATGTATCATTGTATTTTTTTCTCTATTTATCCGATTTATACTTGTCTTAACTATTTATCCGATTGTGATGAAACTTTTGGTGACTTTTTCGACTTGCTCTGCGTACATATGCGAAGATTCCTTATCAAAAAAAAATTACTCTTTTTTTAACAGGAATCGACGGTAAAATGGTAGTACCAGAGTAAAAATAGTCTACGTCACTCTTATCATTGAATTATTCCCATTGATATGCAAAAAGTCTACATATCAATGGCTATTATCATAAAAATCACGTCGATGAATAGGTCTTAATTGAAGTATTATTAAAGAATATTATTAACTAGCGACTCACCCTCGCTTTGCTCGGGTTCGTCCCTAGGTACGTTTTAACGGTTAGTATGAAATACAAATCTTTAAATTTCTCGGCTTTTCTGTACTATAATATGCATGTATTATACATATAAACTTTCCTCTTGAATCACTCTATTTATTAAAAAAAAACCGCATCAAGATCCGTTGCGTAGTTTTAAAGATCTAAGCATACATAGGGACAGACAGACAGCGGGAAGCGACTTTGTTTTATACTCTCAGTGCTTATTTACTTTAATGATTATGTTTTCACTTAAGCTGCATTGCAGGTTTAGTTTTCCTTTTACCTACCTAAACTTATTCTGAACTTTAAAACTTTTATATAGAAACGGAAGAAATATCAAGAACAATAGTTTTGTGAGAAAATTAAATCTAGCCTCATCAGTTTGGCTGAAGTCCAGTGAAAAATACTGTATGTTAACACACGTGTCAGTATTATACTTATCGTTTTATGTACAATATCCAATCAGATTTTGAATCTGGGCTAAAAAAAATATAGGTATAATATTTATTTTTTTATAATATTCTGGAAAAGTAAGGAAATCAACCATTTATTTTGTTGCAAAACTTTTATTTTTATTTTTAAAAAGATAGTGTAGCTTAAATATAAAAAATTGTACGCTTCATTTAAAAAAAAAATAACTACATTGCTATAAAAAGACATACATCCAGATAAAGGAATTAAACATATAATGTTCTAACTGATTTCGACAACGGCGGTCAATCTCAATGAGACTAGCCATCTGCGTAGGAGATATTACAGTGTACAAGTACACGAGCGGACACCAATGAATATTCTGTCATTACAAACTTTGGTAGAATGACAATTCGATACGACCAGTGAGAGATCAGGTACAAGATGATGGCTTTACGTGCTTTCCGAGGCAAGGGAGTGAAAAACCGCCAACTTCCCAACTTCGGTCTGATAATAAACTTTTTTTATCAGAAAAACTAAAATTGGCCCGACCCTGAAATTGAACTTAGAAACTACACATTTACAGTGTTGCATGTTAGTCACTAGACCAAAGAGACAGTTAATAAATTCTAATATTTAGTGGTGCAATATACATCAAAACAGAGACGAACTGACAATATTTTATTTAAAAATAAATTAAAGCAATTAATTAAAAAAATATATTTTAAATAAAACTATATTTTTGGATTATTTCGCGGATTTATTTTGATTTTTAGTTCCTGACGTTTCGAATGCTTTGCAGCAACCATTTTTTATTTTAATCTTTTTTGTAAAATTGTGGGTAGGCAAGTATATAACGCCTTTGAGATGTCTAACACCTTAGTCTCTCCCGTGACCATGATTGCTGTAAAGCATTCGAAACGTCGGGAACCAAAAATCAAAATAAATCCGCGAAATAATCCTGAAAGATAGTTTTATTTAAAATGTCAAATATTCGCGTAAATCTAAAAAAGTATTATAAAATAATCTATACAGATAAATAAAATTAGAGTATCTGTTTGTAACATTAAAATAACCGCTTTTTACTAAATGCATATGGATGTATTATTACACGAGGGTAAATCGCTATATAATTTAAACGCATTTCTTAGGAGTAGCTAGCTACTATTTATGTATAAACATAGCTAACTGTGAAAACGTACCTAGGTACGAACGAGAGCGAAGCGAGCGTGAGTCGCTAGTTATAAAATAATATATTTAAAGTTACAATATAGTGAATCTAAAATAAAACACGGTCAGGTTTACCTTTTATTTACAAAATAAAAACAATATCGCAGAATTTCATTTAATATTTGCATAGGCAATATTGAAACGTTTATTGTTGCGGTCTCCGATTGAACCGATACCAGTATCCATGAAGGCGTAATCTAGTGAGAGACCACTATTCCCCGCTATTGTTTCTATACACTATTTTATGTATTTTGTTTTATTTTAAAATATTTGTTTGTATAAAAATATTCTATATTTACTTAGATTATCAAATTGCATATTAGGTCTTATGAAAATACCTGTCATCTTAAATTTTTGTACTTAATACCATGGACCGCAAGAAAAAGGGTGAATTTTTTTGGTACTAAATTCAAAAGCGAGCATTTTTTTTTCATTTTCGGTTTTTTTTCTACTATTATCAAAAATAAATAAAAAGGTTTTGTATATTATTTTATGTGGCATTAAATGTTCTTTAGTTTAGCTTTATTTCATAAAGCTAGGTCATGTACTTTTGAAGATATTGAAGATTTTCTAACCGACTCTTTTCCTTTGCCGTCCAGTGTAGAACGATGATATATTTTTTTTATTTGTAATTATTTTTTGCGTGTCATAAATAAAGATATTTTTTTCTAACTTCAATGTTATTTTAAATTTAAAAAAAAAAACACCGAAGTACCTTATAGTAAAGTTGTAGCCCAGTTTATAGTGTGTAGTACCTAATATAACCGAGCGGAGCGCGTTCCAATCCCAGGTCTCGTACCTCTGATATTTTCATGTGCGAATCATTTTCAACATAACTAACATTTATCTTCTGATGATGAAAAGTATCGTGAGTAAACCTGCACGTCTGAGAGAACCTAGAAAATTTTCCAAAAACTCTGTGAAGTCTGCCAACCCGCACTTGGACAGCGTGGTGGACTATGTCCTGATCCTCATCGTATTGAAGGCAGGCCCGTTCCCAGCAGTGGGACGTTAAAAAAAGGAATGCAAACCTTCCGATTCTTAACAGTTATAATTTTAAACATTTTTAGTAATCGTAATTAAGATGCAATTGCTATTATGATGGTTCTCAAATTTTTTAAAAGATAGATATACTTTATTCTACACCACAACGGATATATAAAAAAAAAAAAAAGAAAAATAACTTAAACAGATTATGCACAGAAAGCGGCCTTATCGCTTTAAGCAAATAATAAACGATCTGTTCCAGGAAACCGTGAGGTTTCCGTTCCAAAGGAGTATTTATGTGATAAGCTTATTTTAAAAATTCTATTATATTTTTTAAATTCTAGTCTTAAAAAAAATTATTTATACTACGCCATATATATATATATATATATATATATATATATATATATATATATATATATATTGATTGATTTGATTTGAATTGATTTGATTTGATTGATTTGAATTGATTTTCGCTTAAGCTTTTGAGTGACCTTTTGTTGTTCATTCAGCCATTATCTATACAGATAAATAAAATTGAAGTGTCTGTTTGTAATGTCGAAGTAAAAGCTTTTTACTAAATGCATTTGGAGTTATATACGGTACTTATAAGAGATACACAATTTTTAAAATTTTTGTCTGCCTGTCTGTTTGTTCCGGCTAATCTCCGAAACGGCTGGACTGATTTTGAAGTGACTTTCACTGTTACATAGCTGATATTATAAGAAGTAACTTAGGCTACTTTTATTTGTGAAAAAGTATTAGGGTTATACTTAAAAAAAAAACGTACCCGAACGAGGCGAAGGTGAGTCGCTAGTTAAAAATGAATACAAATGTGGGCATACTGGCAGCTATCCAGATCGCAGCTACTCGTCGCTATATTAAATATCTTGCTGTTTGCATAATATTTCAGTTAAATAATTCTGAATGTAAAGTAGATATTTTTCAAGCACTCTTTAATTGAAAAATTATAATAAATAGGTTCAGTTCAGTATTTTTATATAAAAAATATGTCTAAATATCTCGCGATATATTTAAAAATATATACGAAATAATTTTAACATTAATTATATTCGAATGAAAAACAAATATTACTTTGGTTTTAAGTAAAAGGTTTCAAAACCACTGTAACCTTTTGTATGTATTCAGCCCTTTTTAACGCCCCACTGCTGGGCACGGACCTCCCTTCTATACGAGAGGAATCAGGCCATAGTCCACCACGCTGGCCAAGTGTGGATTGGCGGACCTCACATGTCTTTCGAAAACTTGCTAGGTTCTCTCAAACACGCAGGTTTCCTCACGATGTTTTCCTTCACCGTAAGGCAAGTGGTAATCATGTTTTAAATGATTCGCACATGAAAATATCTGAGGTGTGAGACCCGGGATTTGAGTCAAATTGTAAGAAAAAAAATTAACTAATTATAGGAAATAAGGAAATCAATCTATATTCTTGTTTCTTCCTGCTAACATAATCATACACTGTGGGTCTTAGCCATAAAGAAAATGCTTTAACCAGGATTCGAACCCATGACTTCTAGCTTGGATTCTACCTACGCCGCAACACTCGTCAGCTTTGCTTTTAATAAATAATATTCCATATAAAGGCTACTGGCACTTTGCCAGCCACTTTTAACAATATTAATACTTGCTCTCGCTGTATGCATAATGATTGAGTCAAATTATACCGCATGCAGATTTTATATGTATAATATAATTTTATAAAATTAGGTAAATTGTTTTAAATTATATGATTCAAACCACACTATGGGACTGAAGTAGAAGTAATTATACAGTATAATACTACGATTAAATTTGAGTGTTTGTACGTTTGTTACACCGGAAACAATTGGTTAGAGTTGGATATTTAGTACATAGTTTTAATACAACTATGCTTTTTTAACGTTGGGTAATGCATGTACGCATATCACCTGTATACATACAGGTGGATATGTAGGACTCACCGGCTAGAGAAGCCAGTATTACGCACTAATACCAAACCTCCCCCGTCTTAATGAGGCGTTTTAGAATCACTTAAAACCATGACGTACCGATGGCTGCCTGTCGTAGCAAATCACAACAGCAATGAGTTATTTCAACGGCCTATTTTGCTATCAAAGGAGTACCTGGAGCAACCCATATTGCTTCCGTTAAGGCCGGCCGTCTCGCAGTGCGTTTCTTGGCTTCGCGCCCAGCTATATTGCCCGACGCTAATGAGCCATCTTATCACGACAAGGTGAACAAAAATCGGGATGGAAATACAATTATGATATGGAGTACAAAAATAGGCTACTATTAGGAACAAAATTAGAGGTGCACCCGAGTGAAGCGACTTAGCTTCGCTTCGCTCGGGTGCATGCTTTGGTGCCTTTCCTCTAGTAATATTATAATAGTTGTATTATATATAAAAGATGTTTGTTTTAAATTTCCACAACATTACACTTTGGATTTTCACATACGCATAATCCAAACACAGATAAATAATATGTCAAATGCGAATCGGATTCGCACACCGAAGGGTTCGGCCAATATACGTATGTATTTACTAGCGGCTCACCCTTGCTTTGTTCGGATTCGCCTCTAGAAAAACAAAAACAAATCTATCCCACGGGAACCGTATATTTTTCCGGGATAAAAATTAATCTATGTGTTATTCTCATGTATGAGCTACATTATTGTAAAGTTTCATTAAAGTCCATTCAGTAGTTTTTGCGTGAAAGTGTAACAAACATCCATACATCTAGACTACCATACATACAAACTTTCGCATTTATAATATTAATAGGATAATAGAATGTAATGCAATTACCAATTTATTAGTATTATGTGTAAATTCCAAGCTAACTTAGGTAATATTCATTTATGTTGTCCTAATTTGTACTAAAATTACACTAAATTTAGCTTTCGTATCTATTACCGTTATACGATGCTGAAGCAGAATAACCTTTAAAATACATTTCTTGTAAGAGTATCCTCCTTAATGTTTATTTTATTTCTTGGAACAAAATCCTGTATTGTTAAAGACACGTATTTTGTGAAAATAATTTATATAATAGGATGGCAGTTTACACAGAATTATGTTGGGTCTGTAGATATAGCCTAACGTTAGGACAGGCAGAAAAATAAACCAACAGACGGACAGTTTAGGCGTAGCAATAAAGTGTCTATCTACTACCGTCTGAGCTAAAAATAGTTAGAAAAGATCTAATAATTAATCTAACATTGCTATAATTAACATAATTTCTAAAATCTGTCATGGAAATTTTCATTACAATTCAAAGAACTGCTTCAGAAAATAGTAATGCCATTTTAATATGCCAATATTCAACATTATGTGTATAATAATGCGTTTATTTTTATTATTGCACGTATATATATCGGCGCAAGCATTTAATTGATGATTTGAAGTTTAATCGATTGTTATTATCTGTCACCCCACTCTTATATTTTAATATAAAAGGCGGATTGCGTTGTCAAGAGACACATTCGTTTGTTAGCTCTCAAGCTGAAAGCTCTGTCAAAATTTATAATTATTAAAAAGGATAGATAATTATATTAATTTATATTGATATTTTAATTTTAATAAAATGTTAGTTTGAATATTATTGTCTTAAATAATGAGTTATGGAATTAATTACTTTTTTTTAAAAGAAAATGCAATTGTAATTTGATTAAATCTATTTTATTTAAAAGTTCTCTTTATGATTTTATGTTTTGTAAATGAATTTGAATTTATGAATTAATGCAGTTCTTCATATGAGATGAGTTATTGATTTATTTATTTTTATCAGCTTTTAATGATTACTTAAAGATTGCTAATTATTCACGTTTATTGATATTTTAATAAAATTGCATTTTTCAGTATTCTAGAATAAAAACATGGAAACAAATGGTGGTTTAAATCCCTCCGACAACCCTTCTCTTACATCGGAAGAGGGGACGAGTCGACGCCAACCAACCGCAGGCCTTTCTGAAAACATGACTATGACGCTCTTGGCGAATACGTTTAAAGATACAATGTGCGAGATGATGCTGCAGATGACTCAGGAAAATCGTACTGCACTATCAGAAATGATAAAGATGTTCCAACCTAGTGAAACACGAATTAGAATATCTGATATTTATTTTCCAAGCTACGATCCTGACCAAGGCATGGATGTAAAGGAATGGGTTGACCTGATATCACGCACCCAAGATGAATACAAACTAAAAGACCACGAAGTACGACTAAAAGCAGCAGGCGTACTTAAAGGAAGAGCGCAATCCTGGGCGGACGAATGTTTGCTACGAACAACAACTTGGGCAGAAATGAGGGAAGACATGCTCCAGACGTTTGAACCTGAATCAAGATATTTCTCTGATGTTTTGAAATTTAAAAAGTACACTATTGAAGATGCTGGCAGTATTCAAGAGTATATTTCGAACATGTGGAAAATGTTTAAGAAGATTGTTAAACCTAATCCTACTGAGCAAGATGCCGTTGAATTTGTGATTGGTAGTATTACTGACGACACCCTTCGGACAGAACTTCTCAACAGCAAATCTTCTTCTGTACCAGAATTAATTGCGATCGCAAAGACCATGCGCAAACGAAAATTAACGACTACCCGGGATCACGTGGTACAAAATAAAAAGACCAAATTTAATGAGAATGCAACAGATAAAATGACATGTTTTGTATGCGGAAAACAGGGACATAAAGCTCGTTGGTGCAAAATGAACGCAATTGCCCAAGCCCGTTCAGACACAGCAGATGTGAGTAAATCAAAAGATGAAGATATGAAGAAAAAGGAGTGTTCTTTTTGTTCCATCCAGGGCCACACTTATGAAACTTGTTTTAAGCGGTTACACAGCCAAAAGAAGATAAACTTGTGTCAAAAAGGTAATACTTATTGTAATATTTTTACAATTTCGGTAGACAATAAACAATTTCAGGCCTTATTCGACAGCGGTGCTGATTGTTCTTTAGTGAAGGAGTCGATAGCTTCAAAGCTTCCTGGGCCTAGGGCCACTAAGACAACGTATCTCAAAGGTATAGGACCCATTCCAGTGATATCATTTAGCCAAATTTCTCCTGTTTTAAAAATAGACAACGTTCACATCAAACTAACACTACATCTCGTCTTGGATCATGAGCTACCTGAAGATCTTATAATTGGAAAAGATTTATTAAGCATTCCAGGCATAGAAGTTACCTTGACAAATTCCGGAATTGCCCTTTCGAGAAGCAACGAATGTTTTAAGCAGATGGATATTTGTCAGCTATCTTCGACTACGATTAATACGGATTTAGTGGACAAGAAACAATTGGATCATCTTCTCAATATTTTAAATAAACATAAAAACTCATTTTCCAATGATATACCAGAGTCAAGAATAACCACGGGAGAACTATCAATAAGACTGAAAAACCCAAACAAGACAGTCAATCGACGCCCTTATCGATTGGCACCTGTTGAACGAGAGAAAGTGCAAGAAATAATAAAAAATCTTATGGATAAGAACATTGTACGTGAAAGTAATTCACCATTTGCAAGCCCAATCATAATGGTAAAGAAGAAAAATGGCGAGGACAGACTATGCGTGGACTACAGGGAATTAAATGCTAACACAGTACGGGACCACTACCCATTACCGCTGATTACCGAGCAACTTGATCAATTAGCCGAAGCAAAATACTTCACATGTCTTGACATGGCAGCTGGATTCCACCAGATCCCTTTGTCTCCTGAATCAATAGAAAAAACCGCTTTTATCACACCTGATGGACAATATGAATATTTAACAATGCCATTTGGGTTAACAAACGCACCATCGGTTTACCAAAGAGCAATAAACAAGGCTCTTGGAGGTTTAAGGGGGAAAGACGCTCTTGTTTATATGGATGACGTGTTGATACCAAGTAAGACAGTTACCGAAGGATTCCAGAAACTTGAAAGAGTATTGGAGGCTTTAACTAAAGCAGGGTTTTCAATTAAACTTAATAAGTGTTCATTTCTTAAAACCTCGGTCGAATACCTTGGATTTATTGTTTGTGATGGTACAGTGAGGCCTAGTCCAACTAAAGTCGAAGCGTTAGCGAGATCTCTACCTCCAAAAAACGTCAAGCAGCTCAGACAATTTAATGGCTTAGCAGGTTATTTTAGGCGTTTTATACCAAACTTCTCCACAGAAATGGTACCTCTCTACAATTTGACTAAATCAAATGTGAAATGGGAATGGACCGCTGAACATGAAAGCGTCAGATCAAAAATTATAAATTATTTAACGTCTGCCCCCTTACTAACCATTTTCAAGGAAGGACATCCCATCGAACTCCACACGGACGCTAGCGCCATGGGACTCGGAGCAGTTCTTATACAGTTACATGAAGGTGTTCGACGTGTCATTGGCTACTTTAGCATGAGAACAACCCCTGCTGAATCTAAATATCATAGTTACGAACTTGAGACGCTCGCAATTGTCAGAGCTATTAAACATTTTCGGCATTTCCTTTACGGTAGGAAGTTCACAATAGTAACCGATTGTAACGCTGTTAAGGCATCACGATATAAACAAGAGTTACTTCCCAGAATTTACAGGTGGTGGGCGTTCTTACAAAACTTCGATTTCGAAGTGGAGTATCGAAGAGGAGAAAAACTTAAGCATGCAGATTTTTTCAGCCGTAATCCTCTACAAGTTGTCATGAATTTAAGCACTAAAGATGATTGGTTAATAATGGAACAACGAAGAGATCCTGAGTTAAGTAAGATTATTGAAGATCTTTCTAAAAATAATGGCGTGAATGTCGAATATGAAGTCAAGGATAACATTTTATATTATAAAATGAGTGTAAATGGCAAAGAGAAACTCGTTAAAGTTGTACCGCAGTCTTATCAATGGAGTCTTATTAACACTTACCATGAGGCACTCAAACACATGGGATGGGAAAAAACTCTAGCGAAACTTAAAGAAAACTTCTGGTTTCCTAAAATGTCAACAGTGGTTAGATACTTTGTTGAGCACTGCGTTATTTGCAAGACTATGAAGGGACCCTCCGGAGCTTCGCAGAGTCGACTACATCCACTCGAAAAAATAGCAGAACCTTTTCACACGATACATATAGATATCTCAGGGAAACTCAGTGGAGCTGCAGCCGAAAAAGAATATGTCTTTGTAGCAATTGACGCTTACACTAAATTTGTTATATTACAGTATGCAAAGAATAAAAATCAATCCAACGCCCTTAAACATCTGCAGGAAGTGGTTTTCCTCTTTGGAGCTCCTAAAAGAATAATAGTTGATGGTGATGGTGCTTTTACTTCCCACTATAAGGCTTTTTGTCAAGAATATGGAATAGAGTTACATCAATGTGCTGGATACACAAGTAGAGGAAATGGACAAGTTGAAAGAGTTATGAGAATCATAAAAAATGGCCTTACTATTATCAAAAATACCCAGAAAGCTCATTGGGAAAAGTCGCTCGGAGCTTTACAGTTAGCCATAAACTGTACATTTTCAAAATCTACAGGACAAACTCCAATAGAATTATTAACAGGCAAGAAAGGATGTGTACCCCTACAACTACTGAATCTCATTGATGATGAAAATGAACGAATAAATCCAGAGGCTATGAAAGATATTATTATTGGAAGAATGGCCGAGCAAGCTGAAAAGGACAAAATACGTTATGATAGCGGGAAAGCAAAAGTAAAAAGATTCATGAAGGGAGAATATGTCTTATTAAAAGAACCAATGCGACTTGGTACAAAATTGAGCCAAAAATTCGATGGGCCATATGAGGTGACAAAGGTGTTGCCGCATGATCGCTATGAAATTCGTCGTAGTAATCACCGTGGCCGGTCAAGGAAAGTAAGCCATGAAAACCTACGTAGTGCTCCAAAGTTTGGCGTACAAAGTGATGTGGCCGTATCGGCGATGAATAGAAGTTTTGATGAAGAATAATGTGATGTGTGCCAGTGTGTATGACATGTGTGAAATGTGTATAAGACAAAGTGGTGTAATTAACATGCGATGAAAACCAATACTAAAGTTAAGTGAGTTTATTAATTTTATAATGTGAATTAATACGTGGTGTATGTGTTTTACGAGAAAGCCAAAATGAGCGCCGAGGCTCTGAGGCTGGACCAAAATTAGCGCTGAGGCTATGAGGTCATAGATATTTTAAGATTAATTATTTATTTTTATGTGGTTGCTACGAGATTTTTGTGCTTAATTTACAAAAGATATTAAATTCTTATCGAGGTAAAATGAGTGATTATTTTATTTTTCCAGATGAAAATTAATCACGGACGCAGGGACGCGCCTGATGTCAGTATGGCCGTATCGGCGCAAGCATTTAATTGATGATTTGAAGTTTAATCGATTGTTATTATCTGTCACCCCACTCTTATATTTTAATATAAAAGGCGGATTGCGTTGTCAAGAGACACATTCGTTTGTTAGCTCTCAAGCTGAAAGCTCTGTCAAAATTTATAATTATTAAAAAGGATAGATAATTATATTAATTTATATTGATATTTTAATTTTAATAAAATGTTAGTTTGAATATTATTGTCTTAAATAATGAGTTATGGAATTAATTACTTTTTTTTAAAAGAAAATGCAATTGTAATTTGATTAAATCTATTTTATTTAAAAGTTCTCTTTATGATTTTATGTTTTGTAAATGAATTTGAATTTATGAATTAATGCAGTTCTTCATATGAGATGAGTTATTGATTTATTTATTTTTATCAGCTTTTAATGATTACTTAAAGATTGCTAATTATTCACGTTTATTGATATTTTAATAAAATTGCATTTTTCAGTATTCTAGAATAAAAACATGGAAACAAATGGTGGTTTAAATCCCTCCGACAACCCTTCTCTTACATATAATGACCAGCGGTCGCGGGTTCGAGTCCCGCTGGGGTATTTATTTGTGTGATGAGCACGAATGTTTGTACTCCAGTCATGGGTATGTATTTATTTATATATGTATGTATTTATATATGCGTAGTATATCAACTATCTGGTATTAATAACCCTAGCCCCGTAGCTTACCATGGAACTAGATGGTGCTGTGTGTTTTTTTCCAACATATTTATGTATTATATTATTTATTATGCATTCATACACACTGCATGCATAAGCTTGTGGATTATTCTTTGGATTCGTTTCTAAAAACTAAAACTAACAACACCACAACAAACACAGTAACAACATCATCTTGAAAAATCCCGGCTGTTACTAAAAATTTGTCTAGGCGTGTAAGACGTGTGACCTAGAACCTAAGACCCATAAATCTGCAGTCGTACATTATACGCACGTATTGGTATTATAAAAAACAATATAAATCACATAAAGAGGTATGATTGCTATAATATTACTCTTTTCAACGCAATTTATTTTATTACTTAATTTTTCATCAAATAATATGTTTTAATATGAAACAAAAAGCTTTAATACAAAACTTTACATTAAGTTATATAAATGGCGTTTATTTGAAGCCGAATAAAACGTTTTTCAATCAAATTGAAAATTTAATAACCTGTTGATTGAATAATATATTGCTCATTATCTTTAATTTCAGTTAACCAATGTGATTTGACTGGCAAAAAACATATTATCTACTAATTTTTTTCAGAGATGAGATATTTTCCCGCAGTAAAAAGTATCCTATATGTTGACCCGGATAACCAGCTTCATACCAATTTCATCAAAATCTGTCCAGTGATTTTCTCGTGATGCGGTCACAGACAGACAGACAGACAGACAAACATTCTAAAAACTATAGATTAGGCCTCTGCACCGATAATAATGACTATTTCAATAAGATTTTTCAAAAAAAATATTTAATGTACAGATTCGACACAGAATTTTATTATTTTCACCCCCTTAAGGGATTATTTTCGGGATAAAAAGTATCCTATGTCCTTCCCAGGGTCTCAAACTATTTTTTTACCCATCTAAATCGGTTCAGTTGATCCAGAGATTACCCCCTATAACGTCACAAACTCACAAAATCACAAACTTTACCTCTTTATAATATTAGTGTAGATTAGATTTCGCTTTATTTCACACTTGACCGGTATTTTATCTTAGTGTATCAAAAAAACAGTTTTATAAAAAAAAAATTTGTAAAATCATGAAAAAATTGTTTTGTAATATAGCGGTAGTGAACGCCATAAAGTTAGTATACACTAAACAGCCGTCACGTCGTCCCTAGAATTGGCCGCGCGTGACGACACTACGTAATTACTGTCACGTACAATGCAATATCAGTTGTTTGTACTCAATGGAGTTATGCCTAGCTCTAACCTTATTATTTCATACTTTCATCATATATATATTGTATCACTGATATTCCACTATAGTAATACTTTTTGCATGCTGTGATAATATCTAGTTAATTAGTTTTTTGTTAGTCTTTATTGGGATGAAAGATATTTTTTGAAGTTATACTTAATTTGGAAAAAAATATAAGAGTAAAAATAGTCTCGTCAAAATCGGTCCAGCCATTTCAAAGATTAGTCGGAACAAACAAACAGACAGACAGACAAAAATTGTAAAAAAACGTTGTTTCGGTATATGTACCGTATATACATCCATATGCATTTAGTAAAAAAGCGGTTATTTTAATATTACAAACAGACACTACAATTTTATTTATCTGTATAGATTAAGTAATTATTTCCACTCCAAAATAAGTTCATTCAAATAGAAATTCGAATAAACATTAATAATATTATCTTACTTTCCAAGAATAAAGCCTTATAATTTTGTATGAACCACATATTTAATATTCAATACAAACTTAATTTATAACAAAAAAGAAGATAATGCTATTATTCCACTCAAGCTCAAGCCACAAGTAAAGTGAAAACAAACATTTAATTTATCAGTTATAATTGAAAGCGGTCTAAGAGATGAGAACGGGAAAACTTTCTTTTTAAATGTGTTATCTTATAATTTAATAGAAAAACATTACTATATCCTTATGTTAAAATGTATAATCCGACGTCGGTCCATATGTCCAAAATTTGAAAGTTTAAAAGGGATGAAGTTTTTGAACTTAATTTTAAAGCTTTTTTGCGAGAGGTGAGAGATTTAGATGAGCTTTAATGCGCTGTTGATACGTGTGTTCGAAATTTGGTGAACGATCTCGACGCATTTTGAAATTCGTTTGCATTATTTTAAGTTTTTCAGCGTTAAATATGTACTAAAAACGTTTATAATACTTCCATATACTTGTGTTTATAAAACAAGGAAAAAGCAAAATTAAAACATTTAGAGGTTTCCCCATAAAAGATATTATATTTTATGGGAAGACCCTCATTTCACTCAGTGCATTCATAAATAGTTATTGTGAGTGTACTTTAGGAGATAGGTATATTCTATTACGGACTTTTCTGTAGCCCTTTTTAAGATCTACAATTTTTAAGATCTACAATTTTCTAGTACATTGTTTTGATGTATCTTTTAAAGTTAAGCCAGTATTTTTAGTCATGTAAATTTTTAAGTAAGACTCCATAGAGCCAATTAGTTAGTTTTCCCGAAAAATGATAGATTTTCATCCTAAACATTGACCCATACAATAAATTACTACATACGCTACACTTTAGTTAAAGTTTATTTAGTAATTTTGGTTTGAAATACACACAGACACACATAAACAGATAAAAATGTCAATAGCATTGTTTTTGCGTCTAGAAGTTTTTTGTTTTAAAAAAATATCTCATGTACAGATAATACTATTTTATTATACGTATATAAATAATATAAACGCGCAAAGCCACAAACAATCTAATATATTATTTATTTAGATTAATAAACTTTAGATTATAATTAAGCGAAATATTGAAATATTCTTTTTTATTTATTTACTCTTTAATATTTAATACAAAGCTTTAATAAAAAGCTTAATTTATTTGAAAATTTCTAAGTAACCAATAAATCAGCAATCTTGGCAAAATGAAATCTGAATTGAAACAGATCGTAAACAAGTTGAGCCGAACCAATATAACTGTCAATGGTTAAGCCGACCTCCTTTTAATAGATTTAGTATGAAAATTGATTTATTATTTTTAACTCTACCGCTATAGTAATATAGTTTAAAATACACTAGCATGATCGAATCGTGCATGATATATGTTGATTTCAGAGGAAGGTATAACATATTGACGACGTTAAATGAAAATTGAAATGTATGAATATGTTATTATATTATTTGACGTACTTTTCCCTGTGGCTTTACTCGTGATGAACGTACAATAACTAATTTAAAAAAATAATTTTACTTTTCTTTACTTAAGTCTACAATAATGAAACACGTCTATTTTAAAATTGCCTTTATTTGTGCTGTAAAAAACCTATCAAAACTTTTGATTACATCTATTAGTGTATGCATGTTCCTCATGGACTTCAAATCGGCTGGAGCGATTTTGATCTCAGGCAATCTTCAGATTAGTCCAGCGGGTGATTCTCTGAAGTTTGGTAGCGATCGGAAGTTTGAACGCGGGCGATGTCGAGGGTACTGCTAGGTATTAATAAAATATCTTATAGGTTGCTTCCCCATACATACTTTCATCTCCATTTTCACCCCCTTAAGGGATGACTTCCGGGATAAAAATTATACTGTCCTTCCTAAGGTCTCAAACTATCTTTTTAACAAATTTCATATAAATCGGCTTAATAGTTTCGGAGCTTATTTGGTACAAACAAACAAAGAAAAAAATCTTTCCTCTTTATAATACTGGTTTTGATTAAGATCCCATTCGCTTATCGAATGCAAAGTATTTTACATTAAGCTTGCATAAACAAATACGTCGTAAATGGGTTATCTTATGAAATATGAAGATCAACCCATCTACGGCATACATACATATTTGTTTATGATATACTAGCGACTCACCCTCGCTCCGCTCGGGTTCGTCCCTACTTACGTTACGACGTTTAATATAGATTTCTCAGATATGATATATTTTCCGGCAATAAAAAGTATCCTATATGTTGATCCGGATAACTACCTATCATCATACCTTTCATCAAAATCCCTCCAGGAGTTATTCCGTGATACGGTCACAGACTGAGACACAAAAATTCTTAAAACTATACATTCCGCCTCTGTATGGATAATAATGTCTATTTCAATAAGATTATCAAAAAAATATTGAACGCCCAGATTTGGCTTTGTTACAATTTTATTATTTGTACAGATTTTGCGTATACTGGATAAACTGATAGTAATTTAAAATTTCAAAAAAAAAAAAAACAATTGGTCATGAATCATGCTTGACACTTTATTTTACTATGAGGGGGACGAAGGAGTTGACTTCTGTAGAGGTTGTTTTGGATTTTATCCTTCTTACGGCAATTATCAGAAGCTCAGCACTAATTTACTAATAAAAAGTAAATTTAAGTAAAAATTAAATATTTTGGGACATTAACACACAGCACCATCTATTTCCATGGTAAGCTACGAGACTTGTGTTATGCATACCAGATAGTTGATACACTATACATATATAACTTTAAATACGTACATATTATAAAAATAAACATCCATGACTGGAATACAAATATTCGTGCTCATCACACAATTCAATGCCCCTAGCGGGACTCGAACCCGTAACCGCTAGCACAGCAAGTAGGGTCACTACAAATTCAGCCAATCGTGTCGTCTGTGGTAATAAACTAATCATACCATCTATATACATTTTAAACGAATTGCTGGAAATAGAATTAATTTACAAGTCAATTAATACAAAGAATAATTTGAATAACCATTAAAAATAACAAAGGTCACTAAGTGTAGCTCGCTCCCTCGTTGTAACGATACCGTCTCATTTTCCTAATTAATAGGCAAAATGTATGTATATAACAACAATCGTTCTCATTACGTTTTTTTTTATTGGAGTAAGTCTAATGCCCACAGACATACGCCCGTGCCTTTTTCTGAGTTATTTTTATATTTATGTTCTCATTATGTACTGCTAATGTATTTTTCGTCAATTTAATAATATATTGAATTTCCAAACGTTTGTAGTTTTTGAGAATTAAAAAAAAAATGTTGTAAGACAAAGCTGAAATATCTTCAAATGTTTTGATCTCAGTGCTTTTTCATATAGAAATAACAGAAATAGTGAAATATTCAACAAGTATTGTACTGAACTACTATAATGGAGATTTTACTGCCTTATTGATCTGGCTTGTATTACTGCAGAATCGGAGGTTCTGGGTTCGAGCTCCGAGTCAAACCAAAAAAGTATTTTTTCTGTGAAAAAAAAAACATGTAAAACAAATTAGGCAGTTACTTAGGGACCACGTGTATTCAAATCGAACCTATACCTTATTTCTAACAAGTTTTTTTGGATAACTGCACACTGCA
Organism: Fabriciana adippe; assembly: GCA_905404265.1. NCBI lineage: Eukaryota > Metazoa > Arthropoda > Insecta > Lepidoptera > Nymphalidae > Fabriciana > Fabriciana adippe. The sequence continues at coordinate 14,028,009 of FR990001.1, forward strand.
CAGTATCATCATGGGTGAAAGTGAGTAAATAATCTACCTTTTTTATAAAGACACTAGCGACTTACCCTCGCTTCGTTCGAGTGCGCCCTTAGGTACGTATTATTTTTTTCTTTTTCTAAAATAAAAGTAGCCTAAGTTACTCATTATAATATCAACTATTTGTTAGTGAAAGAACTGTTAAAATTAGTCCAGCCGTTTTAGAGATTAGCCGGAACCAACAGACAGACAGACAGACAAAATTTTTCAAAATTGTGTTTTTCTTATAAGTACCGTATATAATTCCATATGCATTTAGTATGAAGCTGTTATTTTGACATTACAAACAGACACATCAATTTTATTTATCTGTATAGATAGTTTTCATTACTATACGATAGGCTAGTTGCTAATTATTTTCCTAATCTGGTTAAACTTTAGCTTCATACATTCTATTTGTAGATAAGAGAAAGCGTGAAGCCATAAACAGAACAAATAAACATAAACGTTGTTGAATCACTTTTGTACTGTTTAAAGCATTCCCTGGAGTTGCCACAAACAACACTAATAATCACATGGAAACGTTTCGCATCATTGAGTCGATACAAACCAAACGCATGCACCGACCGTTCCCTGATGCAATGATAGCATACAATTAGATTATCCGTCCTCCCTGTATATGGTGTTGTAACGTAATGTTTTGTTTTTATGTCTTCTTTCTGTTTTTAGTATGTGTTCAGCCCTTTTTTAACATCCCACTGCTGGGCATGGGTCTTCCTTCAATACAAGAGGGATCAGGCCATAGTTCACCACACTAGCCAAGTGCAGGTTGGTGGACTTTACATGTCTTTCGGAAACTTGCTAGGTTCTTGCAGTTTTCTTCAAGATCTTTTTCTTCCCCGTAAGACAAGTGGTGCGCGACCCGGGGTTTGAACCTGCTTCACCCAGTTTCACAAGCGAGCGCATTACCACTGGACTGCCATTGCTGGGTGTGGGCCTCTTATCTCATTCAATACGAGGGGGATCAGGTATAATGACAATAATAATAAAATTATTCAGCCCTTATGACCAGGCTATAGTCCACCAGCTAACATAGCTGGCCAAATGCAGATAGGTGAATTTCACATGACTTTTTAAAACTAAGAAGTTCTGTTACATATGCAGAAATAATGTGTTTCATTCATCACAATAAGGTGAGCGATAATTATGTTGAAAAATGATTTGCATGTACACTCAGGGGCACGCGAGATCCGGCGCTTAAACTCGCTTTGCCTTACAAGCGGGTACGTTAGCACTGGGCTGCCTCATTGTAGACAGGACGACATGATATTTAGAAAATATTACAATTAAACATAACGTTAAGCACTAAAAGTTACACAAGAAATATAGTATACTAACAACTCACCCTCACTCCGCTCGGGTTCCTCCCTAGGTACGGTTTAACGGTTAGTATAGATTTCTCAAAGATGAGATTTTTTCCCGCAGAAAAAAGTATTCTATATGTTGACTCGAAAAACCAGCTATCATCATACCAAATTTCATCAAAATCTGTCCAGTGGTTTTCTCTCGATGCATTCTCAGGCAGACGACAGATAGAAAAAAAATCTAAAAACTATAGATTCGGCCTCTGTGACGCTCATAATGACTATTTCAAAAGATTTAAAAAAATATTTAATGTACAGATTCGAATAATTTAAAATTTTATTATATGCATAGATAAGAAAATAGTACACTAATAGTATGTGGTCCTTATCAAATTGATACAGCCTCCTCATTAGTGCTGATAGCAACGCTCGACGGATAAAAATACAGAAGGATATTAATTTTTCTTGAGCACGTAGGTTCCTTATCCTTCTACGTTTTAAAGCTATGGTAACATAAACAAATTAATAACTAAAACTATCTTTTGGGATTTTTTCGCATATGTCTCTCCCGTGACCATGATTTCTGTAAAGCATTCGAAACGTTGGGAAACAAAGATCAAAATAAATCCGCGAATTAACCCGAAAAGATAGTTTTATTTAAAATTTCAAATATTCGCGTAAATCTAAGAAAGTATTAAATTAATAACTGTTTAAGTTAAACATTTTCTAACTACGAATTAACCTTTAACGTAATTATTACACCCATAGACGTATATTTTTAAATTTAAAGAAAACTTTCAGGATATAACCTGTTAATTAAAAAAAAAATAGTTTACACTAGGTGAAAATTTCATGCAACTATCATGTATGTATGTGCATGCTTCACACTGAACGGACTAGTTCATCGCTAGTTTTTATCGCTACATTTTATTATTATGTTGTTGTTCTGTTCTGTTCTTTTTCTGTGGCTTATAGGCATGTCATTTGGGCACAAATTACTTCGCCAATGTCATGTAGTATAGAGAAGACACGGTAGAGTTATTCTTCAAAGCCGGTTAAAATTGAATGAATTACACTTAAAATTGAGTGATAGCAATTTATGACGTTGTCATAATTTATTCGGTTACGAGGTGGTGCTAATACATCGAATACACATCAGCCCTCTGCTAGTAACTGATGTATTAATAGTTTGTCATTCGCAATTTGCAACGTCGAATTTCGTTATGGCCTAATAAACAGATGCCTATGTAAATTAGGTTATGTATTGGAAATGTAAGAGTTAATATGAATGTTTAAAGTTTACTAGCTTACATAAAACTTATAAGTAAAACTTGCTGTTTCACTTTTACCTATATCTATACAGATAAATAAAATTGGAGTGTCTGTTTGTAATATTAAAATAACCGCTTTTTACTAAATGCATATGGATGTATACACGGTGCACATACCAAAACAATTTTTTTTACAATTTTTGTCTGTCTGTCTGTCTGTCTGTCTGTTCCGGCTAATCTCCGAAACGGCTGAATTGATTTTGACGGACTTTCACTGGCAGATAGCTGATGTTATAAGGAGAAACTTAGGCTACTTTTATTTTAGAAAAAGAATCAGGATTCCGAGAAAAAAAATATCCATGAAATTGTGAACAAAATCTGCGTACGGCGGACGAATCCGAGCGAAGCGAAGGTTAATCGCTACATAATTTTAATGTATATCTTAGAAGTAGCGAGCTACGTACGTACCTAAGGAAGAACGCGAGCAAAGCGAGCGTGAGTCGCTAGTTTTTACATAAATCTTGAAAATAATAATATTATAATCTATACATATAATAAAATTGTAACTAAGCAGAATCTGTACATTAAATATTTTTTGGAAAATCTTATTAAAGTAGACATTATTATCGATACAGAGGCCGAATCTATAGTTTTTAAAATTTTTGTATGTCTGTCTGTTGCCGCATCACGGAAAAACCACTGGAGGGATTTTGATGAAATTTGGTATGGTGATAGCTGGTATATAACACAACGCTTAAAGAAAAATGTGTTAGCGTTTATTTGAAGTTTTCTCTCTCTTTTTTGCAATATTTTTTAAAATCGTTTTATATGTTTTATCAAGTGCGTGTCTAGGTACCTATGTGTTATTCTAGGTCATAGTTTATCTTGTCTATCTTTGTACTAAATTTCATCTAAATCTGTTCAGCCGTTTCAACACGTAGTATGTATGTAGTAATAAACATATACTCACATACAATTATTGGCAAATACAATATTAGTCTGATACATAGTATATAATATTTAGAATCGATTTTGTAATTCAAAAGTTTACTTCTTATAGACAAACAAACGCATTTTTAATTTTTTATAATCGTATAAGAAAGTTTTAAAATTTAAAGTGTAAAAATAGCGTCTACGTGACTTATCCGCTACGTCGCAGCAGTGTTACTTGCGGGAGCTATACTGAGATTATTTCTTTGAAGAATTTTGATCGAATAAATTACTTGGACGTTCAAAAATATATTTTTGTTCCTAAACAATACATAATGTTATTACAGGAAGAGAAAAATTACATAAAAGGTTTTTTATTTTTTATTATTATGATACAATTCTTCTTTGCCAGTATATTAGTCCAAATTCACAATATACACAATATATATATATATATATATATATATATATATATATATATATATATATATATACATACATAATAGAGATACTGAACTTTTTCATTTGTTAGTCTATTACAAATACATAATAAGTAAATATAAAAATACTAGCGACTTACCCTCGATTCGCTCGGATTCGCCCCTAGATACGTTTCAACGGTTAGTATGAAATACAAATCTTTTAATTTCTCGGCTTTTCTGTACGTATATGCGTGTATTATACATATAAACCTTCCTCTTGAATCACTCTATCTATTAAATAAACCACATCAAAATCCGTTGCGTAGTTTTAAAGATCTAAGCATATATAGAGACAGACAGCGGGAAGCGGCTTTGTTTTATACTATGTAGTGATTCCATTTATCCATCCATCCAAATTTTCGCATTTACTCGTATTATATTTATGGGATAAATCTCAATTCAAATTCAGATCTCAGATAACGTAATACAACATTTATTTTAAAATATTACTTTCTTATGCTACGACTTAAATTCAAATTGAAATAATATGCAAATGACCGTTCTCACTGTTCCCTGGAGCATGCTACTTGCATCATCAAACTCAGATGTGTGCAAGTGGATTTGAAGAACATTGGTCGCAGCAAGCTAAGCCGAGACTCATCACTAAGCCAGAGGTTACAGGTTCGATTCTTGCATAGATTTATTACATTTGTATTTTCCATAGAGTGACTGAAGTGGACTTTTTTCTGCTAACATTGAGAATTACATCGCATCTTATTTTTATAGTAACCTGTTTTTTTTTTTTGTAAATATGAACATTTTACATAGAAGAGATGAAGAATCTCAAAATTCTACGATTTGAAAAAAGTAATTTTTCACTCATTTTGACTCCTTGAAAGCCATTTTTAACGTCACACTGCTGCTCCCTACACTACAAGGGAGGACAGGACATAGTTCACCACACTGTCCAAGTGTGGTTTAATAGACATCATATGAAAAGTCAGAGGTACGAGACCCGTCATACCCGTTTTTATACTTACTCAATTTCATTGTATATTACTATTTTTTCACCCCTGATAAACACTGATGGATTAATGTTAATATATTCTTAAGATAATATTAAATATATAATTTAAACTAGCGACTCACCCTCGCTTCGCTCGGGTTCGTCCCTAGGTATATTTTAACGGTTAGTATGGAATAGATAGATTATATATACTATATATAGGTAAAATGAGTTGTTATGGGTTGTTTTGTAACGTACATTCCCGTAGGAATGAGACAATCTCTCACGATAAAAAGTACCCCATGTCACAAAAAATCAAGTCAATCCGTCACTCTGTTTCGACGTGAAAAAAGGACAAACAAACATACTTTCACATTTATAATATTAAGTATGAATATATAGCAATTTAAATATACCATTTTATATACAGTCCACATTTGGCCGGTTCATTTTACCTTGACCAATATTAAAGTTTGCAGAATACATAATCCAGCGACTGCTTCCTCAACATTTGTATGGAATACGATTTTCTGAATTCTTTAAGGATTTGACTCACAGCCAGATTCTAATACGCCACGGAGCTTGGTCTTGCTACTTTTCGAGACCCATATTGGATTGGAAAAGTATTGCTAGCGTTTGCATAAATTTCCCTAATAAAAACAAAAATGAAATTTCAAAAAATCCTAATGACTTATACCTTTACGACTAACGATTTACCCTTGTTTCGCTCGGATGATTATCTATTTCTGTAGTCATCTAAATATGTCTAGTCGTTTGATTCCGAGTTTCCATTATTTTGTGCGTCTGTTACAGTAAAAATACCATCCAAACATATTTTTATATATATCAATTAATCAACTATAAATATAAATATGTTGAGACATTAACACGCAGCACTATCTAGTTCCATGGTAAGCTACGAGGCTTGTGTTATGAATACCAGATGGTTTATACACTACACATATATAACTTTAAATACGTACATATTATAAATATAAACACCCATGACTGGAGTACAAGCATTCGTGCTCATCACACAAATGAATGCCCCCAGCGAGACTCAAACCCGCGAGCTGGCACAGCAAGCAAACCGAGCCAAACATGTCGTCAAAATCAACTACATCTTCCTTACATTTTTATATGATTTACGGAGAGAGAAAGTGGTATATCGCTATTTTCTCTTTTTTTCACCTATATAAAGAGTATTGTGAACAATATTTACTCACTAGAGACAAGCAAAAATAATTTTTGGGGTAAACAAAGAAAGGGTAAGAAATGAGCATTATATTTACCCCAGGGTAACTTTGAGCAGTGATCAAATGATACATTATAAGTAGTAATTATATTAATTGGTAGTAATAAAATAACAAATGGTATATATGTATAATTTATTTATTACTTTATATTTTACTTTATATAAATGAAGAGTAACATCGTATTCAAGCAATAAAATTCAGAAATAGTAACATTTGTAAATATGTAACCGTATTTTTTTAAATATCATAATTATTCATCTTTTCTATTTTGACAACTCTATGAGTTTTTCAATATTAAAAATTTATTCTTGATCAATATTTTTTACATTTTAATTGTTAAATGTATTAAGCTGTTCGTCGCTTTAGTGCTTATTTGTTCAAACGACCAATACTTGCTGTGCTTTACAGAAGGGAGCTTTTCCTCAATTTTAAAAACAAAGCTTTATTTCTAAGTTTTGTATACATAAATATATAAAATACTTTTTTCTGTATATCAAAGTAAAATGTGTATTTGACTTCAATAAAATTGACATTTAAATGTTAATAATTCTGTATTAAAAAGCTTTTGAGTAAAGACAAATAAGCACTGAGACGACGTGTTTACGGCTGGCTTAATTTTTTTATATTTGGTACTCAGTGTATTCCCACTTCCATGTTTTATTCACGCTGTTATCGTAGATCGGTGAGATAGGAACCTTGACTGTTTCTGAAACCTAAAAAAGGTACAAAAGAGGTTTAGCTTAAGTAAGCTCTATCTAAGCTCTATCTATATAAAATCTCAAAAAAAAAAATCCAGCAATAATTGTATCAAAGTATAATATTGTACTAAAATAAACAATACTTTATAAAAATTTACAAAAAATATTTTTTTCACTAAAAAAAAACCTTATAAATTTTAAATTTTTAAATAAACATTGAAGAAGATATGTGAAATTATCTATTCTTTGAATAAAAATAATGGAAAATGGTCCATGACGAAGTTATCACCTTCTCTAAATTCGGTGTGGTTCGGAAAAGATGGTGGAAAATGCTACAATTGCTTTAAAATGAACTTTTAAGATCTTATTAGCTTAATACTTTCTTAGATTTACGCGAATATTTGACATTTTAAATAAAACTATCTTTTCGGATTATTTCGCGGATTTATATTGATTTTTGGTTCCCGACGTTTCGATTGCTTTACAGCAATCATGGTCACGGGAGAGACTGAGGTGTTAAACATTTCAAAGGCGTTATATACTTGATACAGACATCTTATTAACTTCACTTCTAAATGACTATTAATTATTATCATTATCAAACCTTGAATGTGAATTTGGAATGCAAATACAACATTTTTTACATTAATAATACAAAATTTCACACTAAAGAATTGTATAGATGGAGTCCGCCAATATAAATGTTAAAGACAACAATAGTAGCTTGATTTACTGTTTATGCTACTATTCTCGATTTTGCAACACAAATCGTTTACTTCGTTTAAAGATAAAAATTGTTACATGAGAAGAAAATATGAATAATAATCAATAAAGTAATATTTTTTGAACTTTTTTAGGCACTAGTTCTATTTCCATTGAAAGAGAGATAGCATAATAGTAGCTTATTTAAAGGTTTTCTTCGTTATAAAAAAAAACCCTTAGCTTTTTATTCATTACCATATTTCATTTACTTATCACAGTAATGAGTATTGTATACTATTTTATTTTAAAACATTATTGTTTGGCTTCATGTTTATTTCTATGATACTCTGTCTATATTATTCCTTAGTTTGAATACATAAAGTTAACTCATTTTCACGAAAAAGCTACTTAGAAGACAATAGGGTGTCTTCAAAACTACAATTTACTACATTTTCAGGCATTCCTAATAAAGTAAATAACATTTACCAGGAACACCTAATTTTATTATGAAGAGCTTTTTCTGAGGAAATCGGTTGAATAACTTTCTGCAACACAAACTGTATTATTGAAAGTGGTAAGTTTGAAAATATCCAACGCAGTACTTTATTTTAACCAGATCGGATTAACATTTATAGTATCAATATATATTTTGACTTGTGACAGAATTATTAATACAACAAACTTTATATACAACTAGCGACTTACCCTCGCTTCGATCAGGTGCGTCTCTAGGTACGTTTTAATTTTGTGAGTGGAACCTTAAATTTTTATTAAAATAAAAGTAAGTTTTGGAGATCAGCCGGAACAGACAGACAAACAGACAAAAAAATTAACAGTTGTGTTTTTCTTATACGTACCGTATATAATTTCACACGCATTTAGTAAAAAGCTGTTATTTTGACATCACAAACAGACACTTCAATTTTATTTATCTGTATAGATAATGCCCGTTTAATCATATATGCATACAAAAATAAAAATATTCACCTGACCGCTAAAGTGTCCCTCTGCACCATCAGTACTTCGCGGTTGAGGAACCAAGTTCAAGGGCTCGTACGCGTCAGATACCCCGCTGTCTGGTGAGTTAGGAGACTCCATGTTATTCAAATACCCTTTAGGTACCCTACTTTTATGCACACAGTAATCTCCTGTGAAGGGGTTTTGATAAGCTACCACTGTTCTGTAAGGAGAGATGATGGAAATTAGAACTGTATTTTAGTTTATGTATAAATTAAAATATTGCATACACAAAATGTCTATCTATATTTTGTGTATTCAATATTTTATTAAATACTCGTACATACTCGTTTGTTTTTATTAAATACATAGTCCGCCAAACCACAATTGGCCAGCGTGGTGGACTATGGCCCCTCGTATTGAAAGGAGGCCCACTCCCAGCAGTGGGACGTTAAAAAGGGCTGAATACGTACATACACATACTCGTTCAGGTGTCGTGTGTACATAAGGCATGTTGGTTATATAATATATAGAGGTTATTGTTATCTTATTTTATACAATCTTATCAGACAGTTAATGAATTTGTTAAAACGGAAATAGGAAGATTCAATTTTATTATAAGCTAATATAAATAAATAAATAATGAATGTCCTCCTGACCGATTCCGGCCACGGCGGCCAATCTCATTGAGACTAGCCAACTGCGCAGGAGATATTATAGTGCAGCGCGTGTACGCGCAGACACAAGTGCACTCTCTATTCCTGTCACTCTCATACTCCGGTGGGACGACTACTCGACACGACCGGTGAGAGTTAAGGCGCAGGACCGACGGCTTTACGTGCTCTCCGAGGCACGGGGGTGAAACACCGCCAACTTCCCAACTCCGGGCTGTTACTGAGGCTTACTATACAGAAAGACTCAATAACTAAACTTGGCCCGACCCGGGACTCGAACCCAGGACCTCAGGATGTGCAGCCGTACATGCTAGCCACTACACCACCGAGGCAGCTGGCATAAATAAATACATAATAAATGAAATATTAATACTTTCTTAGATTTACGCGAGTATTTGACATTTTCAATAAAACTACCTTTTCGGATTCTTTCGCGGTTTTATTTTGATTTTCGGTTGCCTAATGTTAGTGGGAACCAAAAATTTAAATAATTCCGCCAAAAAATCCGAAAAGATAGTTTTATTTATAATGAAATATTATCTAATATAACATTATATAACTCCATAGATAATGCTATAAAAATAACTTATTAAATAAAGTACCTGGACGACCGAGCTCTATTCAACGTAGACGCTCGTTCAGTAGGTTATCATCCATTGGCGACAATGTGACACACACATTTACGAAATGGCGCTGTATGACATTGTCAGCGTGAGAGCATTTAACTTTGGGTAATGCATTTAAGCATACATCGGAGGTAAGTCTAGGTGGTTATGTGGGACTCACCGGGTTGAAAAATCAGTATTAGGGCCCACTAAAACCCATCAGAACCTAGATTAGGTTCTGTTGGGTTTTAACGTTGCGTCGTAAGTTCACTTACGTACTTAACCACGACACCCTGACAGCAGGTCTGCTGAAGTAAACCACAACAGCCAAGGGATTACTCCCTTGGTCCACTCTGCTATCAGAGAAATACTAAGAGCAACCACTATGGTACACTCATCGACATGAGCCGCTCCCCAGTGTGTCTCTTAGCTTCAAGCCCGGTTGGATTTCTGGACGCTAATGAGCTCTCATCTCATCTAGTTTTAAATAATCTAAAATTTAATTTATTTTATAACACTTTACCGTAATTGTTCATTTGCCGATCCCTCACTTTTGTGTGAAAACAACACTCTAGTTGGCCTCAGTAATATTGTAACCTGAAAAAAGCTTACATAAACTTATTCTATTATTGAGCTTCCGCGCAGCGCGTGAACTTTTATTTTACTTTTGCTTGCAATCAATACGTATTCAAATTTATGTATGGAAAGTTTACTCTAATATTACTATATTTTTGACTATCTTGTTGACTAGAGATATGAGGTTATAGGTTCGAGTCCTGGGTCAAGCTAAGCAAGTTAATGGGTTTAATACTTTTTTTAAATGCGAATATTCAACATTTTAAATAAACCCCGATGTTTCAAAAGCTTTACAGCTATCATGGTCACGAGTGAGACTAAGGTTTTAGACGTCCCAATATAGTTGTCATAGACTGTACCTACCCACAATATTGTATACCTAATGATTTTAAAAATATAAAAATTGCACAAAGTACCTCAGTACGGTAGTAGTTCAATTTTTTGGGTTTATCTATCAAGAAATTTTTCGTTGCAGCTCACTGCTCAGTATATTTTTTTTTTCATTGGGTTAATTTTATATGTTTTGTAATCTAATTATTTATTTTACTACAGATAAATAAAATTGAACTGCCTATTTGTAATGTCAAAATAATAGTTTTTTTACTAAATACATATGAAAGTATATATGGTACTTCTAAGAAAGCAACAATTTAAAAAAAAAAATATCTGTCTGTTTATCCTGGCTAAATTCCGAAACAGCTGGACAATTTTGACGGGACTTTCACTGGCAGATAGCAGATGTTTTAAGAAGTAACTTAGACTTATTTTAATAAAAGAATCAGGGCTTCATCCAAAAAAACAAAAACCCATGAAATTGAGAACAAAATCCTCGAACTAGGGACGCATCTGAGCGAAGCGACGATTAATCGCAAGTAAATAAATAAATAAAATCTTACTTGACCATTACGCTGTAATCTATACACGCGGTATGCACAGTAGCCGCAAGTGAATACAATTAGTAATAACTGAAACAAAGTATGTTTAAATTTAAGAAAACCATAAAACTTAATGATTAATTGATTATTGTAATAACTGAAAAACACATTTTTATGTTTTTGTTTGAGTACATATACTTAATATTAACTTTCATTTTTTTTTTTTGTTAACTAATGTAAACTATTATTGCTAAGTTATTATGTTGTCTTATTAGAATGTAGTGTTGCTTATAATTAGGGCATCATTTAGTCTATATTTTTCTTTTGTTTATTAACATGTACAATTGTAAGAATGTATGCTCTGTTAGCGACCTATGTAATAAATAAATAATAAATAAATAAATTTTTATATTACACGAAATGTACTGAACCGTCTGTTATATTACAATTTAATAATAACTTATATTACACAATGGTAATGTAACTACAGATATATAAGTGCTCTGGCTAAGTCATTATGCATGAAGATTTAAATTACTAGTGATCGCCGCGTGGTTGAAAATCAACTATAATTCATTAAGTTATATATTTATTGTCTTGCGTATATTACAATATTAATCTATTCTCAATTTGACAACAGACTTTAACAATAAACAAAAGAGTATATATGCGTGTGTGTGTCAAATACATGGTAGTGTGTGTAATGTTTTTTTTATTGATTTAACGTATTTTTATGCATATTTAAAAAAATATTAGCATTCTGCACTCCTTCTCTATATAAACTATAAGTGTGGTAAATTTCATACTCCTCCGTCCGCGCAATTTTCGTAAAAAGGGGTTCAACATTTTTGCTTCACGTATTAGTATATAGATTTGGTTTATTTTGTTTAAATATAATTTTCTAAGTTGACCTGTTGGAATGTTTTTTTGTTGTTTTTTAACAGAAATAACCCTATACTATATAGCTTTTTATAGATAAAATTGCTCAAGAACTATAGTAATAATAAAACTTTATCAAAAAAACATATTACAATTTAAGGCTACTTTGAGGTATAAAATATTCCTTCCTTCAATCTAATATATTTCACAGGTGTAGCAATTTTGCTTATATACAATATATATATATATATATATATATATATATATATATATATATATATATATATATATATATATATATATATATATATTAATATCAATTGTAATTTTAACGTCTATTGATAGGTAGATAATAATTTTTAGAAAAAATACGTATTATTATATAATTTATACACAAAAGAATTTTAAAAGTAACAGCTTTAAGTAACTAAATATTACTTTATATAAAGTAATAACTTACCAGAATAGTTAGTAAGATGATATCTATATAAATTATGATCATAGCGGCACTGCACTGCACAATCACCTCTTCATTTTCCAGCAAAACCACCAAAACAACGAAAACATAGCCATATTCAAAAATCTATGGTGTTCTGCGACGAAATACTGAAAATTGCAAGCCATAGTATTGGTAGAAATATTGAATTGCTCAACACCCATTGGTTGTTTATCAAATGTAACATAATATGGACCAATAGGAGGCTGCTACAATAAGATACAGTGGTTCTATCGTGGCATCTATATTTTTGCCAAAGAATAATTTATATAGACCTGACACATACATAAACTGTATACTATAAAGGCACATGATTAGTCCTGTACATAAATTTGTAATTTTTAATATGTTTCACTAACAAAATATAACTATACTGATATTTAATTTATTTCTAATATTAATTAATATTTTGTGACAGCTAACATAATACAATAAAGCTCATCGCCTGTAGGTTTATTAAAGGTCTATTATACTTAATTGGAGTTTAAGTGGATATGTGATAAAAGTTTATTTCAAAAAGTTATAATAGAGAGCTTTCTCCTCGTTATTATCTTATAACTTCAATATGACGGAGCTTTTCTTTACATATTCTTTGACTCACAGCAGAGGCTTGGCGCCAACACTGTCGCGACGTCTGTCCGGCACTCCCGATCTATATTCTTATACCTTAGTTTCTTAATTTCTATACTTATAAAAATATTAAAACATGATAGTTCATTGCTTAGATAATAATCTTATACTTATCAAATTTATAAAATTTCTAACCTTACAATATGTTATTGCTCTACATATATGTTTTATTTTAATGTATGGTGACGTAAACTGTGAAGGAAAACATGAAATATTTTTTGTATACAGTAAAATTGGTATTAATCTGCCTTTAATATGGGCCCTTAAATATGGGTTATTTTTTTTTTGTTTTATTTTTTGCCTTACGTTGAAGAAAAACATCGTGAGGAAACCTGAATGTCTGAGAGAACCTAGCAAGTTTTCGAAAGACATGTGAATTCCGCCAATCCGCACTTTTCCAGCGTGGTGGACTAAGGCCTCATCCCCCTCGTATTGAAGGGAGGCCCGCGTCCAGAAGTGGGACGTTAAAAAGGGCTGAATACATACATACGTAGGCTATTATAAGCTAAAATAATTTGAAAGCAAAAAGTGATTGAATCTCTTTTTCTTAACTTAGCCTATAAAATTATCTATACTGATTTATATTATAATGCTGATTTTTTTTATAATAATTGTTTATATGAACATGCTAACAGCTGAAATTACTAAACTAATTAGAATTGAATTTTGCTTTGATCCATAACATAGTAGGTGTTTTGTTGAGGAAGTTTATAAGCTATCTAACATCACGCCTACTTTAGGAGCGGTAAAATTATATAATATGTAAGCTTTGTGTTGACGTTGACACTGACATTGACATTTGAGTATGTATCAGTTCAGCCATGAGAGGGAGCCACCAGTGAGGAGAATGTAAAGAAAACGTGATGTTTTTTTTTTCAATCGAATATTACAGATAACATATAGTTAAATTACAAATGTTGCTTAATAATTTCTTTAAAACTCAGTTATGTTTGTGATTTTGCTTAGGTTAGCAAGTATTTCATTAGTTAATATTAGTTATGTAAAACTTATCTGTATTTAATAAATAAAACTCTGTTTTAGATGAATCACATTTTGCTATGCTTCAAGAAGAAAATACCTATATATATATATATATATATATATATATATATATATATATATATATATATGATGTCCTCCTGACCGATTCCGGCCACGGCGGCCAATCTCATTGAGACTAGCAAACTGCGCAGGAGATATTATAGTGCACAAGTGTACGCGCAGACACAACGTGCACTCTCTATTCCTATTACTCTCATATTCCGCTGGGACGACACGAGACACGACCGGTGAGAGTTTAGGCGCAGGACTGACGGCTTTACGTGCTCTCCGAGGCACGGGGGTGTAACACCGCCAACTTCCCAACTCCGGGCTGCTACTGAAGCTTACTAGACAGAAAGACTCAATAACTAAACTTGGCCCGACCCGGGACTCAAACCCAGGACCTCCGGATGTGCAGCCGTACATGCTAGCCACTACACTACTGAGGCAGTTATATATATATATATATATATATATATATATATATATATATATATATATATATATATATATATATAAACTACAAAAACTGATCTAAAGCATATTGACAAAAGATCATATATATGAGACCCTAGATTTCAAACCGCTTCACTTAGTTTTCCAAGCGAGTTCATTACCATTGGGCTACAGCTGCCTTCGTTCATTCATTTATATATATTTGGAGCAGAAATATATTTACCCCTTTTGCTTTTAGACTAAGAATATTATTACTTAGTAGTATAAAAACAATAGTAACAAAGTTCTGTAAACAAGACTTAATTGAACGATATCATCTTAAAGTAAACACTGGCCGTCTGTCTAGTGTCTTTAGATGGTTTTGACAACACTTTAATTAAATGTAAACAGTTTTGTTTTTAAACTTTGTAAGTTCCATTTATATATACAAATTCAATGTAGCAAAGTATTTTTTATCAATTTAAAGAATAATAAAAACGGTGGTAGCCACTGGTAAAGCGCTTGCTTGCTAAACCAAATGAAGTGGGTTCGCATCCGGGTCTCGCACCTCTGATATTCTCAAGTACGAATCATTTTCAACATGATTACCACTTGTCTTAGGGTGAAGGAAAATATCGTGAGGAAACTTGCATATCTGAGAAACTTAGTAAGTTTTCAAAAGACGTGTATGGCTTAATCCCTCCTTATATTCCAGGAAGGCCTGTGCCCAGCAGTGGGACGTTAATAGGGTAAAATATAAAAAAAATAATTGATGAAATTAAATAGAAAACAATAAATATATAAAAAGAAATACAGGTAGTACTTAATTAATATAAATTTGAATTTTATAAGTATAAATATATTTTGAAAAAATGGGGGTGGTGGTAAGAGGCTGAAAAATACTTTACGACCTATTCTCATACCTACCAAATATACAAAAAATAATCATTAAAATCGGTCGACCCGTTTCGGAGGAGGGCGACCACAGACATCGTGACACGATATATTTATATATTACACTAGTGGCTCACCCTCGTTTCGCTCGGGTTCACCTGAAGACAAACAATAACAAAGCTATCCCACGGGAACGGGAGTAAAAAGTAGCCTATTTATTATTTTGATGTATTTGAACTATATTTTGTAAAGTTTCATTAAAATTTAATCAGTAGTTTTTGTGCACTAAGCTGCATAAGCTACTATAGTTTTTTAACTATCCCACGGGAACTCTTTAATTTTTCGGGATGAAAAGTATCTAAATGTTGGCCGGGGATATAAAGTACCACCATGCAAAATTTCATTTAATCGGTCCAACAGCTTCGCTTCAACAAGCTTCGGCGATTAGCCCGTACAAACAGACAGAGAAACAAAAAGTTTGAAAAAAAAAAACGGGATTTGTTCTATTTCTTTTCTTACATCCCCGTGACTCGGTTTTTAGCATTTTTTTCTATGTACAGACATTCGACCTCCACAGTTTTATTATATCTATAGATGTATAAATAGGACATAAGGCCCATAGTGTACTGTAGATGATATAGAAATTTTCAAAGTTCTGAATACAAAGGTAAGAGTAATCAGAGTTTGAGCGTAATAGAGGCAGGTTGCTAGATAGTATATAATATGAAACTGACTTTAACGATAACTAACTTACTAACTAACTAAGTGTGTAATACGCCGTAAGTAGTTAAAGTTAATCTCATTAATACACATATACGTATTTAACAGCCAAAAGCATTCTTTGAATTCATTTTGTTATTTTGTGCGTAGGCTGTCTGTAACAATAAAGTCTGTAACTATATAATGCCTTTGATACGTCTAACACCTTAGTCTCTCTCGTGACCATGATTGCTGTAAAGCAATCGAAATGTCGGGAACCAAAAATCAAAATAAATCCGCGAAATAATCCAAAAAGATAGTTTTATTTAAAACCCAATAGCAAATAAAAATTCTGATTCCAGTCGGTCGGTTCGTGAAATAAACGCGTCTAATATTCGAATGACGTAAGACAGACGGTAGTGTGCTAAGAATAAATGACTTATTTTTTATTCGTAGGTAGTGTGTCATAAATAAACCGTAGCAAGCTTCTTATTACAATATACCCTGTCCCTGCAATTATTACTCTTTTATGTTAAGCATGCTTCAGACGTACCATTTTTTATTTATATCTATACAGATAAATAAAATTGAAGTGTCTGTTTGTAATGTCAAAATAACAGTTTTATACTAAATGCATATGGAATTATATACGATACTTATAAGAAAAACACAACTTTTAAAATGTTGGTCTGTCTGTCTGTTTGTTCCGGCTAATCTCTGAAACGGCTGGACCAATTTTAACGGGACTTTCACTGGCAGATAGCTGATATTATAAGGAGTAACTTGGGCTACTTTTATTTTAGAAAAAGAATTAGGGTTTCGCTCAAAAAAATGAAACGTACCTAGGGACGTATCTGAGCGAAGCGAGGGTAAGTCGCTAGTTTAGTATAAAGATGTTAGATACTCTTCATATCGAGACTATATAATATGTTTTTATAATTTTATATGTACATAATATATGTATTTGCTAAAAAAAATGTTCATATGATTTTGCTTTATATCCTATAAATAAATAAATATGTTGGGACATTAACACACAGCACCATCTAGTTCCATGGTACGAGGCTTGTATTATGGATACCTGATAATTGATACACTACACATATATAACTCTAAATACATACATATTATATTTTATATATTTATGTATATTAAACTTTATTTTCATCAACGGGGTCCATTCCACCACGTACCTAGTATGAAAGGTCGTGATTGCACGTACGCCTTACGCATCCCGTCGTGACTGTATTCAGACCAAAGACGATAATATGCTAGAACGGTTGTGGAATGAATGAAGGGCAAATATGTAATGATGAGCAAAGTAACCTACGCAATATATATGTTACAGTCAGAACTCTTTACTGATCGAAACTACTTTTGACTGACAAAAACAGTTAAAAGTAGTTTTGACTGCAGGTCTTGGTCAATAGCAGTTTTGACTGGCATATTGGTGATAACTCTTAAAATTATGGCGTTATTATAACTGTTCTAACCTACCCTAAACTAAAAAGAAAGAAAGGGTTGTTCCGAGTTACCTTCAACCTACTTACCTCCTTAACTTTTTAAGAGTTTTGACCGATACGCCAGTCAAAACTGCTATTGACCAAAGCCTGCAGTCAAAATTACTTTTGACCAACCTCTTTTGCCAAAAGTAGTTTTGACCAAACATAGTTTTGACTGTAACATATACATATATATTTTCATGCTTGATAACTCATGAGTAACTCATAGTCGAAACAAATCTCTGTATATAACATATTGTGTTCCTCCTATAATCACAGTTATCATTATAATTATAATACTCAACAGGATTTACCAATACTTTAGGAACCAGTGGTCTTATTTGTTTTTTAGTATTTTTAGGGATCCGTATCCAAAGGGTAAAACGGATTATTACCTAGACTTCGCTGTCCGTGCGTCTGTCACCAGGCTGTATCTCATGAACAGTGATAGATAGTTGACATTTTCACAGATGATGTATTTATGTTGCCGCTATGACAACAAATACTAAAAAATAGAATAAAATAAATATTTAAGGGGGCTCCTATACAACAAACACTGCTGCTCGATATTGATAACGGCAACAGGTAGACGCTCGAAATAAAACACAATATTTATAATGGTTAGTAAAGATTTCTGAGAGATGAGATATTTTCCTGCAGTAAAAATTATCCTATATGTGACCTAGTTAACCAGCTATCATCATACCAAATTTCATCAAAATCTGTCCATTGGTTTTCTCGTGATACGTTCTTAGACAGACAGACAGACAAAAATTCTTAAAAACTATAGATTCAGACTCTGTATCGATAATAATGTCTATTTCAATAAGATTTTCCAAAAAAATATTTAATGTGCTGATTCAACTCAGAATTTTAATATATGTATAGATATACTAGTGTTCGCATAGTTAAGAATTTGAGGAAAACATATACATTATACATACAATTATATGAAACCAGTTTAGCTATTTATAGAAAAAGAGTTTATCCTAATTTTTTTATTGATGCTCCTACACAAAAAAAAAAAAACTAAAACCGGTTGCCAAACAGGGGCGAAAATGGTACTGAACTGTTTTGTCTTTGCCTATTTATATATAGGTACATTTCCTCTATTTATTTTATGAATAATAAATACTTTTTTTACTTTACAACAGTTTCAATTGTATAAACTCTTATACGGTTTCCTTTCAACAACACGGCAAAACATAAAAGCAAAATAAAACTTTTTTAACAACGATCTGACTAACTACGCTGATGCTCTTTAAATTCACGATTAAAAAATTCTTGTAAAGTCTAATTGAATAAAATTTAATTTAATTTTACTTTAGTCAAGCAACACAGTACATTTATAGAACATGTATCAGTGTCCAAACACAATTTTGTCACCATTATCTATATTTATTTTAATATTATAAAGCTGAAGAGTTTGTTTGTTTGCTTGGTTGAACGCGCTAATCTCAGGAACTACTAATTCGATTTGTAAAATTCTTTTTGCATTGGATAGCCCGTTAACTGAGGAAGGCTATAGGCTATATATCATCCCGGAAAATTGTATGGTTCCCGTGGAATAGATTTGTTTTTGTCTAGGCACGAGCCCGAAGCGAAGCGAGGGTGAGTCGCTAGTATTTCTATAAAACTGCCATATATCGATATGTAGCTGCAAATCGATCAGGCTCAATACCGGTGTCCTTATTTTCCAAATCATGAGAGACACCACTATTTACTACTTCCATCCTGCCATAAGCTTTCCTACAGTAATTTAAACTAAATACTAAACCAATGAAATATGATTACTTATATATTAAAATAAAAAAAAAGTGCCATATCCATTATTCGTACATCGATGTGAATGGAGAGCAATCAACCGTTCGCGTAACCACAGCACGGTTTGCTGCGCGTAATAACATTTCATGGTCCTTACGCTGCCTAAAATCTGCAGACGGGAATAATTCTAGGACTCTTGTTGTACTGCGGATCTGCTTGAAGGAACAAAGGGTTGAAAATGGGTAGCAACAAAATTTTTTCTATAGAGTTGTGCGTACAACTCAATGGCTAACAGGGAGTATGGTAGCTAGGTAGACTAAAATTGTTATTGCTACATTACCTACTTCATCCCTTCATATGTTATGCATATCAGGAAGTTATTTCAAAAATCTAAAGTTATTGACATGACCATCTGAAGATGGTCACATCATCAACAAATATAACAACAACGACATAACAAAATAAGATCGTTTTTCCATGTGAAGAGTGAACCAATTGAGTTCTATAAAACGCCTATATAGAAATTAATATCATCAAATTTTGCCGAAAGTGAATTCAAATATTATTACTAAAGACTTTATAAATCATAATTATTACTTTCCAAAAGTTTATTTCGTTTAATTAAAATTATTTAACGATACTCATTTTCCAAAGACAAATCTTTATGATATTTATTGAAAAAGCAAAGGGTCCATCTTTATGGTGCTTCCGAGTTCGAAACTTTCACAAAGGGATTGTTAAAAAGCTTCAATAGAAACAACAGAACTGGTTTTAGATGGTCCTATATTATTTTTATTTATATTTATTTATAAAGGGCGTAGATCTAACATTTTAAAATATTTCTTTTAGAAGGGAATAGTATGAATAGTATAGTTAGAGTGCAATAGCGAACCTCTCTGTGAGTAAGATATTTTTGCATCAATTTGCATCAAATTCGATAATTTAAAAAAAAATGAAATATTTTCTTATTATAGTTTAAAAAAAAATATTATAATTACTTACTATATAGAGACAGTGCTAGCCCAGTGGTAACACGTGGTTGTCAAACCGAGTGAAGCGGGTTCAAATCGCAGGTCTCGCTTCTAATATGTTCATGTACGAATCATTTCCAACATGATTACCACTTGTCTTGCGGTGAAGAAAAACATCGTGAGGAAACCTGCATGGCTGAGAGAACTTAGCAAGTTTTGGCTAGCGTGGTCTATGGCCTAATCCCCCTCGTATTAAATGGAGACCAGTGTCCAGCCGTACGACTTTGAAAAGGGCTATAGATTCATTGCTATTAGGTGAATGATACATAACGCATTTTAGGTGAGATGTGATCGCATCCATGCTAAGTAAATGTTAAACAAAATTAGCAATATATTATGATAACTTTCTACGACATGCTACATCAAAATGAAATAAGACTATATACCTAAAACATAACTAGCCCTCTGCCTCGGCTATGCTTGTTTTTTTAAACTTGATACCTACTTAAAAAATGTTGCGTCTCTAACCAACTGAATAAATAACTAAGATTTGCCTGGACTTGCCTAGTAAGAAAAATAAGCTAATTTATGTGAATACATTAGCGCTATTTTCGCAAAACTTGCTAAATTGCAAAGTCAACCAAAGTTCCAGATATTCTCGTGCCTTAATTCCCAATATCCTTCGGACCAGTGGAGTAGAAAAATCTCATAACGATATAACCGCTGCTAAATTACAGAACAGAGAGTGTGATAAATATGACATCCTAACATTTGACGTATTTTGATTGAAAGTGACGCACAATTTGCTCAAATCAAATTAAATAAATTGATGGAAAATGGTAAGAATATAAAAAATAACAGCAAAAATATGTTAAAATGGTAGCGAAAAGAAAAATTCTACATACTTTGATAAATTCAGATAAGATAATTAAATGAAGTTTAGTTAACCATAGTCATCTATCTATACTAATATTATGAAGCTGAAGAGTTTGTTTGTTTGTTTGGTTGAATGCACTAATCTCAGGAACTACCGTTTGGAATTGAAAAATTCTTTTTGTGTTGAATAGTCCACTTATCGAGGAAGGCTTTAGGCTATATATCATCCCGGAAAAATGTACGGTTCCCGTGGGATAGATCTGTTTTTGTTTAGGGACGAACCCAAGCGAAGCGAGGGTGAGGCGCTAGTCTAGTATAAAGGTAGAAAATTCTCATTTTGACTAACTTTTTACCATTTCTATCTTAATCATACTCTATGAAAAACCTCTAGCAATTATACGCTCGATTCTCTTTACCGGCGTTCTATAAATTTTAATTACGAATACGTCCGCAAATTTTAATGGCAACACCCTGAAGCTTTATATGGGCATTGGGCAAGGTTTGCTGAACTACGCTTACCTGTTCGCTTACTTCTAACATTAGCATTTAATATTTAGGCGTTATGTAAATTTATATGTGGACTTTTAAATAGAAGGCTTAAACGTGTAAAAAGGACCTTTATAACACAGAATTAATGGCTTTGTTTAATTTGCCACATACCGTAGATACGAGTAAGATCATCACTCGCACATTTTTGCATTGTACTGTATAATACATGAATTAAAGTTTCATTAAATATCAGCGACTCACCCTCACTTCGCTTGGGTTCGTTCCTAAGTACGTTTTAACGGTAAGTTTGGAACAGATAGACTATATATTATATGATATATAGCCTATAGCTTTCATCAATAAACGGGTTATCTAAAACAAAAATATTTTTTCAAACCGGATTAGTAGTTCCTGAGATTAGCGAGTTCAAATAAACAAACAAAAAAACTCGGCCTCTTTATAATATTTGTATAGATACATCAAATTTATGTGTGTTATAAGACTCGCTGTAGATAATATCTGGGTATAATGCCATCTAAACCAACTTTCGCACCCATTTATGATGTTTCAAAAGCCGTCTTAGTTTACGGTAACACACGCAATATATCCATAAAACTTTAAACTGCCTTGGTGGATTAGTGGCTAACATGTACAGCTGCAGATCTTGAGGTACTAGGTTCGAGTTCCGGGCCGGGTCTAGTTTTTCTGTAAACATTCTTAGTAGTAAGTTTTTATGTTTATTTTGTTTTTTTGCTCCTAAAATTTCGAATTCTTCACAGCAAATATTGTCGCAGGATAGATTTTTGACATCTCAAAAGTAATTTCACACATTGTCTTCCCACTTAATTATAAATGTAATAAGTATTACGATGTTCAATTCATTTTCTCCTTCGTGTCTCCACTACACCCTACGTGACATTTGCGAACTGTGCTCAACTGAGATGCTTTGAAGCCATTAACAAGAAGATTGAATTTCATTAATACATTTCTCATCTATACTAATATTATATTATTAAGCTAAAGAGTTTGTTTGTTTGGTTGAACGCGCTAATCTCAGGAACTGCTGATCCGATTTGAAAAATTATTTTTGCATTAGATAGCCCGTTAACTGAAGAAGGCTATAGGCTATATAGCATCCCGGAAAATGTACGGGTCCCGTGGGATAGATATGTTTTTGTCTAGGGACGAACCCGAAGCGAAGCGAGGGTGAATCGCTAGTTTAAATATAAATAGTGTTTAAAAAGAAACCGTTTTATGGACACAAAAACATCAGTTAGTCCATTTAAGCGACCAACGAAAGCACTCAATTCAAAACAATCAACAGGTAATGGAGCTCCAGATCTGAGTTCTGTAAATATTTGCGGATGCGGACGTAATTAAAATTTATTGAGCGTCGCAAAGTGAATTGAGCGTGTGATTACTTACTAGAGTATATCTGTCCTGCTCTTTTATATTAACAAGATTGTACGTTAAACAGAGAGAAACAATCTATGTTTAGGCTGTGAAAATACATGTTATTGCAATACCATACAGCTGACTGCATTTGGAGGTTATGTTATAATTATACATACATATGTTGCATTTAATATGTATTCGTAAATAATATAACTATAATGATTATTGCTCAGTAAATATTATGTACTAGGTACGTTTTCACGGTTAGCTATATTTATACATAAATAGTAGCTTGCTACTCCTAAGATATTCATTTAAATTATATAGCGATTTACCCTCGCTTCGCTCGGGTACGCCGTACGCGGATTTTGTTTACAATTTCATGGGCTTAAATTTTTTTTCGCGGAACCCTGATTCTTTTTCTAAAATAAAAGTAGTTTAAGTTACTCCTTATAACATCAGCTATCTGCCAGTCAAAGTCCCGTCAAAATCGGTTCAGACGTTTCGGAGATTAGCCGGAACAAACAGACAGAGAGACAAAAACTGTTGTTTTGGTATGTGTACCGTGTATACATCCATATGCATTTAGTAAAAAGCGGTTATTTTAATGTTACAAACAGACACTCCAATTTTATTTATCTGTATAGATTATTGAGCAGTTAACTTATACAACTATATATGCATAACTATATACGCATGTACAGAAAACTCAGCCAATCCATTAAATAAATCGCTATAATGTAAACTTTTTGCATGAACACGGGCACGTAAAACTTTTCATGACAGCTATTAATAGAAACCTAAATAAGAAAGGGTTACTTTATATTTGAACTTTTTACAAAAATGAATTTTATAACCACGCAAAAAGTATTGGTAGATAAAATAAAGCGTTTGAAAGATTTTAAACTTGTTCCAAAAGTACTTGATTTAAATAAAGATATTTTTTAGTATTATAAAGTAGTACCTGGGCGACCGAGCTTCGCTCGGAGGTTTTGGTTGACAGTACAATTTTAGAGCGAAGCGTGGGTAAGTCCCTAGTAAAAAATAGTTAAGTTACGTGATTTTGAAGTCTATATGATATCTTCACTTGTAGTTAAAGCAAGAGAGTATATTTTATATAGAATTAGCACCCCTAGTCTAACCAAACATTAAAAAAAGTTTTATGGATACCAGATACACTGCACATACATAATATATAACTTTAGATACATACATATTATAAATATAAACACCCATGACTGGAGTACAAACATTCGTGCTCATCACACAAATGACTGCCACCAGCGGAACTCAAACCCGCGACCGCTAGCACAACAAGTAGGGTCACTATACAAACTGAGCCAAACGTGTCTGCGAAATATAATTTGACTCATAAGAATTTCATTTCTCATATAATTTTTACAATTACTTTGAATTAAAATTATCCCTTTCATCTTAGCTTTAATATATAAAATTTATATTAATTATCTAAATAATAAATGCCTTTCCTAACATCTTTCCTAACATTGGTTATTCTCGTTATTTCTACATAGGCTTCAAAGAAGTTTCATTTACAGTAGCCTATGGGCTGTAATCAAATCTTGCAAAGGGGACTAATGAGTCGGTGCGATGATAAGACGTGTTTTAATTAATGATGCTAAGATACATATTAATCTATGGATAGATGATTGAGCACTTTCTAATTTGGTTGGAAAATATGTTTTTAACCAATTTTTCAATACAAATTTCAGTAAATTAATGATTTATTTTCATTTATTTGAAGTTTAGGATGAAAATTGTAAATTCTGCATCACAAAAAATCACGTTTATATTCCAGTTGGTGTAAAAATGTATATTAATATGTTTTACTAATGTTATAAAATGACAGTGTCATTAGCTTGTCCTTTATTTATGAACTAGCGATTTATCCACGTTCCGCTCGAGTCCGTCCATAGTTACGTTGTAACGTTTAGTATAGATTTCTCAGAGATGAAACATTTTCCCGCAGTAAAAAGTATCCTATATGTTGACCCGGATTACCAGCTATGATCATACCAAATTTCATCAAAATCCCTCCCAGTTTTTCCGTGATATGGTAACGGACAGACAGACAGACACAAAAATTCTGAAAACTATAGATTCGGCCTCTATATCGATAATTATGACTATTTCAAGAAGATTTTCTAAAAAAAATATTTAATGTACAGATTACTATTATTATCATTTTCATAGATTATATTATTTCCTTACTGAGTTGTAGTTAGAATTTTATTATCTATACAGATAAATAAAATTGAAGTGCCTGTTTGTAATGTCAAAACAACAGCTTTATATTACTTAGCGTACTTATAAAAAAAATACAATTTTTAACATTTTTGCCTGTCTGTCTGTCTCTCTCCGATGAATCTCCGAAACGGCTAGACCAATTTTCGTCGCTAGTGTGTATAGATAAAGTGATTGTTGTGATTTTTACAAAGAGTTTACTCTATGGATTTGGTATTGGATTTGGATAGTTTGGATACGATTTGTTTTAAGATCTATTTAAGCACCCCATATAAAGTGTTAGAGAGCTTTAAAGTTCGTTGTAAGCTAACTCGGTACATACATACGTACGAAGCCACAGCCACAAGGCAGTAACTTAAACTGATTCAGTAAAAGCAGCGCAATTCTATTGGCAGAGATTCAAATCGGATGCATATAGATCTTGAATAGTAGGCAAATTTTGTTCATGGCATCATATAGCTTGAATAATTAACGCAATAAATTATGTTTTAGGTTTTTATTTTTTACTAGCGATTCGCCCTCGCTTCGCTTGGGTTCGTCCTAGGTACGTTTTAACGGTTAGTATGAATACAATTCTTTGAATTTCTCGGCTTTTCTGTACTATAATATGCATGTATTATACATATAAACCTTTCTCTTGAATCACTCTATCTATTAAAAAAACCGCATCAAAATCCGTTGCGTAGTTTTAAAGATCTAAACATACATAGGGACAGACAGACAGCGGGAAGCGACTTTGTTTTATACTATGTAGTGATTATATTATAAAATTCAACTACTATTATAAATGTGTTTGTATATGTATGTATGTTTTTTAATCTTTCACTCTGAAACTGCTGTTCATATTTGGATAAAATTTAGTATATACACAGATATACTATGACATTTTTTTACTTTGGGTAATGAATTTCCGTACACCAACTCCATAGATTGACGACATGTTTGGTTCAGTTTGTAGTGACCCTAATTTCTGAGCCAGTGGTCGCGGGTTCGAGTCTCGCTGTGGACATTCATTTGTGTGATGAGCACGAATATTTGTACTCCAGTTATGGGTGTTTATATTTATAATATGAATGTATTTAAAGTTATGTAATATGTGTAGTGTATCAACTATCTGGTATCCATAACACAAGCCTTCTAGCTTACCACGGAACTAGATGGTGCTGTGTGTTAATGTCTCAACATATTTATTTATTTATTTATAGAAACACGGTGGACGGTGGTTTTGTCGAAATCTGTATAAATTTTTGTTCCCGATATTTCGAATGCTTCACAGTAATTATTGTCACGGGACAGTTTCTTTCGAGAAAATAGTTTATTTAAAATGTCAAATATTCATATAAATAATAGAAAGTTCAACGTAAACTCGAAAAAAAACATAGTTCGTATGTGTGTACATGATGAGCTTTTTGACAAAAAATACACCATGCGTTTTCAAATTAGTTAAATTACCTCATCGCCATTTACATAATACTATGTTTTATTTTTGGTCAAGTTTCAAAATGATAATTATAGTGGATAATGTCTGTGGGTAATGAGGTATGATAAATTAAACGCTTTTATGTATTATTATGTACAGTATTATTATGCCAGTAACGACTGGCTAATTAACAAATTTCATAAGGAGTACGTATTTATTTTAATCTAGCGCATCATTAGATACGATTTTGTTCACAATTTCATAGGTTTTAACTGTTTTACGCAGAAACTTAATTCTTTTTTCAAAATAGAAATAACCCAAGTTAATCCTTATAATATCAGATTTCTGCCAATGGTAGTTCCGTTAAAATTGGTCCAGCTGTTTCGGAGATTAGCTGTTAGAAACTGATAGATAGACAGACAGACAAAAAATTTAAAAATTGTTTTTTTCTTATAAGTACCGTAAATACTTTCGTATACATTTAGTAAAAATCTTTTATTTTATCATTACAAACAGACACTTCAATTTTATTTGTCTGTATGTGTAGACTAGCTTAATTAAGTACCTAGCAATTGTCTGCGACCCGTGGTTGTAATTCTATTCGGTCTGCAACCCCTACATTACTGTACTTTTATAGAACAACTAGCAACTCACCCACGCTTCGCTCAGGTTCGTCTCTAGGTACGTTTTATTTTTTTTTTGAGCGAAATCCTCATTCTTTTTCTAAAATAAAAGTAGCTTAAGTTACTCCTTATAATATCAGCTATCTGCCAGTGAAAGTCCCGTTAAAATGGGTCGAGCCATTTCGGAGATTAGCCGGAACAAACAGACAGAAAAAAAGTGTTTTTCTTATAAGTACCGTATATAATTCCATAATATGCATTTAGTATAAAGCTGTTATTTTGACATTATAAACAGACACTTTAATTTTATTTATCTGTATAGATAAAAAAATTCAAAGCTCAAAGTACAAGTTTATTGTTAAGATCTATCCTATCGAGTTAAATGAAACTCAGCTAAGATATATTTACAGAACAAAAAATGAATGGAGATGAATTTCTAAAAATTGCAATGTTTAAATATTAAAAACTTTTTTTTACAATTTAACTTAGAATTTTCAACCGTTTAACACCTTTATCACATGTATAGATAATACATAATCTCTTCCTATTGCTTACACAGCATCAATCCTTACACGGTCACTTTGCATATGGTATAATATAACATGACTTAAGTACATACACCTACATAT
The DNA here is from genome assembly GCA_905404265.1 of Fabriciana adippe. NCBI lineage: Eukaryota > Metazoa > Arthropoda > Insecta > Lepidoptera > Nymphalidae > Fabriciana > Fabriciana adippe. The sequence continues at coordinate 14,056,326 of FR990001.1, forward strand.
CAAACATAAACTGTACAGCTATAGGAATAAAGATGAAAATACCAAAACTTCTCCAACAGGTAAATCTGAGTTACAAATTGAGTAACTCACAAAGTTAGGAATAACGACATGTTTGAAATCTAAGCTATCAGATATATTATTATAATATTATTCCAAGACGAAATATTACTTAGTTTAATGTAAGAAAAAAGATGGGAAAAATGTGCTAACTACATAGTATAAAACAAAGTCGCTTCTCGCTGTCTGTCCCTATATATGCTTAGATCTTTAAAACTGCGCAACGGATTTGATGCGGTTTTTTTAATAGATAGAGTGATTCAAGAGGAAGGTTTATATGTATAATACATGTATAATATAGTAGAGAAACACTGATAATTTTAAAGGTTTCTAATGTGATGTCGTAAATAAACACGTTTTATTGCGCTTACATTGCAAACGGTTTAACTGGTTTAACCCTACGAGATAGATCAAAATAATGTACTACAGTATTGTACACCTTAAAAAGGTATACAAAAAGTCCGCGATGGCATATGTCTATCTCTAAAGGATAACATACTATATCCATTTTACTATATCCAAGCTAGGGACGAACCCCAGCGAAGCGAGGGTGAGTCGCTAGTGCGCTATACAATTAAATGTTAAAATTCAGCCAATTTAAAATACTCTTTTTATGAAGTCGATTAATAAATAATTCTCACTAAAAATATTCATTATCACATCTTTAACGCTAATGTGTCCGCGGCCAAGAAATAATGCACTTATGAAAAACAATACAGATATTGTTTGTACTCCAGTCATGGGTGTTTATATTGATAATACTTATGTATTTAAAGTTATGTATGTGTAGTTTATTAACTATCTGGTATCCATAACACAAGTCCCGTAGCTTAGTATGGAACTAGATGGTGCTGTGTTAATGTCCCAACATATTTATTTATATTGCATGTTAAATAACATATTAGGCGGTTTATTTATCATTACAAGAGGTTTCTTCCAGATATCCCATGGATATGAGAGACAGTGTTACATAGAAGGCCAATATCTGACCTTATCACAGTACGGGATAAGAGCCGCAGAGTACAGACTCCCATACTTTTATTGACATTATATGCCTGTAAGTACCTACTATAATTTTTTTCTTTCTGATGAGGCTGCATGCAAATAATTATTAATCAATAAAAAAGTTTGAAGACTAAAAAATCCTGCATTCAAAACATCTTTACGCGGATGACGTAAATAACGTATTGAATTTATCCGTCAAAAAATCTTCAACAGCACGCTGGAGTTAATATGTTTGTTATTTTAAGCCTTCGTTTCCCTGACAACACGTTAACCGGATACTCGCAAGCCTTGATCTTTTTCCGGCCGTGACAGGTTACCAGCTCATCGCACTACACGAGTCTACATGATTGAATTTTCCGGCGTCAAAAAACTGTCGCTAGTATTAGAAAAAGTACAGTGCAAAAAAATGGACTAATATTTTGCGATGTATAAGTCTTTGGTATCAAGGATACATACCTATATCTATACTAATATTATAAAGCTGAAGAGTTTGTTTGTTTGTTTGGTTGAACGCGCTAATCTCTGGAATTACTAATCCGATTTGAAAAATTCTTTTTGCATTAGGTAGCCCGTTAACTGAGGAAGGCTATAGGCTATATATCATCCCGGAAATATGTACGGTTCCCGTGGGATAGATTTGTTTCTGCCTAGGGACGAACCCGAAGCGAAGCGAAGGTGAGTCGCTAGTTGTTTATGTACTTTATGTGTGTTCGTGTAAAATACCATTGGTCATCTCAACTCAACCTTTAAGATATCTTGTTTGAAAGCAAAGGGATTACGTACGTCTGTCTATTATACAATTTCCTTCTTTTAATAAATGTTTTTCTCTTTTTAAACGGTTAAAATATACATTTTAAATTTTTAAAACCTTTTATATCTATTTTTTAATTCTAACGAGTGGATGTCTTGAAACAAAATTTTATAAAAGGACTGGTCTTGAAAACTATCGCTGCATAAATGTCGGGCCTGGCTGTGTGCTGTGACGCTTGTCACTGTCGGTGGAGTAATAGCGGCGGAAAATTGTAAGCGTGGTTTGTGTTTGAGCATAAAAAACTGAGTGCATGAGTCTCCGTATAAACACTTGTAATAAATAAATATGTTGGGATATTAACGCACAGCACCAAATAGTTCCATGGTAAGCTACGAGGCTTGTGTTATGGATACCAGATAGTTGTTGGTTCCCGACGTTTCGAATGCTTTACAACAATCATGATCATGAGAGACTCAAAAATCAAAACAAATCCGCGAAAAAATCAGAAAAGATAGTTTTATTTAAAATTTCAAATATTCGCGTAAATCTAAGAAAGTATTATTGCTTAAATAATTAATATTTTTAATTTTCTTTATGTTTATAAATATGATAATAGCAACACTAAATAAGTTTACTAATTAATAAAGTTTTAAAAAAAATTCGAATGCTTCACAGCAATCATGGTCATGAGAGAGATTCAAAAATCAAAATAAATCCACGAAAAAATCTGAAAAGATATTTTATTTTAAATATTTGAGCAATATTATTATCCTACTAGCAACTCACCCTCGCTTCGCTCGCTTCGTCCCTAGGTACGTTTGACGGTTAGTATGGATGGAATAGAAAGTCTATGTATTATATGATGTATACCCAACTCAATAAACGGGATATCTAATGCAAAAACAATTTTCCAAATCGGATTAGTAGTTTCTGAGATTAGCGCGTTCAAACAAACAAACAAATCAATATATGTTTATTTAACAGCTGTATTGAAGAGCAATAATACCAAGTTTCAAGTAATTCTGATCATAAAGATTTTTTTCCTTATATAAAAAGCACAACCCCCTTTTATCCTTTTATGGGATGAATTTCGAAAAAAATGATATTTATATTATTTTAGTTTTGATTTTAAAGTTAAATACCATTTTCCGTGCTTCAATTACAGAGTTTCATACAAACTTTCATCTCCTATTTGACAGCCTTAGGGTATGAATTTCAAAAAATGCTAAAATACGTATTTATTTAATTGTATTGAAGAGAATTAATACCAAGTTTCAAGTAATTCTGACCATAAATAATTGTTTACCCATGTAAACTTTATCACTCCTTTTTATCCTTTTAAGGGATGAAATTCGAAAAAAACCTAATACATATATTTCTTATTTTTCATCCTAAAGCTAAATACCACGTTTCGTGCATTTTGCGTTAGTATAACAGTGTTTCATACAACCTTTTATCCCCTATTTTACCCCTTTAGGGGATGAATTTAGAAAAATCCTTTCTTAGCGGATGCCTACATTGTATAAGAAATATGTCCTCTAAATTCCACGTTTCTACGACCACCGGTTTAGGCTGTGCGTTGATCGATCAGTCAGTCAGTCAGGACAAAGCATTTTATGTGTCTATATAGATATATAGATTTTAGTTAGACATAGTCAAATTTTAGCTTGAAAATAATAGGAAGGGAAAATAAAAGAAAATCATGTATTCAATAATTTTTATTTTTCATTTGTATATTATATAATATTAATAATATTATAAATGCGTTAATTTGTGTGTCAGTGAGTTTTTGTGTTTGTCACTTTGTTACGTTGTATGACTTTTTATGGTAGTATCTACCCATAGAGATAGAATGGACTGAGTGTTTCATTACCAGACAAAATGGTGGACAGGCGACAGAGACAACACGAATGTGCGGTCAGAAATCTTCTGTATTAATTGAAATACGATTAATGAAAATTGTTATGACTAGTTTACATTCTATTACAATATTTAATTTATAATATTATAATTTATTTACATTCCATTTATAAATTTAACTTGGTATAAAAGATAGGTATAGGCCGCACGTTCGCTGCCTCTCTTTCTAGAGAGTGGTCCATTTCATGAGAGTATTGCTCAGTCCATTCTCTACTTCTATGTATCTACCACAAAGGTAATGCAAAATATATAAACTTTTAGTAGGCTTATCTTGTTCCTCAACTTCCTGGAAAAGGATGTAGCGATGATAGGAGATAAAATATTGCTAACGCTTCAGTTTCATTTATATAATACCTAGTATCTAGAAACTCGAGCTCATTGAAATAAAAATGGTAGTTACAACGTAATGAATTAGTTAATAGTGCATACGTTTTTTTATAATTTAAGCACTAATTGAGATACTTAGTAATTTTAATTAAAATAATGACAGTAATAATTTATATTGTTATAATTGTATGAATATAATTATAATAATAATAAAAAGGGGGCCCCAAACAAGATACGTTTTTTAAGGTTCCTCTTGTGTTTGCTTAATTGTAAAATCGGTAAGTAATATATATATAGAGGTCAAGCTTAGTGCATTCACAATAAGCCCCTAAAATGACATCAAACCATGAAACAAAAAAAAATCTTCATGTATTTTGGTCTTATTTTACTGTATTTTTAGTAAACTAGCGACTCATACTCGCTTCGCTCGAGTTCGTCCCTAGGTTGCTTCCCAAAACAAAATTAATTAATTAATTTGGTTTTAATTTTTTTTCGTGGGACCCTATTTTTTTTTTCTAAAATAAAAGTAGCCTAAGTTACTCCTTATTACATCACCTATCTGCCAGTGAAAGTCCCGTCAAAATCGGTTTAGCTATTTCAGAGATTAACAGAAACAAACAGACAGACAGACAAAAATTGTAAAAAATATTGTTTTGGTAAATGTACCGTGTATACATCCATATGCATTTAGTAAAAAACTGTTATTTTAATATTATAAGCAGACACTCCAACTTTATTTATCTGTATAGATAAGTTTTACAAAACAAAAATCGCGGTATGGAACTCTATGCAAGTGTAACGTGCATTTCACCAATTTTATTTAATTTTTGTTTTAGCGGTAAGGATTGTCAATATTATCATAGGTTTTTTACCAATAACATTAAGAAGAAGTAAAACATAACATTTAAAACCAAGTTCAAGAAGGTTAAAAGATTAATCTGTGTCGAGATTCCTGGAACTCTAACTCTATCGATTCCTCAAAATAAACTCAATAGTTTACATAAAAACCTATACTACTATGTTTTTAATTAAACTTAAATAAAATTTAAGGTAAGTATACATGTTTGTAAAACTTAAGTGTATGCACTTAGGACGTGTATTTTATCTAGTTTCAGCAAGTGGTGTGAGTTCAGGAACAGACGGTATGATCTTTATTTTCTCTTTCATTGGCGGCATGAGAGGCTCGGAGCTAGTGGTCCGTAGAAGTCCTCTTTTAGATGCCACCATCAGAAGTAGAGTCACTGACAGGAAGAACGACACCAACTGAAAACATATTAAAATTTAAAATATTAGGTGCATTATATTTGATGAATATAATTGTTTTAGTATGCAGCCCTTTTTAACGTCCCACTGCTGGGCACTGACCTCCCTTCAATACGAGGGGGATCAAGCCATAGTTAACCACGTTAATCAATAGTCAAGTTCTCTCAGATATGCAGTTTCCTCATAATAATTTCCTTCGCCGTAACATAAGTGGTAATCATGTTGGAAATGGTTCGCGATTTCATATGATCACGCACTAATATCAAAGGTGATAGGTCTGGGATTTGAACCTGCTTCACTCCTAAACGAAGGATTCCTAAGCGAACGCGTTACCACTGAACTACCACTGCCTCAAAAGAATATAAATATTTAAAAATAAAGCGTTCTTCTAGTGACTTCGCCTCACTTCGTTCAGATTCGTTCCTAGCTACCTTTTGCATTTATAATATCACTAGCACTAATTATGCAGAAATTAAATTAGTATAAAAATACATTCATCTATACAGATAATTAAAATTAGAGTGTCTGTTTGTAATATTAAAATAACCGCTTTTTACTAAATGCATAAGGATGTATATGCGGTACATATACCAAAACAACATTTTTTACAATTTTTGTCTGTCTGTCTGTTTGTTCCGGCTAATCTCTGAAATGGCTGAACCGATTTTGACGTGACTTTCACTGGCAGATAGCTGATGTAATAAGAAGTTAATTTAGACTACTTTTATTTAAAAAGGGTCCCACGAAAAAAAATTAATACCAAATTAATTAAAGAAGCAAACTAGGGACGAACCTGAGCGAAGCGAGGGTGAGTCGCTAGTGTTAAGTATTTCCTGTATTAAATCATTAATTATTATTTGAGAGCTAATTACTCTTTAGCGATTCTCCTTGAGTATTTTTTTTTTTCTAATATTCTTTCTATCTTCTATAAAAAAATCTGATTGATTTAAAAAAAGGCTGTAAAAATAAAATATATTGTTTAAAATTATTTTTTAATTTTTATTGATAATTTATTTTTTATTTTTTTATTGAAGTTACTTACATGAATTTTCATAAATAGTATATTCTTATGAATTTCCTTATTAGTTATTTACGGCGATAATGAAATAAAAATAAATACTTCTTATTCTTTGTTATGACGTTAGGTTCGTTTTTATTTAGTTTAGGTTTGTGAAAGTTATATTTCTTCCTTTTTTTGAGAAATAAATTCTTATACCGTATTAAATTAAATTATAATTTATCCTGAGGAAATTGATTTTACCACCATCTCAGACGAAACAAATACTTCGACCATCCTAAACGGTCTTCAAAATTTCATATTCAGTCTCTACAATTAATTATACAATACAATATATAAAAGATGCCTACCAGACAGACATTTAATTATCTACGATTACACTGATACCAATTATTTGACCTACATATTACGTTATTTATAACTATGTAAATATCCTCTTACCGCTGACACACCAAACGTCGCAATCACGTCATATGATAAAAACATGATTGGAAACAAAATCCAATCCAACAGAAAAAATATATCAATCTTCACGTATCTTAGAAGAAAGATTCACAACTCACAACACAAAAACAGTGGCACAGATTTAAAATAACATTTAAAATGGCATTAGATGCGCACGCGCAGAACGCGAGTGAACGAGTTTAATATTAACTTCAACGTGACAGTTCAGCTTCTTCACAAATTATTATGAGCGGAGTAATTCAATATGAATGGAATGTACTAAAACAGAATATTCACTCAGTTTTATAACATACGTCTTATTGGAAATGACATTATACCATGACACCATAAAAGAACACAGTATATGCTATGACTAACCTAAATGAGAAATGAAGCGTATTTTAGTATTATAAAAGGCACTGTGTCGTGAGTTAACTTAGTTGGAAAACAGGTTTGACATTTCGAAGTATCTGTACTCACAGAGCGGCAACGTCTAGTGTGTAAACAACACAGGTGTAGTACCAACACAGTGACACCTGGTGGAAAACGTTCGTGCGAGCGGAACGGCAACACCGCCTATACTTGCGCACGCGCTGCTTTTGAATACTTGTATTTATCGAATTTAATCGGATTACTATAAATGCGAAAGTACATGTGTATGTATATAATATGAATGTTTGTTAGTCATTCAGGCTGAAACGACTGAATGGATTTATATGAAATCGTATACAGATTATGACCCGAGCAAAGTTCATATTATTTTTTAGTCTACAATTAAAACAGATTATTGAAATCAGAATTTATAATGAATGTTACATTTTTAGATAAAAAAATTTTGCGTTTTTTAAATATTTTTAGGCATGAATATTATATTTTTTTAACTTTTAATTATTTTTACTATGTTTTATCTAAAAACTTTGCATTTAGAAGAAAATTTTATAGATACTTAATAACATACTAAATAAATGCAAAAAAAGCTATTTTCATAAGCTTTAGGGGTTTTATAATTCCTTTTTGCCTTTAGGTTATGGCATATTATAAGTCACGCCAACATGTTTTGTATAATTACTAATCTATACTAATATTATAAAGAGGTAAAGTTTGGGAGTTTGTGAGGTTGTAGGGGGTAATCTCTGGATCTACTGAACCGATTTAGATGAAATTTAGTAAAAAGATAGTTTGAGTCCCTGGGAAGGACATAGGACACTTTTTATCCCGGAAATCATCTCTTAAGGGGGTGAAAACGAGGATGAAAGTTTGTATAGGGAAGCAACCTAAGGACGAACCCGAGCGAAGCGAGGGTAAGTCGCTAGTTACTGTAGAATAATATTTGTTTGTAGTGGCTTATTATTTCTTTACGATGTACCCACAACGGAAGCGAGTACTACTTAAATTGAGATAACCTATATCCTGGACTAAGATATTCTTTTTACTTTTATTACTTGTAATATTAATTATAAGTAATAAATAATAGGATTTTTAAAAATATAGATTTTTAAAAAGCCGACATAAGCTAAAAAGTATAGCCGTTGTAATAAAACAAATAACAACGTGTAAATTTTATTTTTTCTAATATTATGGTAACACATAATTAGTTTTAAACTAACTGGTTAAAGCCTTGACAGCATGTGACTTATTCTAGCTGTCACAGCTATTCCGTCCCATGTCTCTGTAATAATTTGATCGATATATTGTGGAGGCACGCGGAAATCGTACTCATATCCGGGTAACTCTAGAGTTAAGGAGAGCGGTACACCAATCGACTGAAAACATAAGGATTACAACTGAATTTCTTTCAACCACCATAATATATTATATTAAACACATTCAAAAAATATATTTTGTAATAATGTATACAGATAAATAAAATTGGAGTGTCTGTTTGTAATATTAAAATAACCGCTTTTTACTAAATGCATATGGATGTATACACGGTACATACACCAAAACAACATTTTTTACAATTTTTGTCTATCTGTCTGTCTATCTGTTTGTTCTGGGTAATTTCTGAAATAGCGGGACCGATTTTGACGGGACTTTCACTGGTAGATAGCCAATGTTATAAGGAGTAATTTAGACTACTTATATTTTAGAGAAAAAAAATAGGGTCCCACGAAAAAAAATTAAAGCCAAATTAATTAATTTTGTTTTGGGAAGTAACCTAAGGACGAACCCGAGCGAAGCGAGGGTGAGTCGCTAGTTTGAAATAAAATTATAGAATTGCTTAAAACTAAAGGACTGTTCAAAACTTAGTATGAAATTGAATGAAAAAAGAAACAGCCTTACCTGACTGTAGCAATCAGCGGCACCGGAAGCACCATATAGTGCTAGTTCACTATTCCCAACTAAATAATAAGGAGCTTTTGCTATTTTCTTGGCGTCCATTGCAGCCCCCATTGCCGCGCCAACTACATGCAACTGTGGGGCATTCGGTGGTAAAGTGGAGTTACCATACGGAAACAGTACATAATTGCCATAGCTATGCACGTCTAGATATGTTTGCATACGATTAATATTCTCTTGAAGAATATCCCGGACATATCTTGTTTCAGGCTCAGAAAATGCGTGGGTTCCAGGGTAGGTATTGGAGCAAGGGTTTGTGGAGACGCCGGTCGTGTTGAAGTTAAAATCAAAGTTACGGTTAGCGTCAACTCCTCGACATTCAGTACTAACAGCTGGATTATACGATCTAGTACGACGCCACAGACGATTCTGGAAAAACAAAATATGGAAGTACAAGCACTATATATCTATGTATATATTATATTTAAGCACCGATTTTTGATAATGAATAATCAATACATTGATAACAGTGTCTCCCAGATTAACTTAAATTTTTAGTGAGCGGCAAGTTATTATATTTTTTTATTCAATTAAATTTTCTTGTTAATGGTATTAAAGCGTGTTTGTTGAGCACAGACTACTTCACCAATATCACGTAGAGTGGATTACGACACGTTTGGCTCAGTTTGTAGTGACCCTACTTGCTGTGCCAGCGTTCGGTTCGAGTCCCGCTGGGGGCATTCATTTGTGTGATGAGCACGAGTTTTGTATTCCAATCATGGGTGTTTATATTTATATATTGAAAAAATTATATATTATGTGTAGTGTAACAACTATCTGGTATCCATAACACAGGCCTCGTAGCTTACCATGGAACTAGATGGTGCTGTGTTAATGTAACAACATATTTATTTATTTATATTTATTTATTAATGTCTTCTCCATTTTACGTAACATTAGTACTTAGTAAAGAATGACAATGAGAAGTGATAGTATAAATTATTGATATTTTATTTATAAAATAGAGGTCATTGGCACAGCTACCGAAAGTAGATTATGTTAATATGCTTTAATTATAATTTATTGCTCACCACAACTATGTAACCAAACATGTAACACTATTTGCTACATGATCATGTTAACTACACTGTGGTAATTTTTTGCACACTGCCTCGGTGGTGTAGGTGGCTAGCATGTACGGCTGCACATCCGGAGATCGTATACGGGATTCGAATTCCGAGTCGGGTAGAGTTTAGTTATTAAGTCTTTCTGTTAAAGAATTCCCAGTAACAGCCCTGAATTGGGAAGTTAGTGGTGTGTCATCCCCGTGCCTCGGAGAGCACGTAAAGCCGTCGATCCTGTGCCTTAACTCGCACCGGCTATGTCAAGATGTCCTATCGGAGTTTCAAATGGAATAAAGAGTGCAATCTAAGCGCATACTTGTGCACTCACCTCCAGTGCACATGGCTGGTCAATTTAAAGATTAACTGCATGACCAAAGTTGTGACGTAGTTACTATTAATTAACAAAACGAAATATTCAATGCTTACATCAGTATGAGAATATTCATATCCATCTGGATTGACTATGGGTAGGACAATCCAGTCAATGTTCTCCAATAGGTCTCTATCTTCCTCCCTCAGATCTTCAACTAAACGATGCACAGTATAAAGAGCTACGGGTACACCCACCCACTCCCTGGCGTGCATTGCGGCATTCAGAAAGTATATCGGTTTGCTGGTGTTTGCGAAATTAGAAGAAGATATCTAAAAAATAATTTAAATTTATGAAATACTATCGAACTAACTTAACGACCCTAGTTGACTCCATTGGTGCCTTTGATCTGTGTATTAAATTTTATCCACATCCTTTCAGTCGTGTTAGCGTAAAAGAGTAATACATAATCACACATACATTCAAACTTTTTCATTTTTAATAGAAGTCCGATCTAAATAAGTAAAAATCTAAGATTTAACTTAAAAAAGACGCGAGTTTTTTTTTAATATTTCTTAAAAATGTTCATTGTCCAATAATTATTTTCCAAAGTACTGCAGTTATTTGCATTTTTAATACTTATCACATATAGATTGGTCATGTTTAAGAATTTAATAATGTATTCTAAGAGAACTTAATAACCTTCAAGTAATTTACAGGTCTTCCCTCGAAGCTCGGTCCTGCAGTAACCAAGGTTACCAGGTTAGGAAACTCCCTTGCTATCCTCTCCATGTATTCATTAACCTATAAATAAAATGAATGTTAATATATTAATCGAAATATATTATTTAAAAAGTTTAATATTTGAAATAAGCCACAATTTTTTAGAGTTAGTAAAATTATTTAGATTAAGTGTAAAAAATTTAAAACAAAACTAGATACTGGTTAAAGTTACTTAGATTGATGTATAGCGGTTGGTCTTAAATATATGCATACTTATTTGCAGGAAAAGGTTTGAAAACTCATCATTTTATTACCTCAGCATACCTAGGGTAACTTAAATACGGCGCTTGCCTATTAGACCTGGTCTGCAGCCAGCGGGAAATTTCCACATCTGACTCTTCGAGAGATCTAGGACAAGGTAGATACAATGATTTAGCTATAAACATTAAAAATCGTGAACATAAGCAGACCATTTTATCACATCTACGAAGTTTTCAAAAAAGGTATGTGAAGTCTGCCAATCCGCACTTAGTCAGCGTTGTGGACCATGGCCCCACCACCATGTGGTATTGAGGGGAGGGGAGAAGGGGGCTGCCCAGCAGCGGGACGTTAAAAAGGGCTGAATACATATCTGACATGTGCATGTCACGGATTCGATTCCTTCGATTGTCATGTATACTGTCTGTATGTTTATGTCACTCCTTCACGTTAAAACGACTAGACGAAATCAGATGAAAGAACCGTGTCCCGAATAGTACCGGTTCTGGGCCATGACGAGTCCCGAAGTAGCCGTCCCCATCTGTTAGTATGCGATTCATTAATGGACGCACCATGGCCCAAATCGGGACACGGTTCTTTAGCACATACATAGACAATGACCTGGAATAATATATAGGATACTGTTAACCCTTAATTACTCGCATGGGGTCAAAGCAACTTTGCGTTCAAAAAAAAAGTATTCATTGCGTTCCGAATTTCGCCGCGCCCCCGCTAGCTTCCTAAATCGTGTCTAAGTTTGCATTTGAATAGTGATCAAGTGACAAGACCACAAGGACTAGTCGCTGCTCTCCTGAGCGGTGACCCCATGCGAGTAATTACGTAACTTTTTTGAAAGAGGTGAGTTGCTGATTTTATTTATTTTTTTGTGCATTATTACTTCTTTTGGTATTATTACTGGTCCAGTGTATAAATTTATGTCACCAATATATTTTTTTATCCTTTTATAAAACAAAGTTATTCAAAAATAGTGTCATCGTGTGATTTGTATTTTATCCTAGGATCAGTCATAAATGGAAGAGATAAGCAAATTTTGAAACGGTTAGCAGTAGATGAAGAACATGTTGAAGAGTCAGGATCTGTGTTGGAGTCAGATGAGATAATCCAAAGTGATCACAAAAGTACTAGCTAAATAATTGAGTCTCTTTCAAATTCAAATGAATCGTCAGATAATGCAGGACAAGAGCAGGAGTGGACGCCAATGATCAGATGTGTGGCACTTACAATATAGGGAGGCATTCAAAACGATGGCCATTTTCTTTCATATTATAGGTAAATGTCACAATTATAAACGCACTCCATGTGCATCGAGCAAATACAAATAATTTACGTACTCACGTGAGGTGTCATTTTCTGCGGCAATTGGCTGTCAAATTTGTTGTTCAGAATCGCCAGAAACGACGAATTAATTTCAATATAACTACTAAGATTGTAAAAAAACGTCTTATGGAATGTGCATCACCTGGAATATCGCGTGCCACCAATCACAGTAAGTTATGGGCATTGCAACGACTGCCCGCGGAAAAGCGATCGAAAAATATCAACAAAATGCAATAAATGCATCAAATTTGTATGCAATGATCACTTTAAGTTATAATGTCAACAGTGTAGTGACAGTGATTCAGAAAATTCGTAAAATTATTATTATTTTTAACTTTAATCTCACTATAAGTATAAAGTGTTCATATTTACTGATTATTTTAAATTTGATAGTTTTTGTATAATTAGATATTGATTTATGTTATTCCTTAAAAATGTATTAGTTTAAATAAAGAACTTTTATAATAAGATAGTTTAATTTACATATTTATTTATTATATATTAAAAATAATTCCTACAATTTGGGGTCACCTGAGACCCCGTGCGAGCAGTTGTGTGATTTTCTCAATGCGAGTAATTAAGGGCTAATTACTTACTTAGCAACATTAGCGAGATGAAGATAGTGCTTCATGCCACGTGCATTCAATGTGTCCAGGAAAGCAGCTTTCTTCTCAGGAGACACCATGACTAAGGCATCTCTTACTCTCAAAACACCATGGTTCCAGATATCAACGTTCAGTTCTACTTGTAAGTTATTTAAAATATCTTGGTCGGATACATCGCGTAAGTGGACGCCATAGACCGAGAATCTAATAAATAGTAATTTTATTATATTTTTTTAAGAAATAGGGACTTAGTTTGACAAATGCTTATGAGGTAATAGGAAAATATAGTGGAACTTTAAATAAATAAAATATGTTGTGATATTAGATCACAGCACCATGTAGTTCCATGGAAAGCTACGAGGCTTGAGTTATGGATACCACATAGTTGATACACTACACAGTACGCATAATATATAAATTTAAATACATGCATGTAAATATAAATACCCATGACTGCAGTACAAATATTCGTGCTCATCACACAGATTAATGCCCCCAGCGGGACTCGAACCCGCGACCGCTGACTCAGCAAGTACAGTCACTCCAAACTGAGCCAAACGTTTCGTCAAATCTATAAATGCCCATATACGGAAGTTTAATTCGACTTAGCTCGGACTTTGTCATTATTTTTTTATCTATATAATAATACGTGAAGCAAAAACTATGTACCCCTTTTTACGAAAATTGCGCGGACGGAGGAGTATGAAATTTCCCACACTTATAGTTTATATAGAGAAAGAGTGCAGAATACTATTTTTTTTTTAAATTATGCATAAAAAAAGATTAAACCAATAAAAAAAAACATTACACACACCACCATGTATTTGACACACACACACACACGCATATACACTCTTTTGTTTATTGTTAAAGTCTGTGGTCAAATTGAGAATAGATTAATATTGTAATATACGCAAGACAATAAATATATAACTTAATGAATTATGGTTGATTTTCAACCACGCGGCGATCACTAGTTTAATTTAAATTTATCTAAGCCATTCTATAAATGTTGAAAAATATAATTTTTACATACCCTTCATATATATCATGTTTCTCAGCTAAAACTGAGGTTAAACACGCGCAAATTGCTAATAAAAGAATTATCATATTCCTTAACACGTTGTAATACTTACTGTACTAGTTTAAAAATGATAAAAACAATATTTATATCGTAATCATTTTATCTAATGGTATCATTGATTAATTAGTCCCTAAATTACAAGTCTCTAATGTCATTCAATACTCGTATATCATGTTTATCTATATCTATACCTATAATAAAACAGTAACTTAGCAAAATCGATGTGCGCGTTTCACGCAAAAAGTACTCAATCGATTTTAACTAAATTTTGTATAGTGATAACTTATTACTCGGGTCAACACTTAGAATTCCTTTTAGTTCAGTAAAATCTTCCATTCCTAAGGGAAAACACAATAACTGGTTCTATCGAGTCGTTCTTCGACATGTCTAAACGCTAAACGCTGACTAAACCTTAAGAGATACATCAAAACAATGTACTAGAAAATTGTAGGGCTTAATAAGGCCTATAGAAAAATCTGCAATAGTATAAGTCTTTCTCCTAAGGTACACTCGCAATAATTATTCTTATCTATTTAAAACATACCGAGGGATGGACCCGGGTGAAGCGAGGGTAAGTCACTAATATACAATAATAACAATAATATAACACGTAACAGACCGATTCTGATCGGTGAGGAATATTTTTTGACCCCCAAGCATAATATCAACTAAGGGTCTATCTGGTCGAAGGTAAGTCACTGTCTTCTTCAAGATTCAATATTGAGGATGCAAATTTTCGGTGATTTCATATACTATTCATATTGGTACTTAACCAACTAACTAACCCACTACACATTTGTAGACACTTGTAGATACCTATATAATAGTACTTTTTAACCAACATTCAAAAAGGAAATAATTATAACAATGTTTGGCCGGTACTTTTTTTTTATATGTACATCTATAATGTCAAGGTATTTAGGCATATTTTCTATAGTTTATACACCCTAAATGTTGAACATCTTCGGTTTCCTAAACGTAGATCCTGGCTTAAATGTTACTTCAAATATATGAAAATCTAAACGGCACTTATATACGTGTCGAACGAACGAAATTATGTCCAAATGTATGTATTACACACGCAACCAAACGCCTGGTAAATGTCACGGGAATCCCATTTTAAGTATTTCAATTATATAAATTACTAGCTCACACTTGCTTCGCTCGGGTTCGCCTCTAGAAAACAAAAACAAATCTACCCCACGAGAACCGTACATTTTTCCGCGATAAAAAATAACCTATGTACTATTCCAGACCAAATTTCATCCAGATTCGTTCAGATATTATAACGTGATTGAGTAACAAACATCCATCCAAACATCCAAACATTTAAACTTTCACATTTACAATATTAGTAAGAAGTAAGATTTATAAATGTTTTTTTTGAAATCCAACAATTTTTTTTTTTTTATATAATACGTATGCGTAATATTTTATTTGGTTTATAATCACCGTATTCAGTAAATTTTGTTGAGAACAATATTTTAAATGAAATCTCAATAAAAGGTATATTTTATGGAAAATACGGTTATGTACATATTAAATGTAATATCTGAAACACTCCACAGTAGGGTAGATTTTCCACTCAAACCAAAAATTTAAATTAATTATTTATTTTAAAAATCAGCGGGCCACCTCAAAATGTTGAAAAAAAATTTTTTTCAAAAATTTTGTTTTTTAGTAAGCTACAAATTCTACACCAAAGCTAAGAAAAAAAAAATTTGCACTCCACCCTACTGCACAGACCGACAATTTGACGAGTCGTAATTTTTTTTAATCGCAATTTTGCTTTGTAATTAGTTAGTAATAGTTACTTCTATCAGAAATTTAACACAAATTATACATAATACTTTCTTATTCTCTCTTACTTCCTTCTCTTACTTCTTATTCTCCGCTACGTCCAATTGTGAGTCAAATCGACACACCGACTTATAAATTGGCCCAACTAGTAGCGAAAGTACTCTCAACACTCAGAGGAAAAACATCAGCGTTCACAAGAGACTCTTACCATTTTGTTAATGAGATAAAACATCTACAACTCAATGACAATGAAACAATGGTTAGTTTTGATGTACAGTCTCTATTTACCAGCCTACCAGTAGAAGACTGTGTCAAAATAGTATCAAGAAAGCTACTGGACAATAGTATGCAAGAAGAATACACTGAACTTTTACAACACTGCCTTACATCGGGCTACCTATTGTGGAATGATGAATTCTACAAGCAAGTGGATGGAGTGGCCATGGGTTCGCCTGTCTCCCCCGTTGTCGCTGACATCTTCATGGAGGCCTTCGAGGAGACTGCCTTAAACACATCGCCCGTGACTCCTCGTTTCTACAAGCGGTATGTAGATGACACTTTCACAATATTACCATCTGATAAAATATCTGTATTCTTAGAACATCTTAACTCCATAAACCCTAAAATACAATTTACAATGGAACTGGAGTCTAATAATTCCTTAGCTTTCTTAGATGTATTAGTCATACGTAACCCAGATAACACCTTGAGTCATACTGTGTATCGAAAGAAGACCCATACAGATAGGTACTTGAATGGTGAATCTCACCACCACCCTTCACAGTTAGCTACCGTGGGAAAATCTTTGTTTCAGAGAGCACAAGGGATCTGTGACGAGCAACACCTGGCCGGAGAGCTGCAACATGTCAAGCAAGTTCTGCGAGATAACAAGCTGCAAGTGCCGCGCCTACGTCACAGGGACCGAGTGAAACCAGCCACAGTCGAGCGCGTCCCTGCAGTCCTACCTTACATGAGAGGAGTCACTGACAAGATTGGCTACATCCTAAAGCGAGCTTCAATTAAAACTTACTTCAAGCCGCCAAAGAAAATAAGTCAATTCTTACCACCTGTCAAGTGCCACATCCCTCTACAAGATGCAGGAGTTTACAAGCTTGATTGTGATTGTGGACTCTCTTACATCGGACAAACAAAGCGATCCATTAGAACTCGGGTCAAGGAACACATAGCTGATGTGAAACACCGTCGTAATACAACATCTGCTGTCTGCAAACATAGTCAGGACCGCCCAAGCCATTATATTCGCTTCGATAGACCCCAAATCCTCGCGAAAGAAAACAGATATCGCCCTAGAATGATTCGGGAAGCCATAGAAATTAAAAAACATCCAAATTTCAATAGGGAAGATGGCTGGGAACTACCATCGTCATGGGATCCTGTCATTAATATAATAAAATCAAATAATATATCTAAACAAAACGGACAGTTAGATGTAGTAAGTTCTTACTGTGCGGATCAAAATAACAGTAATTTAAATTAGTATTCAAATTAATATTTTCATTTGCAAATAGTAATTCTTAATTAATTTTAATTTTTTAAATTACACATAGAATAATAATGTGGCTTAAATAATTAATAATTTATTTTTTCTTTATAGTTATAAATATAATAATGGCAACACCAAATATAGATTATTAATCAATAAATTTTCTAAAAAATTGTAATAATTATAATAATAAAGCTAAAATTATATTAATAATATAAAATTATATAATATAAAAGTAATTAAAATTATAAAAATGTTTTAAAAATGTTTTAAAATTAAAATTAACAAATATTGTAAGGTACTTTGGTGCCAATTTTCAAGTTTTTTGAATTCATTTTGTTATTTGTGGGTAGGCTGTCTGTAACAACTATATAATACCTTTGAGACATCTAACACCTTAGTCTCTCCCGTGACCATGATTGCTGTAAAGCAATCGAAACGTCGGGAACCAAAAATCAAAATAAATCCGCGAAAAAATCCGAAAAGATAGTTTTATTTAAATGACAAATTATACAATTTTATTACTCAGAGATAGCATTTACACATAGATTAGGTTTATCGTATTATCTTTTATTTTCTTTATCGATATAATAATGTTATCTTTTATTATGGAATTTTATCTTTAGCGGTTGCCCAAACATTACTGTATAGTACAACAGCCATAAACATTTTCATAATATTAAAAATATTACTTAATATTTTAATTATTAGTACCTACCTGGGCGACCGAGCTTCGCTCGGAGTTTTTGGCCAAATGTACAATTTTCTTTTTTTTTGAACTAAAACTAATCTAGATCGATTTTTCACCCCCGAAAACCCCACCATACCAAATTTAAGCGAAATCGTTAAAGCCGTTTCCGAGATCGCCAATATAAAAAAATAAATAAATATACAAAAATTGCTCGTTTAAATATTTTAGATAAGTCAAGTAAAATTATTATTGCTATTCCTCGAGAAGTTATTGTTTTCCCAAAACAAACGTTTGTTAAACAATATTTGTATAATATTATTAAGTAATACATAAATAAATAAATAAATAAATAAATAATAATAATTAAAATCATTTTCTTTATTTCATCATAATTATTAAATACTAATTAGTACTTCTAAAGTTTCTCGCTTGATACAAAAGATTGGCAAATCTAGCAGACGCTGCAATTCCTTCCCACGTCTCCTTGTTAATCTGTTCGATGTACTGCGGAGGGACACGGAAATCATATTCATATCCGGGTAACTCTAGTGTGTAGGAAAGTGGCACTCCGACCACCTGGAAAAGTGAAAATTATATGGATTCTCCCTAAGTGTAATGAAATAACATTATAATGAGGAAATATGGATATTAAGGAAAAATGGTTATTAATTTGCAAAAGAACCAACACTATATTAATGGTAATAGACAAAATTATTTTAACGACAAGTTTGGCTCAGTTTGTAGTGACCTTACTTGCTATGTCAGCGATTGCGGGTTCGAGTCCCGCTGGGAACGTTCATTTGTATGATGAGCACGAATGTTTGTACTCCAGTCATGGTTGTTTATATTTATAATATGTATGTATTTAAAGTTATATGATGTCCTCCTGACCGATTCCGGCCACGGCGGCCAATCTCATTGAGACTAGCCAACTGCGCAGGAGATATTATAGTGCACAAATTTACGCGCAGACACAAGTCTCTATCCCTGTCACTCTCATACTCCGGTGGGACGACTATTCGACACGACCGGTGAGAGTTAAGGCGCAGGACCGACGGCTTTACGTGCTCTCCGAGGCACGGGGGTGAAACACCGCCAACTTCCCAACTCCGGGCAGCTACTGAGGCTTACTAGACAGAAAGACTTAATAACTAAACTTGGCCCGACCCGGGACTCGAACCCAGGACCTCCGGATGTGCAGCCGTACATGCTAGCCACTACACCACCGAGGCAGTAAAGTTAAAGTTATATATGTGTAGTGTGTCAACTATTTGGTATCCATAACAGAAGCTTCGTAGCTTACCATAGAACTAGATAGTGCTGTGTGTTAATGTCCCAATATATTTATTTATGATTTATGTAAAATACTAAGTTACTGAAGGCAAGAAAACCCTCACCTGACCATAATCCTGAGCGCTGCCTGAACTCCCATATAGAGCCAAATTACTGTTCCCCACTAAATAATACCCCGCTTTGTCAAGTTTCTTGGCATCAATCGCAGCTCCCATCGCTGCTCCTACTGCATGCAATTCAGGAGCATTTGCTGGTAAAGTGGCGTTACCAAAACCAAACAAAATATAATTTCCGTAACTGTGGATATTTAGGTAAAGTTGTAAACGATTAATATGACCTAGAATAATGTCTCTGACGTATCTTGTTTCAGGTTCGGAAAACGCTTGATGACCAGGGTATGTGTTAGAGCAAGCATCTGAGGATACACCGATTGTATTAAAATTAACATCGAAGTTACGATTTGCATCTACCCCCCAGCATTCTGTGCTAACGTCTGGATTGAATGATCTAGTTCGACGCCAAAGACGATTCTGTAAATGAGATCAAAGGTAAGAAAAAAAGCTAGTCTCATAGTGTGTACCTTTTTTAATAGAAGAACGAAAGGCCAAAACGAAGACGTGCCGTTTTAGCAAATACTAGCGACTCACCCTCGCTTCGCTTCGGGTTCGTCCCTAGACAAAAACAAATCTATCCCACGGGAATCGTACATTTTTCCGGGATGATATATAGCTTATAGCCTTCCTCAGTTAACGGGCTATCCAATGCAAAAAGAATTTTTCAAATCGTATTAGTAGTTCCTGAGATTAGCGCGTTCAACCAAACAAACAAACACACAAACTCTTCAGCTTTATAATATTAGCATAGATTTGTGTAAGGTCATATAATATTCTATTTTAATGTGATTTTTTATATTTCTTCAATCCCTATAAATAAAGAGCTATATCATTACTAAAAAGGTGTTCAAAATAATCATTATAGTTAGATCGATAGTTACACTGTTTTATACTAATTATTTTCAGTAATTTTCTTTAGAACAGATGGATTTCAAAATATGTAAATTAAAGATATATAGAACTTTATATTTTTTATTTATATATATGTATATTACAATATATGCAGTTGATAATAGTGTACACTGTACACGCAATAATTTTATTCAGTACACGTCATGTCCGCATGGAATAATAGCAAGAATGCTTACTGCAAAAAAGGTAGCTCTTATGTCCGAGGAGCGATAAAACTAGGCTGTATTTTAAAAAGTCTTAACACTTCGATTGGACATTGCGTCTGAGACCTAGGATTATGATTTATGACTTACTGCAAGCAATCTAATAACTTCTATGTTACCTAAAAAAATGGATTTTGACGGTGATATTATAATTTTCAATCATGACATATACTGTAAATAAGCTATAAGCGAATCAAATAGTTTCATGAAGAGAGATGGATGCATAAAATTTAATCGTTAACATATTATAATATACATTACACAATATATACATCGGTAGCCAGGTCGTCACTGATTACCAATATGGGAGGTCCAAATTTTGTCAATCAAATTATGTTAATATGCGCAAATAATTATCATTTATTAATTACACCTAAGAGTAAACCACATTAATATTTTATTTTTGGTTTTTTCCTAGTTATTGTTTTCGTAAGCAACTCGTTACCGTTTCACATCTTTGAATCTTGAACCGTTTCTCATCAATGTACATTTGTATGTTGGTGGATTTAGGAACCGTTTTGCACAAAAGTTGTAACAAAATAGCATTCTTGGATTGGAATAAAAAATATTTGTATTGGTACTGTTAATAAATACACTCAAGAAACATGTTCTGTTGGCATAATAAGAAACGATATAATCGTACTTACATCAGTATGAGAGTATTCATATCCATCTGGGTTAACTATGGGTAGGACGATCCAGTCAATGTTCTCCAATAGGTCTCTATCCTCTTCCCTCAGATCTTCAACTAAACGATGCACAGTGTACAGCGCCACAGGTACAGTCACCCACTCTCTGGCATGAATAGCAGCATCCATAAAGTATATTGGTTTGCTGGAATTTGTGAAATTTGATGTCGATATCTGGAAATAAAATCGTTTTGTCATTAAAATGCTCTTCCTTTCATATGTTTCTTATAAAAGAACAATTATAACTTTGTTTGTTTGTCTGTATTTAATGTTCATTTTAGATGCAAACAAAAATAAATACCTTCAAGTACTTGATAGGTCTTCCTTCGAAACTAGCTCCAGCATTTACCACAGTTACCAGGTTAGGATGCTCCCTAGCTAGTCTTTCCATATATTGATCGACCTAGAAGTAAGTAAATTAAGTGGAACTTTTGAGTTAATAATAAAAATAAAGATCAAGGAAAATAGCCTTCTGATAAAGCAAATTTCTATTCCCACGTTTAAATTTTGTGCAAAATTTATTAACTATTGGCAGCTTCGTTGAAATATACTCTAAAAGAGTGTAACAGATTGCTCAGACAAATCAGATTTTAATTGTATAC
This sequence comes from Fabriciana adippe, assembly GCA_905404265.1. Lineage (NCBI taxonomy): Eukaryota > Metazoa > Arthropoda > Insecta > Lepidoptera > Nymphalidae > Fabriciana > Fabriciana adippe. The sequence continues at coordinate 14,078,643 of FR990001.1, forward strand.
TTAGATTTCTCTCTAGACTCTTTTTTTACCCGGGACATGTAATATATTTTTTACTATACATATATCCTGGATAAATGAAGTAAAAAAACAAACAGACGATCATGCACTCATGATACTTGTAAGGCTGTAAAATTAATTATTAAATAATGAAAATAAATAAGTTAAACAGGATAATTAAGTTACCTCACTATATCTGGGGTAATCTGAAAACGGCACTAGCCTATGAGACCTGCTTCTTTGCCAACGAGCGACATCTAAATCAAACTCTTTGAGGGATCTAAAAGATACAGTAAGATTAGATCGCTAATAAGTGCTATAAGCTCCTTAAGCATTTATTTCTAATTACGACTGCGAGTGTTTCTGTCAATGATAATCGCCTTTCCTTTTGATAAGTAAGTTCCCTTCCTAAACCAACAAATAGGATTATATGATGTATAGCGACATACCCTCGCTTTGTTTCGGGTTCGTCCCTAGACAAAAACAAATCTATCTCACGAGAACCGTACATTTTTCCGGGATGATATATAGCCTATAGCCTTCCTCAGTTAACAGGATATCTAATGAGAAAATATTTTTTCAAATTGGATTAGTAGTTCCTGAGATTAGCTTTATAATGTTAGTATAGATAGTAAAAAAATCATTATTTTTTTAAATTATGGTTATACTAGCGGCTCATCCTCGCTTCGCTTCGCTTGGGTTCGCCTCTCGAAAAACAAACATAAATCTATCCCACGGGAACCGTACATTTTTAACCGACTTTTCCGAAATAAAAAGTGGCCTATATACTTATTTCAGCTTATAATCTATCTCTGTGCCAAAGGAGGGGTTTCGATAAGGCCCTTTACCGGCCCCCCTGAATTTTTTATTATTTTAATATTGTGTTTATAGGACTACACTTAAAATTTACAAATATATATAGCATCAGCCAATATTCGCTATATTTATGAGTTTAAGGTAAATGTTTGATTACCAGTTGATGAGAACAAAATGACAAAATATACTAATTAATATTATAATTATCGGTTTTATTTTAAGAAATCAAACTTAAACAAGGTGCAAAAGACTTTAATATATTACGTAGAGTCATCCGCTTTTTGATCTGACCAGTTAACTGCAGCATATTCAATACAATCTTCGTAGTGAGAAGAAAACTTTATTTGTTGAAGCTCCAAATGCCTGTAATAGCTAAGGAACCACAATACTGAAGCTACGTGAGCACAACATCCAACAACACGTGCTCCAACCTTGCACAGGCAATACCAAGATGTAACTCCAGTAGGATGATATTGTATCCATAGGTTATAGATTTTTGACGGCTTTGTAATAGAATTCTTATGAAAAAATAACTTATATAGTCATTTAAATAAAACTATCTTTTCGGATTTTTTCGCGGATTTATTTTGATTTTTGGTTCCCTATATCCCTAGGGAACCAAAAATCAAAATAAATCCGCGAAAAAATCCGAAAAGATAGTTTTATTTAAATGTCAAATATTCGCGTAAATCTGAGAAAGTATTAACTTATACAGTCCTTGATTATCAACATGTTCAGTAGTGTACGAATCAGCTTGTTTCAACTGATAAACTCCTAAGGTTAAATGTTTCAGTTCTTCGATGGTTAAACGCGGAAATTCCAATAAAATCCCGTCTATAAGCACTAAAAGAAAATCGAAGGCAGATGAAGTTTTGGAAAGAAAATATAGTAAAATCAGTCAATCAGTACATTATTAACTATTATCCTAAATACAATTTATTTATTTTATACCATGAGCGCAGTGTAGTAACACGACAATTTTTATATATGTAATAGCTTACGTATTTGTGCACCACATATATGAAAATCGCTTTGTTACTTGGTTGCGCTCTATATACAATAACTAGATAAAGATTGCAAAAACTACAGAAATGACGTATTTTTGTAAAACAAGCCAAGTTAAGCGGTTCCTTTCATAAAGATCCTATCAAGTTACACAAAAAGTATATGTATTTTTGAAAGCCTTATATTATGCACATTATAAAAAAAAAATAAGAATGATCTAGATTATAAACTTTAAAAAATATGATTCACGGGGGCCGGTAAAGGGCCTTATCGAAACCCCTTCTTTCATCCAGGTCTGTTCAGCCGCTCTGGCGTGATTAAGTAACAAACAACATCTAAACTTTCACATTCATAATATTAGTAAGATTAATAAACTATAACAAAAATCTTATTCAAATGAAAAATTTGTTTTATTTTTAATTATGACTTTTTTTTAAATTTTATTGTAAAATATATATCATTAACTTTATATTTTAGTTCTTAAAAAAGGTTTTTATCCTTTATTTTTATACAAAAAAACGTCTTAGTCACAAGTACCTCTTATAAGTTGAAAATAATTAGATTTTAGAAATGTTACTTTCTTCTTTAAAGTCAAAAGAGAGAAGAAAAAAACTTTTACCTCAAAATGATTTAAAACCACTAAAATTTAATTATTTTTTAACTAAAGACTATAAGAATGTAATTAAGTTGAACATTCAAGTTGCTTGTAAAAGTCTAATAGAACTTTTTTGATAGACATTAATTAATTTCATTTTAGATAGAGCGCAACATTGTTCTTTTTCTTTAATAAAGGATATAGGATTAGTGAACAATTAAAGTGAAGGCACAAATGTACACACACAAATATATATATATATATATATATATATATATATATATATATATGTATATGTGTGTATATATATATATATATATATATATATATATATATATATGTATATGTATGTATATATATATATATATATATATATATATCCTTTTTTATACTTGCCCATTTTATATTAAGACCTTTTTATTAACTTTTTTTTATAAATAATATTTGTGACATTGAGGAAAAAGTATTGACATTTAAAAGGCAAGAACGATTTTTATTTTCTATTACAAAATAGATTAATAAATTGAATATACAGCAACGGCCGTAAAAGTATAAGTATACTTGAATGCAATCACACAAATTCTATAGTTGGTAGCTTAAATTCATTGACTTTCATAACTCTGTCATGTCTGAAAACCAGATGATAAGAGGATGGAATGACTAGTTGTGCCAGAATTATTTTTCTGGATGGCCCGAACTCTTTTATTGAATACTAGCGACTCATCGTCGCTTCGCTTCGGGTTCATCCCTAAACAAAAACAAATCTATCCCACGGGAACCGTACATTTTCCGGGATGATATATAGCGTAAAGCCTTCCTCAGTTAACGGGCGATCTAATGTAAAAAGAAGTTTTCAAATCGGATTAGTAGTTCCTGAGATTAGCGCGTTCAACCAAACAAACAAACAAACACACTCTCCAGCTTTATAATATTAGTATAGATGATATGTATTTCTCTATGACTGATATCCCCAAGAAATTGCTTGCTTTGTCGACATAAAAAATAACCTGCTTTACTTATGGCTATAAATTAGCTTTTAAAAATAATGTCGTTCCGTCAAATCGTTGCAGCGTAAAATATCAACAAACGAGCACGTTATGGCAAGCGAATGAAGCGGGTTCAAATCCTGGGTCTTACAGTTCTAATATTTTAATGCGCAAATCATTTCCAACATGATTACTATTTGTCTTACGGTGAAGGAAAACATCGTGAGGAAACCTGCGTGTTTGAGGAGAACCTAGCAATTTTTCGAAAGACATATGAAATCCGCCACGCATTTGGTCAGCGTTGGACCTCTCATATTGAAGGGAGGCCTGTGCTAAGCAATGGAACGTCAAAAAGGGCTCAATAGATAATTTTAACATTTTCATTATATAGGTATGTATATATATATATAATAAGTCCGTGAGAAAAACATCCCAATCTTATAGAAACAAAGCGCATTATTCAACCCTGCAATTATTTAGGAGTTAGACACACTGATATTATCAGTATTTAGATAACAAATTGTAATAAAAGGTGTTTGCAATCGGCACAAATGCTGTCTCTAACCGGACCAATAGTCAAGTTAACCCGTTATCACCATATTAGGTATTATGTCCAATTTTTCAAACTAAATGGGGGTTGAAAACGCAGTTAATCTGGCTGAACGAACATAAAATCACACTGTCAGGCCTTCATGACCTGAGAATTAAGCGTCATAAAGTTCCCGAGGGCACACTTGTTTATGAAGGCTTTAGATAACGTAACGCACAGCTTAGCGATAAGGGGATGTTGTAAAATGTGGGAAGGCTACGAGCGGTCAGTCCGTTTTTTGGTAAAAAAAAGTTTTTTTTTTGGGTTTTTTACGTTGAAACCATTGGCGGTTTACTAACATGCAATTATTCTTTCGCCTTTTACATCCTAATATTATGTGAATTCTTTGCAAATGAAATTTTATATTAAAAAAGTTACCTAAGCAATAAATAAGGTAAAATAATACGTATTACATATTATTGGATATCGAAATTCAATGCAATACACTCGTGACACATTATTATTTTACTATGTTAATTGCTCTATATATAGTTAGTAGAATATATTATAGCATCAACATTTATGCATCAATAATTTCTACCTTAATCTTCAAACATGTTTATATGCCATTATATTATCTATACATACCTATAATAAAATTGTTCCTAAGCCGAATCTGTACATTAAATATTTTTTGGAAAATCTTATTGAAATAGACATTATTATCGATACAGAGGCCGAATCTATAGTTTTTAGAATTTTTGTCTGTATGTCTGTCTATTACCGCATCACGGAAAAACCACTGGAGGGATTTTTATGAAAATTGGTATTATGATAGCTGATTTTCCGGGTCAACATATAGAATACTTTTTACAGCGGGAAAATATCTCATCTTTGAGAAATCTGTACTAAACGTTAAAACGTAAGCAGGGACGAACCCGAGCACAGCTAGGGTGAGTCACTAGTTAGTCAATAAGAAAGATAACGGTGAAAACATTTTTACTCTAGTAGGATAAACTCAGAATAAAAATGTTTAATTTTGAATCATATTATTTAACTTTTGAAACTAAAACACCGGCGTCACTTTCATAGTTAGGTTTCGTTGATCCGAAGTCTGATAATATTAAGCCCATAAGTAACAGATAACATTCCAGCATAAATGATGAAGCATCATACATCACCACCAGCATCATGATTGAAGTTTTAATAAGATATTAAGTGTTGGATTTTTTTCTATAACTTAATACAAAAAAGTATAATACTTATTTAAAATGTGGTAAAATATATGTAAATATGAACAAAAAGTTAATTGTGAAGTCTGTTAAAAACTTACTTAGCAACATCAGCCATATGAAGATAGTGCATCATGTCACGTTCATTTAAAATTTTCAAGAATTGAGCTTGATTCTCCGGAGACACCATAACTAAGGCGTCTCTTGTTTCCAACGCACCATAGTTCCAGATATCTACGTTTAGTTCTTTTTCTAGACTAATTAGAGTTTTTTGATCCACCTTATCTTTTAGGTGGATGCCGTAGACTGCGTATCTGGATTAGTAAAAAATTATGTATTAATAAATGGCATTTATAATATGTATGTATTTAAAGCTATATGTGTGTAGTGTATCAACTATCTGGTATCCATAACACAGGCCTCATAGCTTACTATGGAACTAGATGGTGCCGTGTGTTAATGTCTCAACATATTTATTTGTTCCGACATATTTAAAATAACATAGTATTTAAAAAAATAATATGTTTGATCGAGTTCAAAAGGAAGAAGTATTTAATTTGCTTTTTTGTTGGTACGTTATGCGATAACTTCGCAAATAGTGAACCAATTTTTCCTAATTATTTAGTTGTAACTCTATACCGGTCATAGAAATTTAGAAGGAAAAGACACCTTTAAGAGTGGAATAAATACTTTTAAGTGATTTTGAAGTCCGTATATCACTTTAGTTACGAAATAACTGCGTGAAGGACAAACTAACAAATAATAAAATGTACATTTGTATTAATATGGGTAGCGATTAAAACTCTAGCCCAGCTTAAGGATATAAGAGTGCTCCAAATAAGTTCGGATTTAGGAATCATGACTTCTCATGAAGTTGCAGATTAAGAAAGCTCAAACAGTGAGCTGAGATTCGTTTCGAATAAGAACTGAAACTTAGCTATATATCATTTTTATAAGCCATGATATTACTAGCTGTTGCTGTAAAAGATAAATAAAATATTTTACTACATATTTCAATTGTAATTGACGACGGACACGACAGTTTGTAGTGACTCTACTTGCTGTGTCAGTTCGAGTCCCGCTGCTGGGGGCATTCGTGTGTGATGAGCACGAATGTTTGTACTCCAGTCATGGGTGTTTATATTTATAATACTTATGTATTTAAAGTTATATATGTGTAGTGTATCAAGTATCTGGT